>CM056207.1:21290190-21655190 GCA_029692085.1 Gymnothorax javanicus | reverse complement strand
TAAAAGTCATCCCAGTAAGTGATTGTCTGGCTTTACTGTGTGCATTTGTTTTTGCATGCCTGTGGGTAGGGGGAATCGGTTATTAAATCTGTTCATGTATGCTTGTAAAGACAATGGACGAAGAGGTGCACGAAAAATGCACTTGTCCAGTTTCATTTTTGGCGACTTAATTACAACGTAATGCATGAAATTAATTGTCAGCATGCCAATTAAACTAAACTAGCGGACAGGCAGCGGGGCTCAGCCCTTAGACAGACAGCTGTGTCTCGGGCTTCAAGCATCTTGAAAACAGATGTTGAGAGCACTACTGTCGCTGATTTTTAATGCCTGCGTCAGCACATGCGTGCACTCGTGTACATCGCAAATAGAGCGTTTCGAGAGGGTCATGTGATGTCTCCTGTGGGTTCGAAGCAGGTGGGAGGTGAGGGAATATCTGTAAACAGGAATACCCTAAGGACAGGGACCCGCTTTACCTGCATGCGTTCGTGTGCCGGAGACATTTTCTTTAGTCTTATAACCTGCATGCAATAGTATTTTCCCTGCCAAAGACCCTCTTTGTTCTACCCCATGAAAAAGTGTTAGCTTAGTGCTTACTGGCTCTTTTCCTACTGCTGGTATGGATCTGACAGCCCACAAGCAATCTTCCCCTTTGCCATTTGAAATGATCTAAATCCACTGTGCTAGCCCATGTGTGGCTGTTTGCACTTGTATGCAGACGGGCCTTCTGTGTCGCTGTTTAAACAATTACTGCGCAGCAGGACACGGTTAGTCTTGGCTGAGCTGCCTGCTGTCTCGAGATTGCTTTCCATTTTTCTTCGTTCGGTGCTGTCTGTCCCTCCTTGCGTCCGTTTCTCCATCTGGCTGCTTTATGTATCCATGCTATGTGTATATTTGTGGTTAGAGTTGCATTTTAGTAGGCTAAGGATTTCCCCCTCATAGAGACTTTACCTGGCTTTCTGCCTCTCTGGCAAGGGCGTAATCGAAGGGGGAATGGGGGGACAGCTCCCAGTAATGTGCTGTGATGGCTGAAAAATCAATGAAAGAAATAAAATGTATTCGTTCGGATGCGACTCATTTCAGTTGTTCTGTCCCCCACAATCATAAACTATCTGTCACGCCCTTTCTGTCTGGTATCTTTTCGGTAGCCATCAGATGCCAACAGATCTTTCCTTGTTGGCAAACAGACATAACTTCAGCTTCTGCGTTGTCTCTGTATTTCATTTGGTGAACTCCTTTATGTCTAAATATTTTACTTGGATTAGGTTTTTATATTGTGGTGATGAGAAATTGATGATAAGGATGCAGTCTTTTTTCAGGTGATTCTAGTCTCTCCATTGGCAGCCCGCGGGGTGTTAGAAATGTAGCTAGGTAAGATAACGGACTTTTCAGAGGCACAAAATCGGCCAATGAGGATGTTTGCACCTCCGCAGCACTAGAATAGCAGTCTATCTTCTCCTCCATCTCTCCTCGCATTCACCACTGTCACCCCCTCCAACCCCTCCGCCCAGCCTCCGCCCCTCCCACCTGGCAGGCGATTGGTTAGTTTCGCCCGGCAGTGGAGCACGTCTGCGTCTCAGACGGTCTCCACGCTGCGCGTTAAATATGTGCGTGGAGAGAACATCCTGTACAGTTTTTCGCTTCTGGTTTCAACCGTTGCTTTGGTAGCGGGGAAAGGATGTGCGCGTTCAGCGGTTGGCGGTTGGGGAGTGGAGGTCCGTGGTGGGCAGGGGGTGGGGGGCTGTTGGGGTTGACTGGAAAGGACGGGGGGCATTTGGCAACTTGCAGCCGCTGGCAACAGCGCACCCTCTGTTCTCCCCTCCGTCTCACCCGTCTCCTAGTAACGACGGAGCTGAAAGGTGTTCAGGGTAGAGGGAGGGAGAGAGGGAGAGACTGCCCCCCCGTACACCACACAGACATGTCTCAGACATGCTGCATTCAGTGAGAGAGAGTCCTGCTTTCTCTATCCCTGGGAAACACTGGCTCCCAGGTCACTGGCTCACGAAGTCAAAAACAGCAGTGGCTCCTGCTCTTTGGCCCAATGTTTCACACATCTGCCCACCTCGCGCCCTCAGACAGTTTCTTTTTCTGTGTGTGTGTGTCCGTGTGTGTTTGCACGCACTTCCACACTTAAGTGAATTTGCTTATATACTTGCATTTGCTTCTGTGTGTGGCTGAGTGTTCTGTATCTACGTGTGCGCTTGTGAAGGCATTTGTGTGAGAGCATGCATTTGTGTCTCCATGCGCGTATTTGAATCTGTGTACACATGTACAGCTATTTACCTTCATGGATTTGTACTAGGTGTGTGTACTTTAGCATTCACGTGTGTGTGTGTGTGTGTGTGTGTGTGTGTGTGTGAGAGAGTGTGAGTAACTGGGCGTGTAAGTGCTTCTTTTGTGCTTGTACAAACGTTCATTCTGCTGCCGACTGCACACAAGAAACTGGCCATTTCTTCTCTGGCCCTGATGCCGCTCTGCAAACCTCACTCCAGCTTGGTGCCATCGTTAATCTGCACTGCTGATCTCACCTTGTACAGTTCAGTTTATCTTCACCAAGATCCTCCTAATCCTCTCGCCAGTGACAGGGTATAAAATATAGATGTGATGCAACAAAATAGACCACAGTCACAAGAGTCGACACCTCTGTCATTGAGGTTTTTGATCTAATCGACTGAAAAAACTATTTAAACCAGGCGAAGACAAAGAGGAATAAGGTTGGCCATCGGTCAAGATGTGCCTCAAGGGCATGGTCATGCGTGTGTTAATTGAGGCTAGGACCTTCTACACAATGTCCTGTTGTTTCTCCAAAGAACAAGGCCTGAATTTATTACTTGAGCGCAGGTGTGTGCTTAAAGCAGCTGCGAGAGAAGACAAAAAAACACATTACGTTTGGTTGAACATGCCATGTGTGTCCTTAAGTCACTTCTGTTAACTTGGTTGCGTTTCGGTGACGAGCAATTTGTCCCCTAAAAAAATTCTCTGTATCGCGCGCGCACACACACACAGACAGGTACGCAGAAAAGTCTCCATCTCTTGGCATTCACTTTCCATCATACATCTCTCTTTTTATTTGCACTGCAATTTTTCTGCAGTCGTCTGCTCATCGCCGAAACTCTGATGATGTCTTTATTGACAAAAGAGCCAAAGTTCGTACCTGCAGTATAGAGGTCCTCCAGGGCCCCTGTCTGCCATTTCAGCATTAGAGAGAGAGAGATAGACAGCCCAGCTCTGTCTGGTACGCTTTTCCTGAGCAGTTTTTACTGCAAACCTGCCCCAATATGGCCGCTGCTTCCGGATAAAGATGCAGGTGCAAGCTGTTTTCTTTTTTTCTTCTTTTTTTTTTTTGAAACATCCTCCATTACTTCCGATACTCTGTATTGATTTCCTGATGGTAGTGAGCTGCTGCATATGTTGTGCAGAATAGATACAGACTTACAACCACGTCTCCAAAAAAGGTTGGACGGTACGGAAAATGCAATATGAGTTGAGAACAGTCATTTGTAAATAATCTTTTACTTATATTTAATTGATATCAGTACAAGATTGGATATTTAATGTTGTGCTTTTTCAACGTCGTTATTGGTCAACAGTCACCAGTTTGTTGGAAAGACTGTGATTGAATAATAAAACCATTGAAGAGCAATGATATTAAAAACTGCAAGGATATTGGGGATTTCATTCTCAACAGTGCATAATATTATGAAGATATTGAAGAAATCTCTTTTTGTGATCTCTGAATGTACAGATGGCATTGCATCAAAAACCGACCAGGTTTTTGATGGACATAAGCAGATGGGCCCAACAGGATTTTGTCAATAGAATTGGAAATGCTATGTCAGAGACTGTGTATGCACTAAGAAATGTTAACTTACAGAAATGCAGTTTTTGGATCTGGCTTCAAGCTCATCTGAGATGGACTGATGCAGGAAATGTGTTGTGGTCTGACAAGCCAACTATTCAAAATGTTTGTGATAATAATGGATATCGCATTCTCTGGGTCAAAGAAGATAATTACCATCCCTGTCCCCCCTGTCCCCCCCCTTCAAGTATAGTTTATAGCTCAAGTAAAGCCAGTGCATAGGAAGTAGTGAGGCAGAATGATGCATATGAGTTTTTGAACAACACGTGGTCTTCTAGGTCATGTCTCTTTCATGGACATCTCTGTTTATTTCATCGCTATATCAAGTTATGTGTATCACAATGTAACAGGGTTGGGTTCAATTACTTTTTTTAATTACAGTAATTGTAATCAATAATTTTCATAATTGTAATTAAATTTAATTTTTTGTCGAAAAGTGATTGTAATTGTAATTGAACATTCTGTCCAGAAAGTAATTGTAATTGTAATTACAATCAATTGTAATTGAAAAAAGTAATTGAACCCAACCCTGCAATGTAACATCATAATCCAATGCTGAGGGTGCTAGACTGGCCAACTTGCAATCCAAAGCTATCTCCTATGGAGAACTTGCCATATTAGGAAGCAAAAAGAATATGACAACAAAGAGCTCTGACAGTCAAGCAGCTGAAGACCTATCGAAGAAGAATGGGGAAAAATTCCTCCTTCTGTGGAGTAATTGGAACTCTCAGTCCCCAAATCAGTACAAAGTGTTATAAAAAGGAAAGCTAATGTAACATAGTGGGAAAAAAAAATCCCTGTCCCAATGTTTTTGTCTGGTGTTGCAGTCATTTAAATTGTAATGAGTGCATATTTTCAAGGAATTAGAGAAATTAAAACATTAAACATGCTGTCTTTGTATGATATGAATCTATTAAAGTACAAGGATCATTAAAAAAATCACTGTTGTCTTTTTTTGAGTAAATTTCCCGTACTATGCTGCCCCAAATTTTTTTGAAACCGTGTTGTGTGAACCCTGAAATACATGGTCCCTCAGTTTAAGAGGCAGGTGCTCTCTTGGTGGAAAAAGAGGGGTGTTCTTTTTCATGTTTTGTAGTCTCAGACGCATGCATGAATGCAATTCTAGCAGAACAGCTAAAGTTTTGGGGAGTTTTTTTTTTTTTCCACCACGAGACCATTCATCCACATTTTTTTGTTGTTTGTCTTTTCAAATTGTATGAAAGAGTCCCCTCAGCTCTGAAACAGTTTTTTTTTGGGTTCTTTTGTCCGTAAATTTGTTAGTGTGTGGGACTGTGTGAGTGCAAGAGTGCGTCTTACGATTGTGCCATCATGTGCCCTCCAGTTGCGGTGGCGGCTTTTGGCCGACACTGAGCCAACGCGGCTGCCTCGGGGGCTCGGATATGACATGGCACTCAGCCCACTCGAGTAGCGTCACGAGAGACCGCGACAGACGCCAATGCAAACAGACCCCCGGTTCTTTCGGAAACCCAAACACAACACTACTCCTCATTGTTATTGCAGCACAAAGCCACCGTCATACTGGGCCTGCTCATGCTTTCTGATGCACTTCTGACTGATTCCCTGCTTCCTGCCGCCGGTATCTTCCAACTCACTAGCTCAGAAGGGGCACGTAAACATCCCTTTACTGGGACTCAGTGGTTCTGTCCCATGCAACAAAAAGCCCGCCTCTACTCCTTTGTCTATTTTTCTGAGCAAGAGACCTACAATGACACTCATGGTCTATGTTATGTTTATGTTATGGTATAACATAACTTGCTTCTGGGTCTCCACCCCAACAAACATAAACACATACCACACACACACGCACACACACACAACAGAAGCGAGCAAAGCCACTGATATGGCGAGAGGCGGTTTCTCTTCCACCACAGGAAATTGCACCCACAGTGTGCCCTCAGCTTGCTGTTGATGCGGTGCCTGGAAACCAAAGGCGTACACTCAAAAAAGAGAACCGCAATTCGGACAGAGATAAACATGAAACCTCTTTTTTTTCATCTCTCAGGAGCACAGTGTGAATAGTGCCCGTAAATTAACCGGCAAAACTTGCTACTTTAAATGTCATACAGCATGAACACATGCTACAAACAGACAAAATTGCAAGGTTCTGTACTCTACGTATACACTATGTCTACTTCAGTGTCAGCATACATCCATCACACTTTCATCTGAAACACCAGGTTTCATGCCTGTAGGTTTTTATTTTTATTATTTTTTTTATTGGTTATTTCTTTTTTTAACTATAATTTGACACAGCTGCTTCAAATGATTAAATTTACAACAAAACCTTGACCTTGAATGGACCGTATTTTGTAACGGTTGAGAATAAAAATCTACGAGATGACGGATCTTCTAAAATAGGACTTGATGCCACTGGTTTGTGTCTTTCTCAATAATCACGAGATTGAAACCGGTAGCTCTCCAGACCGGTTTTACTAATTATGTCAGCTATGCTACCCCATGCTACCCTTGCCTCTCTCTATGCAGAGGACCTGATATGAGATCGCACCCATGGTTGGCCTCCAGAGTTTACTCATTGCTTTATACCACACCATTCATTATGACTGCTAAAAAAAATAACATTTGGTTTTCATTTTAAATAACTTTCAAATATTTATTCTTTTTCTCTCACGCAATGATGTGTTTGGAAACAGAAATGAATGTAACATAAAACTGTGTACAAGATTCATCCCTATTAAGTTTATTACATTTACAGTGCTTGAAATGTTGCACGCCTTACCTTTGTCTGTAGACACCCCCTTTAATGAGAAGTATAATTTGTGATACCTCACATATTGCTGGCCCACTTCATTTTTGGATTGTGCCAGTAAAGTTTAGGATTGCCTGGTTTCTTAATTATTATTTACAGCTGCCACCCATTCTGAGTTGTGTCTTTCAATTCAGTGGGACCACAGTAGGGGAATGTTATGCTACGTCATGGATTAACATCGAGTCAGGAGATGGGTTAGAGGGCGGCTATATAGAAGGGCTGATTTTGTGCATAGCTGCTGATGCATTCACAATATATCTACTACATCAATGGAAGAGTAGTGGGTATCAAACCAAATTCAGTACACACAGATGTAGAATGAGTATTTGGAAGCATTCCATGCCTTTCCCATCTCTAGATCTTCCTAGGACCGATGACTCCAGGTTTAGTACTCACCAAGTGACACAAATCGGAAAATTCCACATAAGCGCCGGGCCCCTGTACATGACAGGTCACAACCATCTGGCTTTGTGTGAGCGTTTATCCTCTGATTAAACACAGCAAGGGGAGAGACTCACTGCCTCTGGGCCCGTCATAGCTGAGTCACGAATTTAATGTGTAACATTTAAAAAGAACTTCAAACACTTTTCTGTTTCAACTTGTGTGTTCCCTGGCTTGTTCACGTTTTACTGGGACAGTTCGCTTCCTCGATTTTTTTTTTTTTTATTGCTTATGTTTGTTCAGTTTCTATTCAAGTTTCTTTTAATTCACAATGACAGTTCGTGCATGGGACGGTGACTGTCTAGATACTTTCTACCTCCTGTCAGTTTCATAATGGTTGGTACAGAGGCTTTTGCAAGCTTGCGGTTTACGGAAAGAAAGTGCATCTCAAGTGCACTGGGTGGGTCCCTTAAAGACTGTTCAGTCGCTGCTTATTCTTTTACGCGGTGCAAACGGACATTTCTACAGACTACACAGACCAGTTCAAACACCCCTCTAGTAAAATATCACTCCCAATCTAGTATTTCTCCCATGTATCACCAATATCTTGATCATCTATCTCTCTCATGTCTTACTTGTGTCCCCATCTTGATATTCTTTATCATTTCTCTTGTAATCATGTCCCTAGTTTATGAATTGCCAGAAATAAGATTAAATGTCTTTTCTAGTCGAGACTTTCACAGACGTGCTTGCAGAATTCAAGTGTAGAAATCCTTATGTCACAGTATCTAAAGCTTCCTTGATTGCTCAATAATTAAATAGGAAAATTATAATGTCATAAAAGAAAGAAATATTTAAAACTATTAAAAGTAAAAAATTTCCCGTTGGTCATCTGCATTGAGGCCTTGACTTTCAAATTGACCGAGGAAAAGGAAGTGTACTCGGTTGGCACATTTGGAATGAGAAGATTGTGCTTCTGGGAAAACACCTGTTGCCAAACGTGGCATCAATTGAGTGCAACTGAGGCTCCATTGAAGAGCTGTTCCTTGTTTCATTTTCATGTTTTAAGAATACCATTCGTAAAATTCAGTAAATTGATACTTCAGGCTTGGTTACCCCACAAACAGATGCGCCCAGGATTTGACGCTGGTCAAGCAGTGGAATCAGTAATTCAATGTCGACAAATGGTGGAAATTCCCCACAGGTGGTTACACCCTTCCGGATACTGATTTGGCTGTCAAAACTGCAGTGTCTTCGTGTCGTTGAGCGCTATCAGCACGCTCTCCTGCAACAGGTCACCTCTCTATCCCCCCCTCCCTCCCCGGTTCTCTACTGATTTGATGACAGGGTGGAAAAAAAAAGAAGAAGAAAGAGCAAGGATTGTATTTCCTGCTGGGCATTCAGCAGTTTGTTTATCAGGATATTTTCCATTCACCTCTGTAAACTCACTTCTTCAAAGCAAAAGGCTGATCACTCTTTTTCTGACTCTTTGTCAAACTGATGGGGATAAATAGTGCTATCTGTCAGCTTTCCTGTGGATGGACACAGGAGACAAACATGCCACCCATTCAAGAAATGTCTAAAGGCGGTAAAAAAATACATTTTCAAGATGATACATTATTATAAACATATTGCGTGGTGCTTCATCTTGCTGTCTGTTTGCAGGGAAAAGGTGTCACTGGATTCTAGTTTCAATTCACTTTTCTCTGTTTTTCAGCCCTCCGCAGGTCATTGGTGTTACCATGTCAAAATGTTCGATTTTGCTTCAATTTTGCTATTGTTATTGTACTCTGCGGATAGCAAACAAGTAGATTTGCCAATGTTCCCTCAGCGTGTGTGTGAACGTGTGTGTGTGTGTGTGTGTGTGTATGAGTGAATGTCAGTGAGAGTTTTTAAAAGGACTTTAATCACCAACAACAAATATTGCACAAAAGGCAAAGCTAACCTTTTTGGGAGTAGACAGCGAGAGGCAAACAGGTCAGCGCTATACCTCCAGGGAGAGAAAGTAGGACAGGCTTTGTTCTCTGCAAAGCGACTAAATAAGACAGAGAGATTGAGTACAGAACAGAACTGACACAAACAAAATGGCTGGAATGTGAGAAAGAGACAAACGGGAAATGAAAATCCACAACAAGGATTTTGCCCTTTTTACATTAAAAAATCACAGATGACGATGAATCACAAATGTGATCATAATGTACTTCACTGAACGTTGTGATACTGATGAAACATTCGAAACAGGTATTCACGTATTTTGTGTTCAGTAGTTCCTTTTAATGAATTCTCTTCATTTTACATATGCAAGTAATGTTTGCAAGTAAGGTAGTGCGTGCGTGTGTGTGTGTGTGTGTGTGCGCGCGCACACGTGTGTGCGCATGTGTGTATGTGGAAGGGGTGGGGAGATTGGGCATGTTCCCTGTTTGTACTCTAAAGTCCAAACTTACAGAGACGCACTATTTGAAATGCTGTTCTCATGGCAACACAGAAATGGGAAGTTCAAACAGGAAGACGTGTGGGTAGTGAGGTACGAGGGCTCAAGGCAGGGTTGGGTGCTGAGACAGTAATTAACCATTATTCACTTTATTACATGACATCTGATCTGAACCCTGCAGACATTCTCTTGATTTTTTTAGTCTGTTTCAATAGTTGTTTCTTCTGAATTTTTTTCATTGTTAGTCTTCAATGAACATTTACAGGAAACATTAATTGTAAAGTAATTTATTGTATTGGGTGGCACGGTGGGGCAGTGGATAGCATTACCACCTCACAGCAAGCACGGTCGTGTGTTTGAATCCGGCCTGGGGCCTTTGTGTACGGAATTTGCTTTTGCGCCCTGTGTTCATGTGGGTTTCCTCTGGGTACCCCAGTTTGCTCCTACAGTCCAACAACATGCATGTCAGCCTAAATTGAGACTCTAAATTCAAGCAATCATCGATACAAAAAAAAAAAAAAAAAAAACAAAACACCCTGATGTTGCAATCACGCCCCAATTCCGATGCTTTATGGGAAAGTTCGGTGGAAGAGCCTCTTCCAGTCTCCCGAGCTGCAGGAAGCGACTATAGCGTGCATGGTTACGGATACTTGGCCGTACGATACCGAGCGTAGAAGCCGTCTTAAGGGGCATTCGGCTGGGGAACGGTCATTTTCTCTAAGTTTTGAGAAGGGCCTTCCACGCCCATATTCAGGTAACTGATATAATTTTCAGTATGATTTTTGGCCTCGCCGTCAACAATCACAGATGATGTACGTAGATCAGTGCTTCTCTAACCTCTCCTGGAGTACCATCTCTCCCACATGTTTTAGATCTCTCCTTGCCAGCACGGATGATTCTCCGAGCTGATCATGTGACTCACCTGCGCTGGAGCAGGCAGAGCTCTAAAACATGCAGGAGAAGTGGTACTCCAGGAGAGGATTGAAAAGCGCTGATGTAGATGATAAGATTGCTATTGCGCATTGTCATTATGCGTAAGCAGTAGACCTAAGCACTAGCAAGCTGCGCACCGGAAATGTAGTCGTCGCAGAAGTGAAAAATCCAGATCCGTTTTTTTTTTTTTTTTTTTTTTGTTTTGACGATTATTTGCATTGATGTCCAGGGTGTGTCCCCGCTTTTAGCCCATAGTTAGCTGGGTTAGGCTCCATATCCCCCATGATCCTAGCTAGGAAGAAGCCCTATAGATGATGGATGAATGGAATTACTTGTAGAGGCACAGCGCGGTGAGGCAGGAATAAGCAGATGGATGAAGGGAAAGACAGGAAGGAGTAGAAAGGTGCAGGGAAATTCTTGGAGAAGCTCAGAGGTGCAGGATGTTACACATCTTGTAGTCATGACTCAGTCACAGCTCTCCCTCAGGCAGTTCCCATGAAGTGAATGGGTTCACTGGGACTGACACAGGCTAAAATCCAGTTTTAATCCAACTACATGGCTTTTAATAGGAAAGGAATGCTCAAAGTTTGTTCAGCTGTGCATCTGTTCTCCACCTGATGAGTCATGAGCTTATTGTGTTCTCTGGTCAAATTTATCACTCCAGGGCCCTGGATGGCTCATGCTGGGTCACAGTATTGGCCACGGTGTCATACAGCATTGGTCGATTTGTGACAACTTTGACCCTACTGTACTGGCCTCTGTGTTACACCATTGGCTCCCCCTTCACTCCATTGGCCCCTGTGCTCAAGCAGAGCTGAGCTGGTTTGTTCAAGAGGAGACGGCATTAGAGTTTTTTTTTTTTTTTTTTTTTTTTTTAGCCAGTATGCTGTAGAAGTCAGCTATCTGGTACAGTTGTTATAAAGCTAGTAAATGGCTTACTTTATTTGCTGCAAATAATCTACTTATTTAAAACTGTGTCAAAATTTGGCAAGGGAATGTCTAAAATACAGTTTCTTTTAAGCCAGTCTGTTGTGAAACTTAATTATTATCGTAGCAGAATGTACTTTTAGACCAGTAATGTCAATGCTTTAATATCACAATGGCTGGAGTTTCTGCGAAATGTTTACATTTTCCTGGTGAATCCAAGCCAGACTCCGGGTAAAATCACATTTCTGTTTTATACTCACATCAGGTTGACAATAGGAGAGAGCATTTCCTGATCACAAAGTGCGACCCAATGAGTGATCAACGTGAGTTTTGTGTCCGTCTCCGCAGATCACATTGCCAAAAATGAAACTGAACTATACCCAGGGTTTTCTTAGCAGTGCAACACTCTCCCCCAGCTTCTCTTCTTCCCACAGTCTATCCTAGTGCCATCTCTTCCCAGGTAGATGGTGCACACACACACACACACCTACCCTGGCAATGCATGTGACGTAAATGAAAATGGGACCCACTGGACCTGACAACCCTCTTTAATAACTCCAAGGTCCAGCTCTGATGCTCACTTCCCCATTATAGGCACTTTCGGTAGTGGACCAGAGTTAGAATGGGTACTCCGACTGGTCTGCTGTCACAAAGTGCTAATTGCTACAGGGTGCAATGCACTGTTTGTTGTATCACATTCCTCACGCAAGTATCATCAAAATTCCCTGTGAATTGTGCCACAGTGGCCCTTTAGTCGGTTTGCACCAGATGGGATAGCCTTTGTTGCCTTTGTGCATCAGTGAGCCTTGGGCGCCCAAAACCCCGTCGCCGGTTCATGACTTGTCCCTCCTTGGACCGCTGCTGGTAGGCACTCATATCTACTGACTGGAAGCACCACCAGAAGCCTTGCTGGTTTGAGATGCTCCAACCATCTCCTCAGGCCATAACAAATTTGGCCCGTGTCAAGGTCACTCAGGTCCTGTCTCTCCTTCATCCAATTCGACTGTGAGATCTGGCTGTTTGCTTACCGCCTAGGGTTTGTCTGCAGACTTTGACATGCACCGTTGCTGTGAAATAATCAACATTATTTGCTTCATTTGCATGTGATTTTAATATTCAATGTCTACATTTCAGTCCACACCTGGGGCTGTGCACCACAAGCATTGGCAGACTATAGTAAGCTTGTCGCATTCGCTCATGAACAGCATAAGTTTTGGGAAAATTGGCTTTGTCAGTCCCTGCCTATGGCAATGCTGAATACCCATGCGCAGTTTCAGATTGATTGACCAACCCACTGAGAAGAAAAATAGATAACAAATGGACAGATGAGAGGATGGAGGTACAGACGGACAGAGTTTTAATTTTAATTAGGATACAGACAACATGCCACATCTGCCATTGCTGTATCATACTCACTTGTTTGTTCCTGAGTAAATAGAGAAAACAACAAGGAGAAGTCTTGCTTTCCCAGTGCCTGCACCTGTTGCGGTAATAATAGTAATCATCATCGTCATTATAATTGTCATCATTGTCATCGTCTTCGTCATCAAACTGTGTGGGTGTGGCTGTGCCCGCTTGTTAAAGTACATAAATACCATCCGTGTGTTCATCCGTACATAAGTCTGCACTGTTAAAATTCATCTGCTATGTACACTATACACTTTGCAGACACTTCCATGGCAACTGGACATGGTCTGAATAATATCATAACGAGTGCCTGTATCCTTTTGGGAAGCATACTCAACAGTACAGTACATTGTCCTGTAATCTCTAACTATGTAATATAACCCTGAATCTGCAGGTCAGAACTTCACTCTGCCCTTAAGAGCAGTTATCTAAGAAAGCATTCATGACAGCACAGCAGTCTTCAAATGAAGGATGATTGCTCCAAGGAGAGGCAAAAAATGCTCATATTGAGCGTCATCAGGTTCTCCCAATGTCACTAAGGCTACTTTCTTAGTCTTCCTGTTCTCCTCCTAGTTCTTTGGAAAGAACAAAATAGGATTGGTTCTTCCTGTTTGGTTTGTACAGCAGGTACAGGCTGAAGTGCAACGGTAAGAAGGGGCAGAATAACAGTGAATGTGTTGTGTCATGTCAAACTGAACACATTTTACCCATTCGAGTATCCACAGTAACACGCCTGACCATGAGCAGCTAGCTCATGCATTAGCAGCCTTCGCAAATTTGTTCATCATACGCTTCCTCTCCTTTCCCTTCGCCTGCTTACAAAGACAAATAGTGATTACATTTCCAGTTGTGCAGCTATTGTGAATCTGCAAAATCTCATCTTTGCGATAGGGAAGATCTGGCTTATTTCTTATTTGAATTTCTCGGTAGAGAGCTGGGTTGCTGGTCGACATTACAAAAATCAAGACTTTTTCTGCAAACATTTCATTGTTGCGCAATTAACGATAATTATTACTGCGTAACCGTTTGTAATGTGTAATGATTGACATTCTGTTTCTCATTTGTAAGAGAGTACTTGGGGAAAAACAAAGAAAAGTAAAACTTAACGTGGTATGCCACGGGATATGGATGTGCAATTTTGTTGTTTTGTTGAAAGGAACTTGAGTGGTCCATCTCCATTCAAACAGCATGGAGCTAATGGAGATTGAAGTTCAAAGTTTTATGAAGTCATGTGTCTTTCAACAGACACTCACAGCATTAAACCACGTTTTAGCAGGATAATACCACATTTTTAATATATTTTTTCACAGAAGGTGGAGTCAAATTGCCAATTTCAGGACTAAGTTCAGCCCTATAGAGTACTAAAGTGATGACGTCACCGCTACTTAGCTTCTGGTGTCGGAAGTAAAATCCCTATGGGAATTTATAAAGGGGTTTGGACACTTTCCAGCATTGCTCGAACTCGTATTAATTTTAAGAGCCACCTCGCTCCGAGTTAAGCCTACAGGGTATACAGATACAAATGATCACATCAAATTCGTAGTTTATAGCCAAAAATTATATGCTTTTGCACTTGTAGTCCAGTTTGTAGTCCACTTCTCCGAACTACGTATCCACTACACAAGTGGGCGAGTACCCCGTGATTTGTTTCAAGCCAATGAGGTACTTCAGTTTCAGCAAACGTTCATAACGTACCATGACGGTAGCTGATCAGTGCCCTAAATTGCCGTATGTCCGTGCACCCGTTCCTACATAGCGGGCTACTATTAGCTAACTACATACCTAGAAATGAATGGATCACAATGAATAGTTATTTTGCCATTTAGCTAGCTAGCATTAAGCTATGCTAGTGAACCACCGAGCAAGCCAGCTAGTGAGCTTATTACATCTTGTGCACAGAGCGAAACTGATAGAAACAGTAAATGGTTAGTTTACCATCACTTACTGTTATTTAGCAAGCAAGCTAGCATGATTATTCAATAAATATCACTAGCTAAGATGGTGAACTAGCTAGCTAGCCAGTTTGCTAGCTAGCTCAGTGAATAAAAACTACAAGGAGCCATTATTTGGCTACTTAGCTTGCGTTGAGCTGCGAGCATTTCACAAGCTGGCATTTAACTAAATGCGCCAAATATGAAGTTAGCCAACTACCGAAGTAGACAAACCAGCTCGCTGGCTAAGTTTGCCTGCTGACAGCTAGTTCGCTGTCAGTTATGCGTTGACAAGACTGATAAGTTTGTCCGCTGACAACCGAGTTTTTAAGCAAACCAACGTTGGCTAAAGATACCTGGGCCCGGTTGTTCAAAGCTCCGTTAATTTCACGGCTGGTTAGCGCTAAACACCGGACATTATGACCACTCTCTAAATAAGATTCTCGCGAATGCTCTTTACTACTTAAACTAACCAAGGGGAAACCTACAAAATGCATCAAAAACGTACAAACATCTGTGCTTTCATTCAGAGATATAGATACTGTGGTTTTAACTTAATCACTGGGTAAAGTTAACAAAGCTTTGAACACCTGGGCTCTGGCTATTAAAATAAATTGGCGCTAATTGTGAAACTTGATATCTAGCAAGGAAAACGTAACAAAGTAGAACGTAGAGTGGCTAACTAATTAAAGGGGTAGTTCAGAATTTTGGATATAGGACCTCATTTCCAAGTTAGCCAGTGTGCTATTTATCAGTGGAGACCATTTTCAACACTTTTCATTCAGTCCTTCTAGTTCAGTGGCAGGTCGAGAACTGGGAATTGGGGTGGCACAGACACCTCCCTTTTAGTCCTGGCAAGTTCTCAATCATTTTCCTTTATTGACGCGTTTTCCAATTATCGTAATTGGCAACTGAAGACAAGGTTTCTCTACATATGCGATCTAACAGCGATGAAATCATGGGCTAAATTCAGTGGGCTACAGGTGCGAAGCCAGAACTGAGAATTGGGTGCACAAAACATCCGTTTAAAACAATTATTAGTCCTGACCTGTTCTCAGTCATTTTCATAATTTACAAAAGGTTCACTCCAAGAGCACTCCACACTTAACAGGTGCTGCTTGTTCTCCCCAATTAGGTAAGACTCTCAAAATTACATACCTGTCGACTCTCAAGCAAATAGCCTATTTTTATAGCCTATTGTAGCCTACGCAATACCGAGAGTGAAAGGCAATTTTTCATTGGAACGTGGACCAGTTCAATCAACGCGAAGCACTGACCTATTAATAAGTAAATTATTTTTCTGCACTGAATTTAGCCCATGATTTAATCGCTGTTAGATCGCATATGGAGAGAAACCGTGTCTTCAGTTGCCAATTACGATAATTAGAAAACGCGTCAATAAAGGAAACTGATTAAGAACTTGCAAGGAGTAAAAGGGACGCGTCTGTGCCACTCCAATTCCCAGTTCCAGGCCCGCCACTGTTCTAGTTGCAGAGTTCTCTGGTGCTAGGCTACTGCAAGTCAACGGTTTCTACTAGCCTGCCAATAAAAACAGTCTAACCCACTCCACAGTACACCCGAGGCAAATAAATTATAACACCAGATTATCGATGTAAATGTGTGTGTTGATAGAATGACATGACCCGTAGGCGAAGAAGGGAACATCTACCTGGCGTCGGACCCACGAAGCGCCACGCGATTATCAGAATCTCCAGTAGCCTTGATGGAAAGAAAAAAAAAGCCTTGAGGGAAAGGATATACACTCATTGGATAGCACGCATCGTGCGAGTTTTTTTTTTTTTTTTTTGTCCAATCAAGATAAGGATTTCGCTTCGATGGTGGTGTGTTGCAACTTTTTGACGAAGGTCTACTGCGTTACCATAAGTGGTGTCTAACCTGTGTTAGATCTGAGGTAAGTCTCGTTAACTGTCAGCGATATAATATACTGTTTAAATTGGGGTTATGTATCTAGACATCTACTTGCTAAAGTAAGGAGTTCCTAAAGTGTGTCGTGATCCGTTTATCATGTTTAACGTAATTGTGAATAGCTCGTCTGAATTGTGTTAACGTTAGCCACCCTAGATAGATGCAATGCTAGTGATTTTCGAAAGACTATCTCCACTGCATCCGGATTGTGACGTGGTTTAATGTATGCCGTTGTCGTGAGATCACTGAAATGAAAACGAACCGGTAAGGAATCAAAATACACCCGTTTCTGCTGTAGGCTAGAATTATTTAGTGATTTAACCCAAACACCTGTTCCAGTCTAGCGGATTATGTGACGTTAACGTGGACGTTGCAGATGGGTTGGCATACAATGCAGGGCTGGCGATAAGCGGTATCGCATCGCAAAATGCAATCTTTTTTTTTTTTTTAATGCGCCAATCTGCGACGGGCTTTTGAAATCCCCATCGCATATTTTGCAATACAGTCTTCGGATAATGTGAAAATAAGTTTTTGTCCAGTTTTGAACGAAGACGGGCTCCGACAGTTTCTTTTTATCGTCCTGATCGGCCTCCGCGACCGCACTATGGATAGCCTTTACGGCGCGACTCTGAAACCATGGTAGCGAGCGCAGACTGTATAAAAAGATGGACGAAGCAACCGTGACGTCACCCATTGGTTTCAGCATACCATAAAGGGAAGCCTCGATTTTGGCAATTTGAATTGCGCCATGTTGTCATTCTGAAACCGGATGTGATTTCTATTGGACGAGAGCGAGAATCAAGATCCGGGGAGGGACGTGAGAGGTGGATCTGACCGTATCGGACGAGGACCATAGGATAACCACGCCTCTAAAGCATATTCTGGCTTTATCCTTTATTCTAGTCTACTTGGGACCATAATTTAGAAAAATGAACATCATAATATATCGAAGAAGACTTGAAACTTGCTCTAGCTACCATAAGATAATGTGAAAAATTATTATTTAAATGAAAAATCAGGTGGGAAAGTCGGGTCATTTTCTCATAGACTTCTATAGCATCGAACTTCTTTCTGCAACCACCGACGTCGCCATCTGCTGGCCATTAAATAGAATGCCATTTTACGGTACTTCCACATGGGCTTCTTTTTTCAGACCAGAGTGCTGCGTCCATCTTTTTATACAGTCTATGATAGCGAGTGGAATGATCCCATTTTCCTGCCTCCGCGCCAGTTCCGCCCACAGAGCAAAAGAAAACACTAGAGTGGACAACGTCATTGGCTGAACCAACCGCAAAACGTGAAAGGGCGCGTCTGCCATCTTGTGTAAGGAATAGGCGGGGGAATTGCGCAATCAAACGCTGTATGTGTGTGTATATGCGACTATATAAAATGAAATGAAAAACACTGGACTGGTGACATACATCAGCCTACAAGCACGACCATTATTTAATTAACTAGCACTCTGCCCGTGGGAATCCACGGGTTCTATTTTATGTAACTTCGTGCAGCATTATGATGTCATCACATGCACCTCTATGATGTCATCACGTTGCTATGGTGTTTCCATAAACACGAAGGTGGCTGTCACGCGACCGATGTTTTTATAGTAACTAAAACTAAGTAACTATCAAGGGGAATACGCTGCGCTGACATTTCGCGCTCAGTGGAACACAAAGTCCCCTGCAAGACAGAGCTTAATAGCGTTGCTCACGTTATGCTGCAGATTACGCGCTACTTTCTCGTGCGGCCTGGCATCTGTTTTTTTGGGATTCGGGACTCCACAGGAGGCTTGGGTTCAAAAGGGGGAATCCCCAGGAGAGGGGGATAGCGGGGGATTCCCCCTGTATGTCTATATTATAATAGCGTCGCTCACGTTATGCTGTAGATCCGCGCCCTGCGGAGTGTAGCACTGATTGGCCGTACACAGTCGCCTGCAAGACGGTGCCAAACAGCGTCGCTCCTGCTATGCTGCCGATACGCGCCCGGTGGAATCTAGCACTGATACGCGCCCGGCGGAGTCTAGCACTGATACGCGCCCGGCGGAGTCTAGCACTGATTGGCCGGACACAGACGCCTGCAAGACGGAGCCAAATAGCGTCGCTCGTGCTATGCTACAGATATGCGCTCGGTGGAATCTAGCACTGAGTGGCCGGACACACACGCATGCACACACGAACACAGAAGCCACTCGGCTATTATAATATAGATTATTATTTTGTTTACAGATGTTTGTTGTCAAGGAAATTCTTAATCGTTAGTTAAAATTCAAAAACATTAAATTTAAATAACTTGTAAATATATAGACAAAAAAAGTTGTATATTTATGTCTAAGGAATGCTGTATTCATATTTTGAACACATATTTGTGCCTTGGATTTCCTGTAGTGCTCTATATTCTAGATTATGGCAATTTGTATTTTAATATTTAAATGTTCATCTTGGTTCATAATAATTACCCATATTAATTTCTTTCACAGTAAAAATATTATGTATGATAAAAATCAGTCCTGAATATTCACTCATTCACAGCCTGAGCCAGGTGAGTGGCTTAGGTAGAACCAACTAAAACTTAGTAATTCCTATTCAGTTGCTGAGTTACTACATGTTAGCTGTAAGTGGGACCCATTTGTTTACTCCAAACAGTTTTAGCACTGCAATTGCTTACAAGCCAAAGCTTTAGTGGTATTAATAAATGTTTTTTTCCTTGAAGAAAATGCTGTCTTTTCTCTTAATTTTCTTCTCAGAGTACGCCAGAATGCTTAATTTATGTGTTAAAATCACAAATTTTTTTCTTGGGGGGGGATTTCCCCAGACCTCTCTACAGGGGTTTAGTTTGTCACCTTTTTCATCCATCTTGAGTTTGCAGGTATGTGTTATGAAGCCAGTGGGAAAGAACAGGAGACAGACAGAGAGAGGGAGAGACTGAGAGAGAAATAAACTGTTAGACGGAGTGAACAAAACTGACTTGTCAGGTTCGTATCAACTGTTGAGCCGGGAAAGAAGGAGACTACAGTGGGGAGATGATAATTAGAGGGAAGAGTGGGAGGGAGAGGGGGAAAGTAAGCAATATCCTGATAGAAAAGCATCAGGGCTTTTCAAGAAAATCATACACTGTAGAAAATGAAACTGTCAGTCAGTGTAAAGGCTCGATTGAGAGAGAAACTGAGAGAGTAGGGGGGTGTGTAGAGGAGAGGGAGGGAGAGAGAGAGAGACGGAAAGAGAGAGAGAGAGAGAGCGAAGAAGGGTGTGATCGCGAGTGTACCACCCTCTCCCCCCTCCCTGTACGTATCACTAGAGGCTGAAGTGAGTCCTCTCTCACACACAGAATATAAAAAAGTTGGGCAAAGTCTGCCGCGTCTTCAAAGCTCGGAGGTGAACGAACAGACTCGCCCCCCCCCCCTCCCTCTCAGTGGAAGTACAGCGGACACACAGAAGACACCCCCTCGTCCTCTCCTCCTCCACCTCCACCTCCTCCTCTTCCCGGCTCCTCTCCTCCCATTAACCTGGTTCATACCGGTGGACTCTGAGTGTGTAAGGATGTGGGGGCTCATTTTTGGGGTCGCTTTTGGATTACTGGCCTTCTGCGGGGCGGACCCTACCGCAGGTGAGCTCTCCACCCGCCGAGTGTCTCTCTCTCGATGTCTCTCACTACCACGCGGGCTCCCACACGGCGTCTCGCCGGCTGGCGAGTCCCTTTCTTTGTTTTACGATGTCTCGCCAGTCTGTACGTCGGAGTCTGGCAGGAGCTGACGGCGTGAGTGTGTGTGTGTATGTGTGTATGTGTGAGAGAGAGAGATTAGAAAGCTGTTATGCTGTTAAATGATTAGATACGGGAGATAGATAGGCAGCCACGCCGGCTCGGAGAATGAATGAACGGCGGATAGCGGCGGTGGTAGGATAACCGCGTGCTCGAACACAGACGGGGGGAGCTGGAGTCTGCAGCAGACACCGTTCAGGTCTGGCAGAGCAGACACAAAGAAGAGAGAGACAGACTGAGGGAGAGAGAGAGGGAGGGAGGGAGAGTGAGAGAAAGGGGAAAGACGAGTTGTTGGAACTCCTGGATTTTTCTCATAACACTTGCACCTGGTGTGATGCCTGGGTTTCCTCGCTCCGAGTCTGTCCTGGAAAAGCTGTGAAACTCTTTTTCCTGCCTCTACGCTTGGCTGAGTGCCCCAGCGGCTGCCTCGTGCTCCTGCCAGGCACAAAGAAAAGTCGTCATTCAGCCTTTTCCTCCAATTCCTTCTTTCTCTCTCCTTCCCTCCTGCTCTCCATCCCATTCTCTCTATATTCACTCTTTCGCAGAATACTGCTCTTTGTCTTTATGACTGTCAGTCTGTCTGTATTCTCTATCTTACAGTCTCAGCCTTGGTCTGATTGTATGAGCATTTTTGTGTTTCTGCCTCCCTCTGTTTCTATCTCTCTCTCTCTCACTCTCAAGGGGGGGGAGATGTGCTTATTCAAACAGGTTGGGGTTTGTCTCTCTCACTCACTCACAGTCACTCTCTCTCTCTCTCTCTCTCTCTCTCTCTCTCTCTCTCTCTCTCTTTCTCTCTCTCCGTCTGTCTCTCTGTAGAGGGAGGTGTGTGCTAACTCTAACAGGTTGGGGTTTGTCTCGCTCGCTCCCTGTGGGTCGGGCAAAGAGAGGGGTCTCGCGAGCTTTCTGTGGCTCTTAGCCAAATCCTCCCCCAAGTGCAGCTGTAAATCTGTAGGGTTTAAATGCAAAGAAGGGGGATCTTTGGGGTAGTGTGTGTGTGTGTGTGTGTGTGTGTGTGTGTGTGGCATATATGTTTGTGTGGCTGTGTGTGTCTGAGTGTGTGTGTGTGTGTGTTTGGTGTGTGTGAGGGTATGAGTACAAAGGATACGGTGAAGAGATTTTCTCTGTTGCAAGTGGCCATTTAAAATCCCGTTGTTGCCTGTCTTGCGTTGGCCTTGGTCGTTTAACCCTCAAACAGTCAGGCTGACATTGAGCCCTTATCAAATCTGCTCCGTATGAAAAAAAAAAAAAAAAAAAATCATGGCCAGAGACTGTCTGTGCTTCAATCCAAAACAAAAACTAATTGGATGTCCAGGCTGTGGGGCAGGTATGCAAATTTGAAAAGGCCTTTGAACCCGAGTTGGGAAAAGATTCCCTCCCGGCAGCTCAAAAGTATGTCCAGAGCTGGATTGCAGTGTTGAAAGTGAACATGGGTAATTATTGTTGTGCTTATTTGAAGTGTTGAGTGACCATGTCTTACAACCAATTAGCAGCCTGAATAAGTAGCGAAGAGGAACTTGGAATTTCTCCCAAAACAGTGCTCTTCACACCTGGAGTGCGCTGTCCACCCCTGCCCTTGATCAGAGGTGACAACGTCCTGAGCGATTCATTCCCCAGAGCCCTAAATGGGGCTCCCAAATCCTGCCTCATGTTACAGGAAAAGCAAGAAGCCGAGGTTGCCACGTTTATGCCAGGGTATAAAAGCTTGTTCCTCAGTTTGCTTAAGACAAGTTGGTGGATTCCGGTCCGAGTCGCCTTAAAAAAATAACCACGCTGATCGCAGAGTGGGGACAAAGCGCCATTTACAGGGCCTTTAGGGGCCTCCCATTGCCTGTTACGATTGGCCAGTGGGTTTGAGGTCTGAGTCTGATTGGACTATGGCCTCCAGTTCCGTTGAAGTTTGGTCCGTGCATTTTTGCTTTGTGTTTCATTGGTTAGTGGGGTTCCAGTGCATTTTTGATTGGACAGCTGGGTGCCAGTGGGATGGGATGTTGAGTTTCAAGGTGAGGGGAGGCTGAGGGCTCATGTGGATGGGGCTGAGAGATGAATAGGCGGCTTTAATCCAGCACTGGGAGGAGCAGGGGAGCCGGCGGTGTAACCAGCCGAGGCACGTGCACGAATTACGGGCCACCCGACCTCACAACAGCCCCCTGGAGCTAAACTGCAGAATTTCTAAACTCCTGCAGTCCAGGCTCTCTTTGCTGCTACTGTTCTTCAGCTTGCGGCTCCTGACCCCCCCCAGTACCGCCCTTCTCTATCTCAACACTGAATTTATATGGATCTATGTTGGCAAAAAAAAAAAAAAAAAACTCACTTTACAGGTCTACCTTATAACTCAAAATTCCAGTAAAGCTATCGATTTCACTTTAGTCGAGCCTTTAAACGTCTGCTTCCTGCAGCCCCCCCCCCGCTCCGCCAACCCACACCACACCCCCACTTTCCTCAGCAACCCTCTCCTCTTCATATACACAGACGCCTTTGTGGCCCTGGTATATAGCTGTTCCAAAGGGCACAGTAATGCTCAGAGACCCAGAATGCAACTGGCTAGCAGTGTGAACTACCAGCAAAAAAAATCTATATTTACCGGAGCACAAGGAATAATCTTGGGGTTGTTTTTCTTTCGTTTTGTTACCCTGCCAGTCAATACTGGCAATAGGAGACATTGTTATTTTATTTTTGTTAGTATTCTATTTTATTAATGGGCTGGAGCTCAATCCTCTGCAAAAAAAAAAGTCCATTAAATTAGCGCGAGAATTGAAAGCTGTGTCAAAGGTATTGGATGGAGAAAAGGAGACATGCCAGAGTGAAAAGTGATCTGCGTTTCGAACGCCCCCTCCGAAACCGGGCTCTGAGGAGAAGAGGGAAACGCTCAGGTGCTCACGGCTTGCTGCCCTCTTCTCCATGGAAGGAGCTCCTGTTTCAGCTGCCCCGCCCACCCCCTTGCCGCAGAGCGCTGCACCGGGGACATGTCGAGACGGCTAACCGACAGAGGACGCAGGTCCCACCGGAGTCTATTTGGACTGGTCGTTTCGTCAGGTTGGAGAGTTTTACAAGGCGTGTGAATAATTGAAGAACCCTGTACTAAAAGTACTTAAGCTACAAATGTCTATTTAAGAAAAAAGGGTCTAAATATATAATAGATCCATAAAATCTGCTAACTGCAGGCCCCAGTGCTAAACGTACTTAAGTTACAAAGCATCCATTTTGAGAATTGTGAAAATTGACTTGGGTGACAATAAAAGACGGTTTCCCATCCTTACCTCTCGGTGTGTGAAAACGTGACTCAAGTTCTTTTAGCCCAATGCCCTTCAATTTAAGCTCTGAACGTAAGATTAATTCACCAAAATTTGAAGAAAGAGAATAAATTAGCCTTTCTTCCAACCCCTAGTGACCCATCTGTCTGTCTCAGTTCTGGGCGGGACTTTGGTCCTTTTCAGGGTGCCCTAGTGGCAGCCATTGCAGGGTGCTAGAGCCGGTGAGCACGGCAACTGTGTGCACGGCAATAAAGCGTGGGGGATCCAGGCTAACGATAAACAGGGCTGATGTAGCGAGGGCGCTCGGTGCAGCCCATGTGGTCACACGCGGTCAGAATCGTTATCAGACTCGGGACAGACAGCAGGGCTCAAAAAAACAAACAAAGGGCAGAACCCATGAGAGACGGTTTATGATCGGAATCTGAAAACAGCCGGCTCTCAGTGACTGCGAAACACGCTGTCGGCCTTGACTCCGCGTGACAGATTGAAGCCTGTTTTTTTTTTTTTTTTTAATTTCGTTTTGTTCCTTTCTTTCTTTTGTTTATTTCTTTTCTCGCACGCCCTCCCCCCCCTTTTTTTTTTACCTCTTTCAGCTGCTTCCAAGCCGGTGACGCTGATTGAGAAACACAAAAGTCACAGGAGCGATGGCTATAATTTGTCTCGACGCCGAAGACCAGGCAGGCTCTGTATTAGACTGCACAGATGTTTACATGTGACTGGCAGACCTGTTTAGTTTGCCTTTTTTTTTTGCATAGGGTCACTGTGAGAGTTTATCATGATTGAGAGAGGGAGGGGAGAAAGGGTCGTTGCATGTCTGCAAGTGTGTGAGTGTGTGATTCTGCTTGTGAGTTTGAGTGGATATTTGCGCATATGTGTGTGAATCTGTGTATTTGTGTGCGTGAGTGTTTGCGAGTCAGCGGAAATGTATATATGTGTCTGTGTTAATGAGGTAGTTGGAAGTGTGTGTGTGTGAGAGAGAGAGAGTCGGTGGTAGTGTGTTAGTGTGTGTGTGTGTGTGTGTGTGCGCGAATGAGTCAGTGGGAGTGTGTGTGTGTGTATGAGTCAGTAAGAGTATGCGTGTGTGTGTGTTTGTGGGTGTGTGTGTATGTTTTTGTTTTTACATCATGCTGACCAAAATCTCTCACAAAGATAGTAAAGTCTGAGAAACCATGCCTCATAGGGACCTTTTCTGGGTCCCCATGGGTACAAATCTTAATTCAGGGCTTAGGGCTAGGTTTAGGTCTGGAGTTGCTATTGGAATTATGGTTTGATTTAGGTCTAGTTTTAAGGTTAGCTATTAAAATTAGGCTCTAGATTAAGGTAAGACCATAAATTAAGGTAAAAGGTTTGGCTGTTTTGGTGTGTGTGTGTGTGTGTGTTTGTTTGCGTGAGACTGTGGTAGTGTGTTTGTTGGTCATTATGACAGAAGGAAGTGGTTGTAGGGTGAGGATCAGTGGCTCTCGTGAGGCTGGGTGTCCATGTGTGGAGAGAGACTGACTCTGTGCTGCAGCTCGTCTCCTGACTTTACTGTGCCTGAGGCCTTCTGTCTCTGCCTCCAGCTCACGCCTGTCCCTGACGTCACACAAGAGTTACAGACTTCATTAATCGCCAATAAACGGGTGATCTAGTGGAAGGCCACAGTTGTATCTAAGATCGGTGAAGGCTACATTGAGTCCTTCCGACTCTGGAATAGATTCCTCACTTGTTCCATTGTGAAGGTCAGTCAACCCTGACTGCATCCTATAGGGCACTCAGTGGGAAAACAAAACATGAGCTTTGTTGCCCTCACTTGAGCGAGATTTCACAGATTTGGTTCTTTTATAATTTTCCTCATCTTTGTTAAATTCATTCACTCTTTTTAACATCTGGGTAAGATTATCTCCTCCTGAGTATCGCTGACTTTCCTAAAACAGGAACTCAGTGCATTTTTTATGACTTAGGTCAATCAGGAAAATATCTATCAGAATCCTCAGCTCAGAATTTCATAAGCAGTTCTTATGCATGTGTTTTTGTTCAGAGACAAACCATGCCATGTTTATCAGCCTTACTCCGTTACAGTTGGCTTCTTGGCATGATTTAAGCGAATTAAAACACCATGAGTCTCATTCATAAACGGTGCGTAGGCACAAAAATGATGCACATGCCAATTTATTTGCAGATCTTGTATTTATGAATCAAACAAGACATTAAGAAACACCTAAAATTAAAAAGATTATTCACATTTGAGAACTTCTATGTTAATCCTGATTAATTGCATGCAGTTAGCCTCTCTGTGGTATTATAAATTACAGTTTTTGTTTTTTTTTTTTTTTTTTTAACTATTCGCTTTTTTTTTTTTCTTTTTGATTGTACACAGTATTTTGTTTGAAATCCATGTAATTTTTTTTTAAAGAATCAGACCCCAGGCCAAGATCTAAGTGAAATGAAATTCAGAACCCTGTGGTTCCCAGTGAGAACACAAATCTTCTCCACTCCTATGCTCACGGATGGTGTCTGTTCTTGCAAACGCAATAAAAGAGACGTGACCCCAACCATGACTGTATTTTTCTTTTACATCAATTTTTCTGTGAGGAGGCTGGATATACCGACAACGGATTAACACAGTGACTTTTTTCACAAAGCTTTGGTCTTGACATGGGTCTGTTGAGAAGACCAGAGCAAAAATTCACTTGGCGCTCAGTGCTTACTGAAGACTGCCAGTAAATCTCTCTGTGGTTTCCCACTGGCTGGCATCCATGGCGTTTACAAGCCCAACATTGCCCAAAGACCGTGTTTGTACAACATAAAACTACGACTGTGGGTCAGAAAACCATGGCAATCAACTCACTGTCTCGAGCTGTTTTCTTCAGATAAAAAGCCAAAGACGGCTAGCTCAGTGGCATAAAGCAGCAGTTAGTTAAATCCCTGAGTGCAGTAAGAGCTTCACATTGATTGTAAAACAGACAAATAAAAAATGCGAAAATGATAAAACAGGTTTCAACCACACAGGATATTCATTAGGGAGTGGTGAAAGGGTATGAATATGAATGTGTGGTTATGGTTTTATACCGCCACCAAATCAGTGGAGAATTACTCATACTCTTTTGTGGGATAAAACACTGCACAGTGTATTTGAAAGGCAGACACATTTTTGCATTACGCGCAATGATGAAAAAAAGACTGTTGAATTCTGGATATTCCAGGGCATGAAAATCAAAAATCCAATTGGTTTCTTCTCCGTGAGAATTCCCGGTCACCCCCTTTATTAAATGATACAACTTCTTTTATGGGTTTAATCTGCTCTTAACAGCCGCGTTTTTGACTAACATGAAGGAGTGCCCTGTAATTACTTGCAAGTTATGGGTGCCAGAGCGGCACGTGAAAATAACAAACGAATGACTTGAGCAAACGTTGCCCAAAGCCACCTCGTTTGTGCGGCTAAGGAGTCACAGGACTCAATTCTGGGGCTCCAAGGCTGCTTGTGACCCATCCATCAAACAGACATACATCTCCACTCTTGATCTCATGACTGTGTGTCGCCATGACAACCGTGTTTGAACAAACAACAAGCTGACAAAAAAAAAGTTGGGTGGAAACTTCCCGGATGACTATTAGGCTTTGAGATCTTTTTTCACCCCCCTTTTTTTGGCCAAGTTCTATTTTGATAGTGTTAAACAGAATTCATTGTGAAAGATGGCTGATTTCGCTGAACAAAGGGTCGTTCTACACTTTTCTGTAAAATGCATACAAGGGAGGATGGCTCTTTGGGTCCATCTTCTGCATAAAGTCATAACTTAAGTCGAGCAAACTTGTGCTCATGTCACCTTTAACTTTCTCACTTCTGATTTTGAGATAATGGTAAAACTGATGATAAAAAATGCAGTTTTAACTCAAGTGAGGATGGGCTGATAAAAAAACAAAGCTGGAGTGATGTAAGTGTGTGAGCCAGTGGATCACATGATGCACGACTACTGTTCGCGCTGTGGCTGTACATGCTGCAGGGTTTTTGGTCAATGGCACGGTAATATGTCATTAGCTACTGGAGATTGTGCCATGGACACACACCCATAAATGATTAGATGTGTCTGTATGTGTGTGCGCGCGCATGTGTGTCTGTGTGTGTTCTTGTACATGCTACAAAGTAAGAACCAAATTTTTTTTTTTTTTTTTTTTTTTTTTTTCCTACAGAGTGGGGACATTATTGGGAAGTGAGGACATTTTCAAAAGTCCTCACAACAACAAAGGCAGATTGTGACTTATTAGCAAAGGCTAGGGGTGAGGTTAGAATTAGGGAGAGGTTAAGGTCAGGTAAGGGTTTGGGTTAGGCATGTGTTGCTTATTTTTAAGATGAGGGAAAGGCTGTCGAGACACTGACAGAATGAATAGAGGTCAATGTAATGTCCTCACAAAGATGTAAGTACAAGGGTGAGTGTGTGTGTGTGTGTGTGTGTGTGTGTGTGTGCATGCGCATGTGTGTATGTGTGAATGTCCATGTCCGTTCCTTGCTCGCACAATTCTGTAGTTTGATGAGTCCTGCCATTATGCATGTGACAAACTTTGTTAAAAACGATATGCATTTTTTGCCTGACCTTGGAGATGCAGTGATACGGATTAGGTCTTTGGAGAAGGGAGGGTCACTCCCATTCAGAGTACAACCACTTCCTGCTCTGTTGTGTCACATGACCCAGGAATTTTGCTTGCCCTGACAACAGCCAGCATGAAAAGTGCTGAAGGTGTGAAATAAGAAGCTCTTGCTAGTTTTTTTTTTTTTTTTTTTTCAGGAGAGGAAACCTCATACTTATTAAGACACCTACACATGTCCTAGAACCTTTGTTTCAAGAGCAGAGCTGTCATACAGGATCAAAAACTCATCTTAAACTGTTTTCAATCATGTTTATCCTCACAAGAAAATGAATTAATCTGAATTCGTTTTGCTTGCAAGGTAGCACACAGCTTTTCATCATAAAAAATACTAGTATGAAAAGGACAGGGAGAATATTCTTGTTGTAATCAATGCTGAGACAGTATATCTGAGTTTCTGAGCTGACCTCAGAGCAACAGTTGACACTACTCAAAATTATGCTGGCCTGGTTTGTGTTTAAGGGATGGTTTATGGTCATGTAATCATATAGGATGTAGTTAGAGGTCTTGAGATTTTGCTATTTGTGTGTTCTCTGTGCAGATAGAAAACACACCTTCATCAGAACCACACAGAAAACCCACGACCAAAAAAGTCAGTGTGGCTGAAAATCCTTGCTCCCGCAATGTTAGATCATCACCTTTGAGTCGTTCATAGGACAGTATTTAACTCCTGCTTGATTGACAATAATGCTGGGTGACAATATTGCCACATAATAGTCGTATTAACAATATAGTACTGGGAAACCAGTATCACGTTGCCACAGAGAAGGTACCAGGCGCAGGTCCACAAAGAAGCCACTGAGGCACTTTTAATATTGATATTTAGCTGATCACTGAAAACAAAAACACAAAAGGCTCTGGGCAGAAGAGTAGTCAGGAACAGTCCGAGCCAGGGGAGGGGCGAACAGTATCAGTGCGAAAGACTAGCCGTGGTCAGAGAAAAGTTTGTAGTCAGTAGCAGGAAGGTAATCTGCGGAAACAGGGCGTGCTGAATGGTGCACACTCTCAAACTCCAAAGCTCAGAGGAATCCAAAGACCTGTGGCTCTTGAACAGGCTAGTACAGGGAAAAATCCTTAATAAATAGTCACTTGGTTTTTAACCCCCCTTTGCGCAGATAGACGCTGGCATCCGTAAATTTCGAAATTGAATTCCTAAATAATTTTGTCATTGAATTTCTAAATGTCTTGCTTAACTGGAATAATTTTCCAGAGTCTCTGTGACACAAATACTGAGTTATAAAGCCTAAATAGGCTCATGCATAACAGGAAAAATTGGTATTATTTGTATTCAGCGCAAAGGGGTTTAACTTTACCAAAGTTTGGAAGACTTGGAGCTCTAGGCAGACCTGCCGTAGAACACAATGAAGAGAAGCTATCCAGCGAGGGAAGGACATAGACTAGGTACTTAAACACATGCAACAGCCATTAACAATAGTAAACAGGTGAGAGCCGGAGCCCAAAGGGAAGGATGATATATGAGACAATAACTAAATATGAGAACCAATTAGGGGAAACAGAAGGGAAAAACAGTGACAAGGATGAATAGATTGCAGGGAAAACATGAAAGAAAGACTCAGGACTTGTCAGCCATTAAATTTAGCTCCTTATGAATGCAGCAAAACAGAAAAAATGCCATTAATACAATTAGCATTGATCAGGAAAATGGATACAAAATTTTGGGAAGTGCTTCAGCATGTATCTACCGAGTGACAGTGGCGTGTCAGTGCAGAAATAAACAGATGCAGATGCAGAAAAAAACTTTAAAGACTGATATGGTTCTTACCTGGATCTCAATGGGATTCAGAGGAATTGTGAATACTTAAAGACAGTAATCAAATGTATGAAGCCTTGGCATTCATTTTGCGAAGAACCAAACAAAACTTTCCCAAATAATTTTGGGCCAGGTTTTTTTTTTTTGGTAATGACACTAAATAAGGCAACTGTTAGTCCAGAGGCAAAATGTATTTCATGTTTTATCAGTTATTTTTCAAAACCGAAAACTTAAAACTTGTGGTCCATTTACTCAGACTTCAATGGCTGTTCCATTTGAGGATTATTTTTTTTTTTCAGCTAAGAAATACTTTCCTTGAGCACGACAGGGGCCCACATCCCACATCCTGTTGACGAAAGGAAGAACCCACAAAGCAGTTTTTTTTATCCAGCATTAGTCCATTTATCCTGAATATCAAGCTGGCATAAAAACTTATTTCCTTTTTTATAAGGCAAGCACAGTTCACAGAGCTCCGATCATACGATATACATACGTAGACACATACATACCGTGGGTTCTAGCATGATTGGCACTACTGACTGGAAATGCGTAAAAGAATGTTATGGCCCAGACCAAGAATCAAGCATGAAGGCAGAGTAGAATCCAATAGGAAGGTTTATTGACAGCAGAACCGTAATTTTGGGGATGGAACCTCAGAGGAGGAGGGGAACCGCTCAGCACAGATGTATTGGATGAAGCAGGGCTGCCAATGGCCTGCCAGTGGCTTCTGGAATGACAGCCTGATGGAGTCCGAACTGTCTCACAGGAGGGTGGAGTGGCTTGGAGTAGCTCCTGGACCCTGAGTAGGTTTGGGAGGTTGTTCGAGTTAACTACATAAAGAGTAAAGCTTCCGCAAAAATGCTGCCATTGAAAGGTACATTGCACTTAATAAAGAGTTTTAACAAGGAAAACTGGCTGGTTCTAAGCACAGAGCAACTTGTAATCCAGCAACTTGCAATTCAAAGCAGCGGGTTTAAATACACGTCACAGAGCCATCAGGAAGTAACAATAAAATGAGACACAGCCAAGGAGGGGAATAAATACGAGACATAAACCAATCAAAGGAAACATACCTGAAATAGACATGCAAGTTACTGAATAGGAGGGGAAACGGAAGGCATTTATATGAGGGTTGTGACAAAAAAATACTCAAATAAATTATAACATTATAGAGAAAAACTCAAACTGCCAACATCTAAAACATAGTGTAGTTTATTGATCTACGTTGTACTAGTGGAGCCAACCAAAATCGTATATTTATCAAAAAATATACACATTTACCAAAATTAAGGTTTAATAATTATCAGCATGCCTGGTTTAGAACGTAGTGAAATCTGGCAAAGATAACAGCATCCTGTGTTTGGCAAGGTTTAGGGACAGTTTTGGGGGATTTTGGACTGTTCCTTGATGCAAATTTTTTCAAGATCAGTCACTTTATTGGGTTTGTGGTTATCAACCGCAATCTTCAACTCCGCCCACAAGTTCATGATAGGATTGATATCTGTTGACTGAGATCGCCTTTAGAGAACATTGATTTTGTTTGACAGAAACCATTTCTATGTGGATTTTGCGACGTGCTTTGGGTGATTGTCATGCTGGAAAGTCCATCCATGGCCAAGTCTCAGCCTTCTGGCGGAGGAAACCTGATTGTTGACCAAAATTGCCCGATATTTGGAGGAATCCATCAGTTATACCTTTATCTCAACTTCTGCACCCCTGGAATTAAAACCGCCCCAAAACATCACTTACGTACCACAATATTTCTCCGTGGACGTGAGGTGCCTTTCCTTGCATGTGTCTCCTTTTTCACCCCAAACATCACAATGGTGTATCTAACCAAAATGTGAATATTAGGTCTTGTCTGACCACAGCACCTTTGTGCAGCCTGAAGTTCAATGAAATCTGGAAAATTGCAAGCGCTTACGTCTGTACCTTAAGGTCAAAAAGAAGCTTTCTTCTTGTTGCCTATCCAAAGAACCTGTGGTTGTGGAGGTGGCGTTTAATGATGCTTTTTGAAGCCTGGTGACCCTGAGATACCACCAAGGCCTGTAATTCTTTCAGGTTGATTCTTAGAGATTGCTTCTTTTATAAGCTCCCTATCCTGGGGGGGAAAAATGCATTTTTTTTCTCTCACTGACAAATTTTCAACGTAATTAGTGGTCATATTAACTTTACTGGGACTTTTTGTCTTCAAAACAACTTGCTTGTTGTGTGCAGTCTTAATGTTAGCAGAGGTGACTAATTTAACTTGTATCACTTGAGACATCTGGATGTCATTAACTGTGTGCTGCTAGCTAATGTTATCCCCCTGCTGGCTGATTGTAGCCTGCCTTGACTTTCATGTTAACATACACAAGTAACTTAACTTCTGCTTCTGGCCATGTTACCCTTCTGGGAACAACTATTAGCACCTTACAGGTAACTTATCATGATGTGCAAGGTGGCACTCAAATTTAACAGAAAATAAATCGCTAATAATGACATGTTACAAAAAAATCAGTCTCACCCTCTGTGTATTAACATGCGATTTTAATTTTACGCCAACATTCCATTGCATGGCATTACAGGCTGTGTTGTGGCTGGCTGTAAAATCAAGCCTTCCACAGCATTTATAGCTGTTCTTGTGCAGCAGCAATTCTTCCAGGAATCATTTGGTTCTGGATTTGCCAGGCACAAACATCGAAAAATAGAGCAGCCAAAGTGAAACAATACACGGGAAGGGGGGTCATACCACATAGTTTGGCCATGAGGGGAGTCATTGAAAGAAGTCAGTAAAGTAGCTGAATTCCAAAAGGCCAAAAAAAAAAAAAAAAACAATTTTGGATTTGATAGATTTGTATGAACGTCCCCTCGATTCAAATTAAAAACAGTGAACCCTTCCTCAAACTAAAATGAGAAAAAACATGACCATCACCTGTTTTCATCCAGTGTACCCCTCACATAAATTTTGAAAGGTCCCTTACGATAATCTTTATGAGTGCCATTAATTGTGAAATTTCCATTTTGGAGGAAATTGATGAGTAAATAATATTGGTTGGTTTCATTGTACAAACATATTACCAAAGTACACAACTTATGTAATGTTGGCTTTTTGAGTTAATCTCTCCAATGCTATTTATGTAATTATTGTCTTTTTTGTGCATTTCCAGTCACAGGAGCCAATAATTCTGGAGTTTCACTATATTGCACACCCATATAGGACAAAGCTCACACATATGCATGTGCATGCACTTTCTCAAGAGGCTGTTAGTAGTTTTTTTAGAGTTCATAACATCCACCTTTTTGGGGCAAATTTTGTGGCATGTGTAATATATACAGTAAATGCACCTGGAGTACTGGGTAACCCTGGTAACCATTTGTGCTGGCACTGCCAGATTCTTGCGTTGCCAAGAGCCTCCTGGCGTCACCCAGCGTGGTAGGGTTTTGCTTGTATGGACATATGAATTGGTTCTAATGAACATCTAGCTCACCACCCACACCAGGTGTGAAATGCATCTCACCATCCAGTTCATTTTTGGATGGCTTATCTGGTGAAATACTTCAATTGCAACCATTTCAATTCAAATTAAAATGAACTGTGCCTGACGGCATGTTCATTGGAGGATGAGCATGAGAATCAGTGTTTTTATAAACAGACAGTGCATATGTCAACGATGAAACAGGCTTACAGTACTCAATAGGCATTTGAAATTCCATGAATCAAAAACAAAAGTTGTACTCCAATGGTATTTAAATGAAATTAATACTTCACTCAATACCGGTAGACTGCCATCAATGAGCCATCATTCAGATTAAAACTGTCCATTATGCCTTGACATAATGGACTAATCTAAACAAATAAAAAGACTTGCAACTGGAAAAAAAAAAAAAAAAAAAACAGCTGGGAATGATTAATTTCATACATGAATTTCAGGCATTGCAAATTGCCCCGATGAGTTCTCAATCAGCAGCAGCATTCAGCTGCAAACCATTTTTAATCAGAGTATACACAAAATTTCGCTGCTAATCTGTTCTTTCTCAGAAAAAAAGACATGAGAAAATGTTCAGATGAACATGAGACAAACAGAAATGAATGACAGTTATGCAGGCTTAAGAGGAAGGAGACGCCTATGTTTGCTAGGGGGTCTGAAAAGTATTTTTTATATGACACATAGGTAAGACGGTGCTGTGAGATCAGTCACATTCGTTCATTTGTCAGCCAGCAGCATTTCCTGTGTTAAACATATCCTGCTACTTTGAAGATGGAACTGTTGATTTTTGTAGCACTGTCTCACATGTATTTATACAGATTATTTTGTGTGTTTTATTACTATGTTGTTGTTTATTGTGTTTGTATTTTCTGTTTTGTTTTGTTCTGCACATGGAGGGTCATGGCTTTGATTTAGAAAGATGCAATAAAAATAAAGCATAACTCACATATAAGCCTAACCTTTGGTTCGGAGAGATGCTATTTAAATAAGGTATTTACCTGGGAGAGAATTATTAAGATTCCAAAGGAAGACTATGAGTTGTTTTCACAAAGCAATTATGATTGTAAGAGTCATTCAGGCTTTTTGTTGTTCTGTATACCCACCAAAATTTTTTTGTGGTCATTTGATGAATTTCCTTTCAGCAAACATTCTTCAAGCTTCAATCTTACTATGTTAATTGGAACAAATAGATCGTTTAATTCTTTGTGAATAAATATAACCTTTAGAGCCAGGGAAATTATTGGGCCATAGGATTTAATCTCACCATTAACTCTTGATTATGAACAAAGTTATTGATTTCAGTTTCATTGGTTAGAGCGCACTAGCACATCTTTTGTTGTTTCAGAAAAAAATGAGCTAAAGGCATGGAGTATGGCAACATTTCCTTGTATTGTAACCAACATTTTCTCCCCTCTTTCTTATGTCCATAAGTACATTCAAGGACCTGCAGCTATGCCGGAGTGTTCCATGTGGAGGGGGCTAACCGCTACTCACTGACGTTCGAGCAGGCCAGTGACCTGTGTATAAAGCTCGGCACTGTTCTAGCCAGTGAGGAGCAGGTCAGGAAGGCCTATACTTTAGGCTTGGAGACGTGCAGGTGAGGTCACCAGCCAATGAGACGGACTAGTGGGTAAAGAGAGACATATATGGGTGGGGCTATAATTGACCTGCATATGCCCATAAATAATATTTTGCTCTCAATTGAAATGCGTAGTATGATGTTTCATAGTTTTAAATTAATTTGGCACTGGGAACAGCCTCGCTATAGACCGATTCAACCTCCCGTCCTGTCCAAAATTCAGATCCTTAATTGAAGCCAATGCAATCATCCGACAGCCTACCAGCCTGTTGTTTCCCCGTAGTAAATGTCCAGCAGAACAATTCAATACAACTTACGCTGCCCTTTGATGAAGGCATCTTGCATGTGAGAAGACAATGCTCAAATATGCACTGACTGGAAAAAAAAGCTTTTTCTTTGCATTTGTGCCACAGGTATGGCTGGATTAGCAACCATAATAGCACAATCTTACGCCACACCGCTCATGGCAATTGTGCGGCTAATCGAACCGGAGTAATCTTCCTCACCGAGTTGAACCAGCCTTATGATGCCTACTGCTTCAATGAATCAGGTGAGTGTAAGCATATTACTCTGGCCTCCTGATCACAATGATGCAGACAGAGCCTGGTTTGTCCATTAGAAACTCAGTAACCACAGACTTATCAAAGGTCTATTTTACAATCAACATTTGCTGTGCACATTTAGAGTCAGTTTCTCAGGCACCGATTAAGATTAATCCTATAGACTTAATTCAGTTTTGAATGGAGATTTTCCATGCAAGATTCCGTTTAGCCCAGGACAAAACTTAATCCATGTCAGTGAAACTGGGCATAAGCGTTCAGCTCTTAATTTGTAAAATGGCACAATTCTAAGCATAGATAGTCTGTTCATTAACATATTTACACTGGCATAGAGCAGACATGTCAAAGTTGTCAGAGAGTCCTCTATTAAATAATTGATTTGTTGTGCCATTTATTAAGAATCATGATGAAATTATTGTAAAATTTCCTGTAAACATGACATCATTGATCCATGGTTTGGAGATGCGGTAGTTGTTTGAGGTTCTTTATCTTTTTTGTGACAGATCAACAGGATGTGAACTGTGAGGAAAAAGTCATTCCCCCAGTCATTCCTGTCGATGACAAGGATGAAGGTAAACAAATGTTTTTTTAATCTTATTTTCCTCTTAAAAATCTTGCTTGACTGACTTCATTGGAATAATACCCAAACTGACAGTCAGTCCCAACAAGAATTTTTGTCTTTGTTTAACTTAAAAGCATATTTATTGCAGCGCTTGCTCTAAAACACAAGAACAATTTTGCTGATAAGTTAGAAACTTTGCGTCATTTCAAGCCCAAGTTTCATTTTTAAAAGAGTAAGGGAAAGTACCCTGCCGCTTGAGAGAGAGAGAAAAATACATATTTCGGGCCCTATCTTTATGGTGGATGGTCAAAAGCATAGCACACAAGTCTGTTTTGGATGTGGTATGCCCTTTTGTTAGTATCAGGGCTGGCAGTTCAACTGTTTTGTTAGGCTCAAGGTTCAAATGGACAGAACTCAACAACTCCTTTTATTAATTGGTCTGCTTTTGGCCTAAAAGGCAATAAACCAATCACATTGTCAGCTACCGTCTTTAATAACTTTGTTTGCTTCTTGGTGGATGGCTAAAATTTTCCAATCGGCTAATAATTTGTGGATCGGTGGATTTTGTAAGACATCAAAATGGCAGACAAAGAAGACCAAAAAAAAGGTTTAAGAAAACTGAGGTTCACAATTCTTTTCATACCTGATATAAAATGCTTTTTTTTCTTTATTTTTATTTCTCTTTAGAATGTTTTAGGTTCACTTGTGGAGTAACAGGTTGAATCAGCAAGACTTCAACTACTTTTCGCTGATATCTGAATTCAAGTTAAGAACAAATAAATGGGTTAGAACAGGGGAAAAAAAATTAACATGAATGAGTCCCATTTTGTAAATGTAGCCTGTTCAAAAAAGAAGAAAAAACCCTCATGCACAGTAAATCCATGGGACAGCCAGCTTCTTGAAAAACATTGCAATGCATCATTTCAGTGTCCCCATAAAGCTGGATAAGGCTTTGGATATAATTCCATGGAATGAACCACTCTGTCAGCTTATCGGGCAATCAGTGAAGATTCTCATTTGCAGATACTTCAGTTCAGTAACTGTCATGAGCTGTACCATCATTCCCAAAATCCTTAATGTGTAATGTGTGATGTTTACTTTTTATTGGGAACATCCATGGTGTTTAGCAATGTTATGTCACGTGCAGCTGGCTTCTAAGAATATCTTGGTCATCAAAGGACTGTGAGATAATGTTCTGCTTGACATATCCAGGCATCTTAAGGAAGTTTCCAGTTCCTACTAAAATAATCCTCTCTATCTGGCTAAAGCGCATTCTTTTCGAGTTTTACACTGAGTAGCAATGTTTGCACAATATGTGCTACATGTCATCAGACAAGTATGCATAATTGATAAATGTTTTCACAAATTATCTAACTTAACACTGTGGTTGTATCATTCAGGTCAATATAGTACCAATGCATTATGACATGATGCATTTGGATCATTTGATAGTCTCATCTTGATATATATTCTGCAGTTTTACATGTACCCTGCATGCATGATAGCCAGGAGTGTGTTCTCATTTTTGTGCTAGGTTGCTAATAATAAGGCAACAAAATGTCAACAAACTGAGATGTGGCATATGAGAAGGTTCCAGCTGGTGAAAGAGCAAATTCCTGCAACTGCGTAAAAGTTGCAATATGCCAATAATTTCCATGACCACACTTGAAAGCCACCCTGGCAAAATCGGCACACTGTTGTGCATGATTCTTACAGCAAGTGTGATGGATAGAAAAGGGGGCATCACACTTAAATGAAGCTAGCAAAGTTAGTTTATTTTAGCACCCTGTTGGGCATAGGGACTGAATACTAAAACAGGAAAATTTGGAGAGACCAACACTGCAAAGTAGTCCAACCCAATCTATAATCAGAGAAAGCTTTTTTTAATCTTTTGTGTGTATGTGTGTGTGTGTGTGTGTGTGTGGGGGGGGGGGCATAGTAAGCTCTATTTTTTTTAAAACACAGTACGTTTTGTCTGTATTTAGCATTTTTATTTCTCACTATACTTACACCAGTAGGTTTCAGGTTTGTCTTAAGGACCATGGCTGAAAGGTAACTCAACGGAGTAAAAGTTGATTAAACCTCAACTCATCAGAAATATTGGAGGCAGCTGGAGGCAGGACAAGGCAGGCTGTGTGCTAACTGTGAGCTGAGTGGAGGGCAGACTGGAAACTCCAGATATATGCACTTACCAGGTTTCCCATGATGGGCAGACGATGGAGAACATCAGGCACGTGTCTTGGTGGTTCACAGCAGTTAACTGGGCGGAAACTCATCCCACATTATGTGGAAGAACACTGACAGGGTAGCGCAGTGTGCTGTTAAATCTGCCACACCTGTCCCAAACAAAGCTAAGAGTTCCCAATGATCTCACCTGTACCCAGCCACGCCTCTCCCCAGCCGGTTCCCAGGCAGATAGGAGCAAAGTCCCGCTCTGAGAATCTCGCCCACTGCGGGACATACAGTACCTCACAAAAAGACAGCATTTTACTCAACACAGGCCTGTCAGCAGAGACCAACTCATCACAAAAGCACATCAGAGGATTTTCAGTATTATCAGGCCCATTTCCTGTTTTTCTGATCAGTGCTCCTCAGACACACATAGGTTCTTATACTGTATCTTCAATAAATTACATATCTTTGGAATCTTAAAAAAAAAGTACTTTCCATCATGCCCTGATTTGAAACGCAGATTGTGAAGTACTTGCATAATGTACATAATGTAGGCCTTATCTTAATATCAAGCGAAATGGGTTATCACTAATACTCAAAAAATCTATAATAATTATAATATACTTTGAAAAATGCTATACATTTTTCACTTTAATCTTAAAAATATTGAAAATTAAACTCAGTTTGCTGTTTTCTGGCACCACTGTGTAACCAGGTCACATATTATGAGTGTAAGCCCACAGGGCTGTTACTTGAGGGTGCGGTCATTGAGAGCTCTGTTCCCAAAATAATGGGATGTTCCTCTTTCTTAGAACACATAAAACACAAAGTACTGTGAAACCTCATTAGGTGGGCCTCTTAGTACAAATGACCTCAATAAGAGCGCCTATTCAGTTAAAGCCTCAATATTCTCACCCTTTTATTTTGATTACAGTACATATATTGGTGAGACAAACGACTTTTTTAATTCACTTGCAAAACTCTGATCTTATAAACTCTATTTGAGAGAGCAGAGTCAGGTGTCATTTATGCATGAGCCAGTGGCGGCTGGTGAACTGGCGATAGGGGAAGCTTGAACCATCCCTTAAAAATAATGATTGGTCACGACCTGTTTTCAATCATTCATTTAAATTATCATTACAAAAACTAAAATTCTCAACATTATCAGGTGTGGTCAGTTTTCATTAATAACACATACCTGTCAACTCTCACGCATTGGGCGTGAGTTTTAGTGACATATTTACGTTCCCCTACTGTTGTCAGCAATTATTCAATCATTGCATATGTACGAGTCCTTGTGCATGGAGGTTTATCAATTTCAAGTGCGTTATGGTGGATTTCACCTCTAGTAATTGGAAACGGATTATGACTCTGGACTTCTCATGCTTTTGTTTACTCGGGGGCTGGAAGCAATGCATGTGTTTCAGTATCATTTAAATAAGATCATTCGAAGCGTCTTTATGCAATTCCATTGCTTCCAATGATCTTATTTCATTTAAACAATTTAAACAATCATGAAACACATGCATTGCTTCCAACCCCTGAGTAAATAAAAGCCTGAGAAGTCCGGAGACATAATTGGCTTTGAAGTCCACCATTTCGAACGCGAGGCTGATAAACCCCCATGCACAAGGACTTCAATTCTGCGCGAGAATCTCTTACATATGCGTTGATTGAATAATTTCTGACCACAGCAGGGGAATGTAAATATGCCACTAAAACTCAAGTCGAATGCATGAGAGTTGACAGACATACGTTATTAATGAAAACTGACCACACCTGATAATGTTGAGAGTTTTCGGAGTTTCTGTGATGGTAATTTAAATGAATGATTGAAAACAGGTCATGACCAATCTTTGAAGGGATGGGTTTGAGCTTCCCCTGAAATCATGATCAAATCATTTTCCTGCAGTCACTGGTAAAAAAAAAAAAAAAAAATACATATGAAGGGGTTTGGGGTAAAGCGAGACAGATCCCATCGTGGGAAATGAAATTCAATATGTCTCGTTTTGCCCATAAACCCTTCATATATGTGGTAAGAGCGATGAAAATGTGATTTGAAGACCAAATATGAGAATGAAATACTCATTGGTTTTTGCAGTGGTGAAATGACCAGCGTTAATCACAAGGTGATTAAAACCAATAGACATACAGTCTAAATGATCCCGTTGTCTGTGATGCTGAATGCCTGTTTGCTCTTGTGATTGGTCACCCTCATGGCTCTGGCTTTGTGCCGTAGCCCCTGCGGACGAGCCCAGCCCAGATGAGGAAGATATGGGTGAGGAGGCAGCGACTGATGTTCCTGTCACTCCGGCGGGTGCGCAGGACCAGGAAGCGGTGCCTGAGACGGCCACGGAGCCTGCGGCCGACGGAGACGCCGCAGAGCTGCCCGGCGCCGAGCCGACCGCGGCCCCTGAGGACGACGCCCAGCCAGCGGACCCGGCCGCCGCTGCAGAACACGAGGAACCTGAAGGACCTACACAATCTACAGAACCAGCAGAAGCTGAAGCAGAGAATGGTGCTGCTGCCACCGTCGCCCCAGCGGAGGAGGAGGGCGGGGGCACCGATGACCAGGCCTCGCCCACCCCCCCGGCTGCAGAGGTTCCAAAAGGTACCGCGGTCGAGCCAGGGTCAGAGGACGATGCCACGGCTGCCAAGTTGTCCCCTGCAGAGACTGAAACCTCCACTGACGCCCCCGGTCCCTCCGCCGAAGACCTGCCCCCGGGTTCAGGGGTCCCCCAGGGGAACGCGGACGAGGGAGAGGAAGCACACACACCAGATCCCGCGCAGGATGTCGATCACAACAAGGACCGGGCTAAACATGTCCCTGACCAGGACCCGTCTAAAAATGGTAAGACCGGGTGCATTTTCATTCTCATTTTCAATTTACTTTAATTTTAAAATCCACAGTAGGCTATTTTTAACGACAGAATACATGCAGAAAAAAACTCCATCATTGTAATATGCAGATGACATCAAAACAGCCACTAGATTACTATAACAGAACATACTACCATTTCTGAAGATACTTAATGCTCAAAAGTTTCGCTGACACACTTCCTGCTTTCGAGAATGTGGAGGTTCTGGAACCACAGTATACGGATGGCCATTAAATATGACTAAGGATGCATTTATGTTCTCTAACTTGGTAAGCAGAGGTTAAGAGGGCCTGTTGAATTTGATTTAATAAAAGTGTGTTTTTAATGTTGAATTAAGATCTTGCATGGTTTAGGCAATTCCACATCAGGAGAGGCAGAGCAGGTTTTAGTGCTGAAGGCCCCTGAACCACACCTGTCAGTGGTCTCGGCCGAAAGAGATTTGTATTCTTCGGTGGCCAATCGTGTTATGCCAACATTTCTTGATGATAAATGATTAAATGATTAAATAAATAACATTTTTAAAGAGTATTGTATGACATACGTTGGGTAGTCTGAAAATATTTGCAAATAACATGTAGGAAAAAGAACTTTCCTAACTGCAAATGAACAGCATTGAAAAACCAAAAGGAGCTGTTCATCACTGCACTGCAGAATTGTTCAAGAAAAAAATGTAAAATGTCAAGTTTTTTTTTTTTTTTTTTTTTTTAGTTCACAAGCATGTTTATGCCAAAATATATCTGTGCAAATAAGGATCCACTGGATTTCTTTTCCAAAGAGAGACACTCTACCTCCAAAAAAAAAAAAAAAAAAAAGCAGTTGATTTCTAAGGGTTAATGGGACAAAGTGTTCAGGATTTCAGGCTGCTCTGTACATACCGTTCCTTATCGTCACGTTCGATCACCTGAACATTGTACAACGTTAACATAACAAAAACACTAAAAGAAGAAGCCCCCATGCATTCCAAGGCCTTTGAATGCCCAGCAAACAGACAAGTATCTTGTCTGGACACATGCTTTATTTAACTTTCTAAAAATCTACAGGCAAGTGGAACAGGGGGTTTGGGGGTGTTTGCTGGAAGTGGAGACTTGGTGAGTGATGAGCAAGAGATGACATTAGGCAGCCGGATATCTGAAACTCCAAGCCCACCCAGAAAGAAAAAAAAATTGTTCGAGAACAGTGTTCGCCACTGTGTGGCTTCCCTCCAGGCATTAAGTACTGTAAGTCTCGGCAAGCGCTGCACCACTAGAGCCCCGTCTCAGATTCAATAAGTATTTTTTTCTCCTGATGTTTGAAGGCTAGCGACACCCTGACACCACTGGAACCAATTTGGAACTGTTTCAGCTCAGGGCTTTATTAAATGTTCTGTGCTGCAGCGTATCCTTAATCCCAGTTCTGCCGTAGTGCTCAATTCTATGACTATTCAAGCTTGAAAAATAAATAGTGTAAGGGAGATTTCATAGAGTATCACACTAATATTAGGTATGTACTTCTGTAAGCTCTGTCAGACGTGGACTTTTTGGGGAGATAAATTGCCCCCTGGTGACAACGGTGAGACATTACCTAAGAATTCTGTAGAAAAAAAGAAAAAGGAATGGCCTCCATTTAGTCTCTCTGTTCAATTATTTTTAAAAATGGAAGTTGCAGAAGTACTCGATAAAAATTATATCAGAGTTAGCAGAATATATCAGGGTTATCTATTAATCTTTCATTATTATTATTATTATTATTATTATTTTTGTTGACATACTCACTCTGGTGTAAAGTCTTGTTCTCACTGTATGTCAAAACTTCCATGAGTCTTCCAAAATATGAGTAATTGTGAAAACCAAATGAAATTATAGTAAGAGATAGGGGTCACACTTTAGATGAGGCATTGCTCATAAAGGCTTTACACAGCATGTATAAAACCTTCATAAATGAGGCATAATGTCTTCATAAATCATATGTAAGCAAAATTCGTGCTTTGTAAAGGGTAAAATAACACATCCTTATTCAGCATGTGATGCCAGATGTGACAATGACAATGTCACCTAGCTGACAATGTCAACCTTTATAGCATTTATCCACTTGCTAAGTGGCATTGTCAGTTATATGACATCTGGCATCACATGCTGAATAAGGATGTGTTATTTTACCCTTTACAAAGCATGACATTTGCTTATGTGTGATTTATGAAGACGTTATGTCTCATTTACTAAGGCATTATACATGCTGTATAAAGTCTTTATGAGCAACGCTTCATTCAAAGTGTGACCGAGATAGGCATTCAGGCAAGAAAACTATTGACTATTGTTCTTTGCTGGTGTGATTTGAATTTCCATTCACTGATGAAGACTTTGACTAGTGAAAATGCTGATTGGTTCCATCTTTGACAATATTCGCCTGCCGTAGACGGGCTGAGACATGTTGGGATTTTTTTTTTCTATTATTGAACTTGCACCTCTCTGTGTGATCTTACTGAAGGAGGCTCTGACCCTGTTGGGCGTGGTCGAATGGGCGCAGATGTGGCCCCCACTGCTGCAGGGCAAGAGAGCCGAAGTGCTCCAGGTGAGAAGGGCCCTGTACATACACACACACACATACACACACACACACACACACACACGCACACATCATCACACAAAACATGCTCGCACACGCATGTGAGCACTCACCTACACACACATACTTACATGCTCCCCCATACACCCAATCACACAAACGTGCACATGTGCATAGTTTCATACTGACATTCACTCACACAAACTCACGAGACACATACACCGTCACTCAAGAGCATACACCACATGCACAAGCAAGCGCAGATGTACACGAACAGGCTTTCACATGCACGCTTGCAATCACGTACAAAGATGGACAGATGCACTGAATACTTCTTTCGGGCACGTAGGGGAAGGAAGAGTCGTGGCTTTAGGTTTTTTATTGGCTGAGTGGTGCATCAGTCACTGACATCATACATCTTCCTCCCCTCAGATTGGCTGATCATCATTGCCGTGGTAGCCGCCATTGCTGCCATCCTCCTGGTGTGCGCCGCGATTGCGACCAGGAACAGGTGGGTTTCAAACCCGGATCACAGTCTGAAAGGACAGCCAGAGATGGCAGCGTCTGCAGTGATCACTTACATTCACAAAACTACACTACCACTCTAATCCCAGCATCCCCCATCCTCTGATCCTGATCACATGATTATTTCACACACTATAAACATACAGACATGAAAAAGGTACCCAACAATTTGAAATGAACCATTTTAGCCAGTATTTTGACTAGCTTTCAGAGCACCATGCACTTTTTTATGCCACGCATTTAGGTGCATTGTCTGTTGTTCATTTTGGTTGTAACTGAAATCACACATATATCAAATATCCTCTGATTTCCCCCAAATCCAAAAAAAAAAAGATAAGTATGTTATTCAGCTTGCAGAGAGAGCTGGAATTTATGTTTTGGTCGCCAGTGCAGAAAAAGCCCCACCAACAAACACTGCAGATAAATAATAGCTTTTCCTGATATGTAACACTGCTGTGTGATTGGTTGACGAGGTGGTGTTAACTGGTTAACGAGGGATGTCTCTCGGCAGGTGGTGCGGCAAACAGCAGAGCCTGATGATCACGTCAAAGGAGGCAGGGGAGGGGAACGGGGCGGCGGCCTCGAGTTCGAGAGCGCAGGAGAGAGACCAGGAGATGGTTACGCTGATGAATAAAGAGAAGATACAGGAGAATGGGAACACGGAGGAGTTCACTGTTATTACTTTGGAAGAGTCACCTGATAAAGCACAGCTGGCCTGAGGGGCGGGGGGGTGGAACAGGGCGGGGAGGGGAGGGAGAGGGGGGTAAGGCTTTTGAGTGGGAGGGGGGGAACAGGCTAGTAGAAACGAGGGACACTTATTGGGTGTGACCAGCGAGGCTCACAATCAAAGAAGCTAACAACAGGCAGGATGCGGGGGTATGAACTTTGACCTGGAAGTAAACAAACACTTGTCCGACTCCTCCTCCATTGCAGGAGGAGTTTCTGATTGCAGTGTGCAAGTGTAAATCAGGTGATGATTCGGCCCAGATCCGGTGAAAAATATATGTCCCATCCACCCAATCCAGGTTACAAGGAATATGCCCATCCACGGGCCCCTTCAAACAAATTAGGGCAGGGAATGGGACTGATGTCCATGTTGGTTTGATAAAATAGGGTCCATGTTTCAGACCTCGGGTTATGAACTTTAACATCCAGCAGGTTGGGAGAAGGAGAGGGTTTGGAGAGAGTGAGAGGGTGGATACGTCACAAGGGGTGGGGATTGCTGTATATATGGTTTGTGAAACAAATGCTTGCATTTCTTACTTTGCAGAAACACAGTAGACAGAGAAAAAAACAAACAAGAGAAACAAATTAGTCTGCCTTCAGTTAAAGGTTTTTCCACGACGTCCATTATCAATGTAATGGTTGAGTGTGTAACAGAGGAGTCTACTTGTGCGTCATCTGTTTTTTTTTCCCTCTGAGTTGTATTTTTCAACTTTTCCTGTGGATTGGGTATATTTTCTGTTCATGAGTTACAATGGTGAGAAGCAAAGATGTTTTTATTTTAATTTATGTGTTTCCCCTGTATATACTGTATGTATTCTCCCATTTCTTTAGATCTTCGAGAACTCACTTGTGTTCATTATTGAGTCTGTGACCTATCCGTCAAATTTGCTATTTTCATTAATCTAATCAACAAAAAATGGAAAGTAAATGTGTAGGAAAAATGTAACAAAAGCAGTGGACATTCTATGATTCAAACCTCTTCTTATTGGCTGAAAATGACAATGATGTTTTGTTCTTAACTGTTATTATAACACGTCACGTATCAATTGCCTGATGTGGGGAAGTAAACTCGCATTAAGAGTGAAGGTTCATGTGATTGTACTCACTGGTGAAAATAATCTCGATAGGTTGGTCCGAGCATACTAAGATTGACGGTCTTTTGCAGAGGATGCTGGGAAATTGAGTTCATATAGGGTTAAGATGGACAAGTATACTATATCCAGGTGATCTGGCTGGGAAACAAATGGAATAGTTCTGCTGCTTTTCAGTTGTCATAGGATGACAGTTTATAGTCCATCAGTTAATATGAATAACTTGTGATGTTAACAGAGAGAAATCAAGAGAACAGCCAATAAAACCACGCAGCATGTCATTCGACAACTCAGTCAAAACTGTTCTGCATTTCAAATGTCTGAGTATTTTCAAAGAGAGAAAAATATGCCCTACAGGAACGCGGAAGGGGTTTGATATCATTTGATATTCTGCAGTTGTGCTGTAATTGCTGTTATGTTGAAGGTGTGTGCACTGTGTTTTCGTTGTATAATAATGATCAAATTCCAGTGAATTTGCACATTTGTTCTGAATCAAATGTGAAACCAAGACTCACCTGGTCCCCCAGGGGACCTCCAGGAATGTTAAAAAAAAAGGGTACAAATTTGGCCTGCAGAAACATGCAGTTTGCTTGTACAAATTTGGAAAGAAATTAATTTCATTTGACAGGGACTTTCTTGGTCTATTTTTTCCCCCTACAATGACAATCTAAATGGTGAACAACAGTTAAGGAATGTCTTGAATATGTATTTTTTTCTTTGTTTTGCTTCCTTTGTTTAATTTCCCTTATTTTATAGTTTTAAATATTCTTTCTGAGTAGCTGAAAGGATCACTCGTAGACTTTTAAGAAATGTGTGAAATAACGAATTGAAAAATAAAGAAATTTACAAACTAATTATTCTCATGCATGAATACAAGAAATGGCTGTTGGCATCAGGGCCATGTCTGAACTACTGGCTCATGGAAAGGAAGAATATGGAACAGATTCTCCAGTTGCCAGGGAGCAGGATGGAGTGTGGTTGCTATGGCACCCAGGTCATGATGCAGAAGACACTGCAGTAATGCAAGTGTGCATGTGTGTGGGTGTGAGTGTTTGTGTCTGTAGAAGTTATGTGTGTTTGAGTGGGGTGTGTGTGCGTGTGTGCCTGCATAAATTGATATGTTAGTTCATGTGTTAATTGGTTGAAAAAATGTAAAATTTGCCACTTTCTGCTGAGGGTCATTAACCAGATCTTTCACTGTCATTAAATCTTACAAACCTCTTGCACATTTGCAAAATAATTTCCTAAAATACCTACATTTAATCTCACAAACTATTCAAAAACATGTACATTTTTTGAATTGACTTATCCAAATAAATTATACTACATGTATGAATCACATAAAAAATTGTGCAGCATATTGTATTGTCCTAATGTTATGTGACCATATACTGAACAGTAAGATGCAGAATTATTGGAGAAAAAAAGGCTGTGCATAATAAATGAAACAGCTATTACTCTGCTTCAGTTCAAACATATGAAAAGACTCATTACTTTTTTAAATACATGTACTCTTTTTCATATTTTCTTTATGCAGATCTATCATGAAAACCACAGGAGTCTAAATTATTGGCACCACAGGATTGAAACCCAGAGCAAAAAACCCTGGTAAAGATGACAGCCAAGAGTCTTTCCAATAATCTTTCATAAGGTTAAAGAAGGCTTTTGCTCTTCTCCATACAGAACTTATCAAAATCATCAATATCATCAGGCTTGATTTTCTGTTCAGCCGTCTTCTGTTCAGACTACAGGTTTTCAATGGGGCTTGAAGTCTGGAGATTGAGATAGCCAACCCAGAATACAGGCATTATTCTCACATTACCATTAATGTTCATACATTTTCAGGTACTTTTACGCTGGAAAATTCCACCAAACTTGACCAAGACTCATAAACAACCATATTTTCTGCCTGAAGTTCCTAGCATTTGGTGATATATATAATGCTGGTGATCTCTGCTAGTTCCCCTGGACCTATAATTTGTAATATGGTTAAATAGCACATTTGCATTCCTACATGCTGATCCTTGGAAAAAGAATTTATGCCATTTCACTGGCAGCTTACTATCACCAAAACATGAATAATCCATCTACAAATTTGAGGAAGTATCAGTTGTTTCTCCTTGTATGTATTCCTTTTTGCTTCCAAAAAGTACAATGTCCTTGATGAAAAGGGTCAGTTTTAATGTACACAGATGACAGGTGGAAAATCCTGGTTCAAAAAGTAAAATCCTCCCCAGTTTTTGAGCTCCGACCACTTGGACTTACTTGTGCGCTTAATTCTTCACCCAGGAAGAGGAAATCATCAGTGTAATCAGCTGACTGAGCTCCGGGGGGAGGGTAAATATGACACATTTTTTACTTGATCAACCCTCTTCCAGTTCTGCTGCTCACCTGAACAGTGTCTCCCAGTCATGATCCCAGGAACATTTGGCAAACTCCAGATGCTTGGTTTAGTTTGTGCTCAGTCAGAGCTTTAATTGTGTAACCTATTCAAAGATTGAATTGGTACAGAAAAGGCATCTTCCAGTTGTTTTTAAGACTTATCGATTGTAAGATGCAGCTAATCTTCAATTTTTTTATTTTGTGTGTGTTTGTGTGTGTGTGTGTGTGTGTGTGTGTGTGTGTGTGTGTGTGTGTGTGTGTAAAATCACAATGCTTAGAGGTACATTTAACAGCTAACAAATTTTTTATAACCCTTATCTGACTTATGAAGGTCAGTTACCATCTATCTCATTTGGATAGAAAGTTCATCGTCCTTTCCCTTGGAGATGGTTGACATGGGGATTTGTAAGAATTTTCCCAAGTCTTGCATTCTAATGGTATGGAAAATGATGGGACGAAAAGCAGTGGTTTCTTATCAATTCAGTAACATTTTATTGAAAATTTCTTTATTTGATTTTTTAAATTATTATTTATTTTTTTACAGTCAATTCTAACACCTAATTGTTTACAGAAAAAAAGGATAAATCATTAAAAAATAAACCAAAAAAAATAGAAATATGGGAAGAAGTATTTTGAAATAAGAGTATGTTTGACTAAATATGAATCATATGGATTATTAACCGTGCTGTTTATTGCATGCAGCCTTTTTTCTTCATTTTTAACAAGGGTTCTAAAAATTCTGCTTCTGACTGAAGCTGCGCAACCATGACATGCGGAGATAGAAACCTGAAAATCGCTGTTTCCTTGGCAACACATCGTCTTTGTGGACAGACTTAGCTGTGATTGGCTGGGAGAGCTGGAATTCATGAGGAAAACCCTGCATTTTTGAAATATTTTCTTTTTTTAACGAGAGAACAGTACTGATGACACATGCAGTCCGCACAGATTGGGACCATGTTTGTTAGTTTAAACGATCCACGTTAGCTCATCCTGTCCTCTGCTGGCTGATTGCCGGTAGAAAGTGAAATAAATCTCGTGCTGAGGCTTTTCTGCAGTTGTTTTCATGAAAGGCGCGCTTCGCTCGTGGTTATTGACGCCTGACCTGCGCCGCCGGGCTGTGAGGAGAGATAAAGAGACATTAAGGTCCCTCTTTTTCCGCCGAGGGAGATGACAGACTGCTTGGGACAGACACACGCCGCGACAAAAGCCTTGCGCGGCTTTCCAACTGCAAGCCGCCGTCCTGTGCGCGCGCGCGCATCTGTGTGTATTCAAGCAGACACGGCGAAAAAAAAAATAAATCTAACCAGACTCCGTGGTGCTTGAAATCGCTTTGCTGTCATTTTTTTTTTTTTTTTTTTTTTTGGAAAAGCATTGGTTCTTTTGAAAAATGTCCCTACCAAAAAATGTTCAAGAGATAAGATTTTAATGAGTATAATACGAAATAGGACAGAAATGATTGGTGAGGTGGACTGTTGTTTTTTTTGGATTTTTGCAGTGTTTATCATGAAGCCACACATTGTGAATATGAATAACCATCCTTCAGTGTAGACTACAATAAGTCACATTGGCCATATGTAACCATCTCCCCTTTTCCCACCATTTCTCCATGTAGATCATTCCAAACCAATACCCACCCTATTGTTCACAACCTACAATTTATGCAGTGCTCAATGCTAACAACTGTCCACTGGTCTGCATACAACCATACCTTCAGTGATAAACTAACCCTGATAGAGTGGGTTTGTTACTGCATGGTAACCTCTGTCAATGTTTTCATTATGTGCAGTTCTTGCATGCACAACTCTTCTTTGGGCACTTTCAATGTGACTTACTGCTGACCTTCCAGTGTACACCGATCCAATTTTCTTTCATACTCGCTAAACTCAGGAGTGTGATTAGAATTCAGAATACACGGTGCGCAATTGGCTAATGGGCAGTTCCGGAGTTGTTTTGTGTTCCACTTTCTGCCACTAGGGAGTGCTAATTTCCCAAGTTGCATCAAAGACCCTGCGTTCTCAATATCTCAAGACCTGAAGAAAACAAGCCAAACTTTTTTCTGAGATGAAATAATATATAATATATAATAATATATAATATTTATTATATGATATAATATAATATATAATAATATAAAAAGACTACATATACTATGCATTAAAGAGGAAAATATTCCAAAAATAATCAGCATCATCAGAGACGATATGAAAGCCACAAGCAAATCATGCCACAGTTCATCAACAAAAACCCTTGAGAGCAAGTTAATCAAAAGCCTACTTTTAAGGAACGGTATGAGTGATCGCAGTAAAGCTAAGCAAACAGTTCTGCTACCATAGATACTGCTCCCGCTCATATTCAAAGACTGAAGGCACAACAGAAATGCTTCCTGCATCGACACCACTGACATGAATGTATTCCTTGTTTCGATTCGGAATCAAATCAAGTGCAACTAGAGGCACTCAGAGAGCGCATAAATCCACCCGCAGGTTTTTATCCACCAACACCTATAATGAGCTGCAGTATCCGGATTGGTCTGGAAATTTAATCACCTGTTCCCTCTCACATAATCCAACTTCCCATAAAATTTTGTGCAATCCGTTAAATAGCTTTTCAGTAATCTTGCTGACAAACACACAAACAAACAAACAAACACACACACACACACACACACACACACACACGTGATCACAATACCTCCTGGCAGAGGTAATAATGCAGTAGTTTATTTGTTGATGGTTTTTCAAAGCAAATGGTCAATGTGCCTTACAACGTTACAATAAACAATGATAAAGTAACAATGAACACACTGACTATCAGAAATGTAGAAGCAGTTCATAAGCTATTATAGGTGCAGCTACAAGCAAAGATGCAATAAAACGTAGTGTTTTAAAATACAAATAGCAAACCAAGCACAAAATTTAATTGCCGAGTATTGTGGACAGACTAAATGCAAGCTCCTTTTTCCAGAATACCACCGTCTCATTTATGAATTCGTACTAAACTAATGGTTTGCATCTTGCAGAGCAACATTGGTATTTCTCTCTTTAGTTCTGTACTAGCTCACCTAGTGCAGTAAGCTGGGCTGGGCCCCATCTTCATGTGACAAGTTAGCTGCCCCATTTGAACCGCAGGAGACAATATTTCCCCGTTACATGAAAGATTCATGAATCAAACACGGGTTTTCCGGCAGGCTTTGTTTTTGATTTTTGCGTACTGCCATCCCTCTTCGGCTGAGCCATATTCCTCCAGCTTTTTCTCCATCTCCTTTGCACGGTACGCTGTAAAAATTAATTTAGTGTCAGTACAAAACAATAGCGTCACTGTCCCAATAATTTTGCACTCAATTTCGTGAAAGTCTGTACAAGTGTAACCAAAGCTCAAAAAAAATGCGCTGGTAGTCATAAAGTTAAATTCTGGCTGATAGTGACGGAAAAGAAACTGCTTTCTTCCTTTCGTTTTGATTTATGATATGATGTCTACTCCATGCATGGCATTGCGAACAAACTTCCTGTTTTGGCCAATAACCAAAAATGAAGTAATCAAGCCAATAACCTGTAACTAAAGTACTAAAAACAGTGGAGAATGTAAGTAGTAAGCACAGATCTAAGAATGCAGAGTGCAATGTTACATCAAGATAATATAAAATAGTCCAACAGTCATACTCGCACACTCAAACTGTGCCAGCTATTATTGCATATTAAAATTTAAAGCGTTCCAAATCAATCTAACATGCAACATACATGTTTAGATGATCCATACCACACACTTATCATATCACACATAACATAAAAGAACTGCACATAAACTGGCAACACGCTGTAATGTACTTACGAAAATCCTTGTATAAACGGTAATGGGCTGAGGGCTGGCTTGAGCAGAGGGAATGCATCTTGGTTTCGCCACAGCACTCGTATTTGCCATTCCTATATTTTCTTTGGTGGTTGACCACAATCTCGAACTCATGCTCCAAGCTGTTGGCATTAATCTGAGCCACTTCCTCCCGGTATTGGATGTTTCCATCCAAGTCCTTCATCCTTTGGGACATCCCCAGCAGTGTGCCGTGATCCTCCCAAAGCTCTACCTCCATGAGCTCATACGTGACGTCTTCCGTCTTCAGCAAGTGTGACACCTCGTGGATGAGAGTGCCAGGCTGGGAATCCTCACACAGGTGCTGCAGGGAGTCCCAGAATAAGTTGCACAGGTACACATTGAGGGGATCCTCTCCAGGCATGACGTAGGCAAAGGTGTCGGACTCCTCCGGGTTCACATCTTCCTTGAATCCCACAGCCTGCATCTTCTCCAACAGGTCCCTCAGGAAAGTTTCCGTTGGAATGCAACAAAACTTGTAAGGGTCGACAGGCTTGGAACAAGTGTAGTGAAAGCTGACCGGGAATCCATACATGCCCTTCTTCAAGGCATCCTGCACGATCTGCACCGCAGCCGCTCAGGCTGCCGCAGCTGTCTTCAGCTTTTCTGTGCTCAGATCTCTAATGTACTGTGCCATTTTTCTTCTTCTTTCTAGAGGTGCTGTCACTGTCCTGCAAATGCTCTGCTAGTCTTCTCCTGTAATGCAGTCCTCTCTGGTCCATTTATTGCATCTGCAAAGTGAAAGTAAATTCCTGAATGCTAAGCTTGTTCCCTTGGCCCTCTTTGAAAATCCCCTAGCATGTGATGTTTTTCTCAGTCTTGCCAACAAAAAAAGCAAACAAAAGAAATTTCACTTTTCATTCTCCACTCCAGTCATAAATCAGTTCTTTCTGTTGCAAAAGGCCATTGTGTTCCCTGAAATAACTGTTTGAGCAAAACATTCCAGGACATTATGTATCGGCTAAACATTTTATTATCTCTACAACAGAGTTTTAGAGACATCGTATTCAGTCAGGCACTTGGTGTAAATGCCATAGGCAGCACCACATTGAGATGTGATTTTACCCCAAATTAAAGATTTTACCCCATCTTTAATTTGTTTTTTAAGGGACGCTCAAAGGCTATGCGGCCTAGATCTGATCTGCTAAGTCTGCACAAGACAGCTCTGACTTAAACCAAAACTAAGAAAGGAGGAATTTGCAACAAGTAACTAGGATAAATGACAAAAAAATGGACTAAAACTAAAGGTCTTGGTTTGATACATGACATTGGCCTGACCTCCTCCACAATGTGTTGTGACTCCTTTGAAAGGCGCACGGTAATGTCCAGCCGGTGTTCCAAGCAGGGCTGAGATGTGTTTTCAACATTTCTACGTGGTCTGTAGCTGGTCAAAGCTGCTGAAGGTGATTGAGATTGCTCATTTTGAAACTGGTGGACAATCTGATAATTGAATGCTGAGGCAGTGAGTGCCTTGCAAAACCCTGATAGGAGTTCCAAAAATACAACTGATATCAGATATCGTCCCATGAATAACAAAAGGTTGCAAGTGACGTTCCTGATGAAACCTGTTTTTCTGCACCATGAAGTACTACAGCCACTGTAGTACTTTGTGGTGCAGAAAAACTGGTTTCATCAGGAATGTCACTTGCGACCTTTTGTTATTCATGGGACGACATGCAACATGTTCAGTTTCATTGTGCACACAGCCATCTATTTACAGTATATGTGAGATTCCCTTACAGAGCAGCTGTGGAGGAGGAGGAGGAAAATGGCCAATTGGTGGGTGTGACAATGTGACTCCTCATGGTCATAGCACAGGTTTATTTTATTTTTATTTTTCTCTTGTTTAGGGCCTTAGAGACATAGTTGTGGGTACAGACCACTGCAAAATCATGTCCAAATATTTGCTGTGAACACATATTTTCCTATTCATATCCATACTTTCTTAGCCAGATTCTACATGTTTTAGGCTAATCATTTCCATCACAGCAGTTTTGCCAACACCAAACTTTTGGGGTAACCTATGCTAGCTATTATTAGCCCAGTTGTTTGTTCTCAATTTCACCTTCTTAACACTGAACTATTGAATAAACTACCACAAAAAAGTTACACAGACCATACATACCTTTTTCCACATCAAAAAAAAGTGCTACCAGGCATAGGCACAGTACTTAAGTGTGACTGATGTCATTAGGCACTACCATTATGTGGGAGGTTCTCTGTTTTATTGGAGTATGCTTATGCCTTGTTTTTGTAAATTATGAAGAATTAAGGTGATTAGAAACCCATCTGCAGTAGTTCTATTGTATGAGAATATGTGATCATGTATTTGATGATACACACACACATATTTGCGCCCCCCCCCAAATCTAATGACTAGGTGCCCCCCGGAGGCAATAACTGTAATCAAATGTTTAAGACAACTGGCAATGAGTCTTTTACACCCTTTTGGAGGAATTTTGACCCACAGAATTGTTTTAATTCAGCCAAACTGGAGAGTTTCCAAAATAAACTGCTGGATTAAGGTCACACCACAGCATCCCAATCGGATTCAAGTAAGGACTATGACTGGTCCACTCCAAAAATTCATTTTGTTTTTTTGAGCCATTAAGAGTTGGACTTGCTTGTATGCTTCCGATCATTGTGCTGCTGCATAACCCAACTGTGCTGGAGATTTAGGTCACGAACTAATGGCCGGACATTCTCCTTCACAATTTTCTGACAGATGGTAGAATTCATGGTTCCATCAATTATGGCAAGTCGCCCATGTCCTGTAGCAGCAAAGCAGCCCCAGACCATCACACCACCACCGTGCTTCAGAGTAGGTATAATGTTCTTATTCTGTTGGCTTTACACTAGATATAATGGGGTGTCGTCCAAAAAATTCCACTTTTTACTCAGTCCACAGAATACTATCTTAAAAGTCTTGGGGGTCATCAAGCTGTTTTTCTGCAAATTTGGAACAAGCTTTTGAGGGCCATTCCGCATTACGTAAGTTACAGTTCGGACTGTCATGGTTTTTGGAGGCTGGCGAGCTTTCTTTGTTACTCTCGTCCGGGACGATATCGTTTTGCCCACAATCGGATTCTTTGGCCAGCTGGCATCAATTGTGGGAGGCGCCCAGACTCTTTAAGCCTAAGTTCCGCCTCGCCGCCTTTGCTAGAGTGTCAGTGTTACCGTTGCACTGTAGCCCGCAAGATCTCTAGCTAGAGAAGTGTTGAGGAATTAGTTGCAAAAAAGGAAAGTGTTAGTAAAGGGAATCTTTCTCTTCCCTTTCCTCTTTCTGTGCACCATCTGGTATTTTGTCTTTTTATCTCGGTTTCTGAGATTTTTCCTTTGTTTCGTACAGTCTAACTCGCTCTGCTTCCTTATTTCACTCGGACTAGATTTATGTCCTTTGGAAGCGCGAGTCTCTCCTATTTTGTCTGTGTTTGTCTCTCGTACATTCCTGTACTTCCTTTCGTTCCGGCCACTGCATTTGGCGTCTCGAAACACCAGCCATCACATGGACAGGTTTTCTCACCTAATTTTGGTCACAACTTTTTATTTAAAAGTTTCTCTCTTGTTTTTATGTGCATATTAAACCTAGGTCATTACTCTTTCACAGGACACAAAAATATTTTGTCCATTGTGAGCAGAATTTTTGCTACAGATGAGTTTTCAGCGTTACGTAAGTTACATTCAGATGGATCTCAAATCAAAATCCTTTTTTGTAATTGCAAAAACTCTGTGAAGTGTTGCATTGAAAGAAGATCTGTTTGACATTGCATCAAAATTCAATATCACACCTTTCAAAAACAGAAAGAGTTGGTACCTTATTATTTAATTAAATACCATTAATCAGAGGATGTCTGTTACGCAAGTTACAAAAAAATGTTACGAAAGTTACGCGTCTGAATTTGGTTGGTAGAAAATTCAATTTTTGACTATAAAAGACATTTTTATGCCTTTTTCTTAACTTCCAAACATATTTCTAATAAGCGTCTGTTGTAAATGGATTTCAATCATTTCAATTTTAATTCGGCAATGTTTGGAAGTCATTAGAATGCTACGACATGGAACAAGCAATTTGTCAATGAAGACCTTTTTGTTCAGAAACCATTGAGTTTTTTCACGCGCAAGGATGACGGTTTTGCAAGGTCTTCCCAAGGTCTTCCCTATCTCCTTCATGTGTATAACATTCATGGAATTAAGCCCATGCAGAAGCTGTACTCATTGCCATAGAAAGGAAAGGAAATCTCTGGATCATGTGACTTGAAATTGGTCTACAAGAGAGGTGCAATGTATCAAGAAGCAGAATCCATGGAAAGATGTGAAAGATGCTTCAGGTATTAGTAAGATGCATGTTGTAGCCTGTAGCAATGGGTTCAAAGTTGAAATATTCATTACAACTGCTGACAGTGAACCGTCTGGTTCTGTTGTGTATGGCACGGAGGAGTCTAGAAGTTCTTAGGTTTTGGAGGTTGGAGATTGGGCCTTGGTAACATATGATGGCAATAAATTTCCTGGTGAAGTTGTGTCCGTCATTGGTGTGGATCTGGAAGTTACTGTCATGAAACCAGCAAGAAATGGACAGTGGTACTGGCCAGAAAAACCAGACATTCTTCATTTCAGACCAGAGAATGTTCTCGGAAAGCTGGCGCCACCGATCCCTGTTGGTATGGTTGGAGCAGGTTCTAATGAAAATGTTTTGTATGAATTCCACCCTGAAATAAGGCATTAAAGTGTTTCAAATGCTGATTTGAAAATGTATCAAGTGGTTTTGTGTGCTGAATACAGGCTTAGTATGCAACAGTGTGAGGACAAGTTTGAGAGTAATGCCTTGATGTTTTATACAGCTGTTAGATTTCTGTAACTTAAGTAACATTACGTAAGTTACAAAAATTTAAATGGATTTGTGTAAAAGAAGCAAATAATCTGTGCTATTTTTGCTGCATTTTCTTTGTACCCATATCCTAGCTCTGAATCAGAAATGTTAGCTTTCTGGAGCATCAAGTTTTCTCAGTATCAAAAGATATTGATGATTTGCGTTACATAAGTTACATGAAATCACCCCAGATTTTCATCAAAGTTTCCTCAAAATCTACAATGGCCTGGAGGAAAAACTTTTTTTTATGCAGTATGTGCCTGTTTTAATCAAAAACTGATGTAAATGAGTATTTTGTGTTGGAATATTAATAAAGATCTTAAAATGGATATTGTGTTGTTTTTTGTTCTTCAGAATTCTAAAAATACCCCCGACTTTGATGCCCTAGTGCGCATCATCAACTCAATTGCCAAAACTGCTGTTGCGCTTTTCTGATAGATTTGATGTCTAACTTTCAAAAGAGATGGATAAAAGCTAAAAAATCCAATATTTTATTTTTCTGCCCCAGGACCACTTTGTGTGGAATGACCCTTGTGCTCTTTTTGGTCGGAAATGGTTTTCGCCGAGCAGCTCTTTCATGGATGCCATTTCTGCCCAGGCCATTTCTCATTGTGGTATTGGTACTGATTTTAACTGAGGCAAGTGAGGAGTTGTAGTTCTATCCATCAGTGTTTCCCAAACCTGGTCCTTGGGCACCCTGTGTATGCTGGTTATGAGCACAGCATTACTTAACCAAAGGTTAAAGTTGGCTTAATCAGGTTGAATTAAGTAAAAAAAAAAATCTTTAAATTACAAAGAGTGACTGCAAAGTTGTTCTACCATTAAACTGAGCAGACAGTTCAAGGGTTAAACATTGTTGCCCAAGTATACTTGCTAATTTTTCATCGTAAAACTGTTTTGTCCATATTTACCAAAACGATATATCATGAAAGGCGTGGCTTGTAACTTAATGCAAACAGCTGGATTTATTGTGCCAAGCTGAAGGTGCTCTTAACTGCTGAAATTAAGAGTAGAGCAAACTCAACGCTGAGTGCACAGACGCTAAAACATCTAAAATTTCTGCTCTATTCTAAAGTGTGCAGTGGTTTTCCCTTCACTGAAAAATAATTTAACATACAGTAAGGCAGCTTTGCTTGTTACAACCTTTACCCCTCGTTAGTCATCTGTCCTGTTAGCTGAAAGTACCATATATATATATATATATATATATATATATATATTTTATATATAAAACTACTTATGGTCTCCGGAGGCACTCGCAATGACACGACAAGAGTCCAGAAAGTCCAGCTGCAATGTTTACTGAAGAAACTTGGAATATAGCCGAGTTCCAGCGCGGGTAAGTAATCACCTCCGATGGAAACATGAATCCGTCGAGTAAAACAGCAACCGATATGGCAATAACTTCCGTGTACACTGCACGCTGCATACCAGCCTGATCCTATTGGTCCCGCATTACGTCTGTTTAACATCAGTGATAGTTAAACGAGCTTAACTGTAGAAGCCACACTGACTACAGACATACTTCACTTAATATATGGAGCACAAATAGTCGTGGAACTGATGCATAATGAATGTCCTCCTGATGAAGGTTAGGGTAGGGGGCATAGACTGTATAAAAACATGGACGCAGCACCCGGTACTGAAAACTGAGGCCAATGCGGAAATCTCTAAAATTTGTATTCTATGTAATGGCCAGCAGATGGCGACGTCAGTGGTTGCAGAAAGAAGTTCAATCCTATAGAAGTCTATGAGAAAATGACCCTACTATCCCACCTGGCTGATTTATTACTTCAATAATGATTTTCCACATTACTTTATGGTTTCTATCGCAAGTCTCAAGTCTCCTTTGATATATCATGATGTTCATTTTTGTAAATTATTGTCCCAAATAGACTAGAATAAAGGATAAAGCCAGAATATGCTTTAGGGGCGTGGCTATCCTCTGGTCCTTGTCTTATACGGTCTGATCCACCCATAGGTCCACCCTTCGCTCCTCCCTGGATATTCAATTCATGCTCTCGTCCAATAGGAATCACATCCGGTTACAAAATGACAAAATGGCGCTATTCAAATTGCCAAAATCGAGGCTTCCTAAATGGTACGCTAAAACCAATGGGTGACGTCATGTTTGCTTCGTCCATCTTTTTATACACTCTATGGTAGGGGGTGGCGTGGTGGACATCATCTTCTCAAATTTATTCTGGACAGTAATGAGTAGTCCTGACAATGGCTAAGTTAGTTTCATTTTGGGATTGTTGGTATTCGGATTTTTGTAGCTCACGGACGAAACACTGAAATACCATAAAATCACTGTTCAGAACCGTGACTACTCAGTCATCCAAAACCGTTTTCGTCAGAAGTGCTTGAGTTTGGAAAACTACAAATTACTCTGACATCAATGGGAATCCTACGTTTTAGGGGCTATCGAATAAGTACAGTGACCAGAAATGTAGGAGACTCAAAATGTCACATCATGGAGTATACCAGCTCTGAAAACGAACATGGATCCGATTATAGAGCAAAGCCTGCTACTGCTTCTTTTACAACTTTCAAAACTCAGAATTAAACTTGCTGTAAAATTCATTAGCCTTAGATCTTGGGTCTGATTCTAGGGAGGTGTGCAGAGTGGATGGGCATTATAGTTCAAATTAGAATTACTTTTGATTTTTTTTTCCAGAAATAATCCATCGTCTTTGCACTCATCATAAGACAGCACAGTCCAAAAATGGATTTCATATATTGAGAAGATGACCAACTGCTGAACCTGAAAAGGGTCAGATCTCAATGGCATTGTTCTATATAATGTTGGAGAATATTTATTTGCAAAAAAAATCAGTAGCTTTGCATGTCTTTGAATCACAACCCAAAAACTAGAGGGCACTTGGTAGAGCGCATAACTCCGCCACACCATAAATCTCTTCAGTTGGTCACAAAACATTTTCCGGATCACTTCCAAAATTAAATAAGCTCTTCCTTGGACTACCACCTATCATCCTGCCAAATTCCGTGCCAAACTGTTCATAACTTTTTGAGTTATCCTTTAACAGACTGACAGACAGATGGACAGACAAACAAACAGGGGTGAAAATATAACCTCTTTGGAGGCAATAGCAAGTCCTAGAACTTAGAAGACCACCTACTGCTGATACTGCAACTTCCAGAGCTGAAATTTGCTGTTCGGTTTCCTTTTGGAAATAATTTAATTGCAGCAACATTCAATAATTTGAACATTGCATACTACAGGGCCTGCTACTGTCTCTACTATAAGTTTCAAAACTCTGGATTATACTTTATTTTTTAAAAAAATCAATGGTTTATTTATTTTTAAGATCAGACTTATTAATTTTACTGACAATTCTCAAGTTTCCAATCATAAATAATTGTTATATCTTCGAGTGGCGCAGTTGGAAGTGCTTCTGTCATACAATATAGCTGAGTAAATGTCTGTTTGCAAATAGTTGATCAACTATTATCAACAGATTCAATTTTTTTTTTTTTTGACAGACAATTCACGTTTCCAATGCTGAAATCACTCTTGCACTGTTGTCTCTTCCAGCTTCCAGTTGCGCTGTTGTACGTGCTACTGTCACACAATATAGCTGAGTAAATATCCGTCAGAAAATAGTTTATCAACTGTTATGATGTGTTTTTTTTTTTTGACCGACAATTCACAAGTTTCAGATACAACAACAACTCTTTCATTGTTGTCGATTCCAGTGGTGCAGCTGGAATTGTTACTGTTTCCACACGGTCATGGATTTCATTTCTAAGGGATGCCTCGATTGAATGGACACTATAATTCAGTTCTGCATGTTGTCATATGCGCAATATGTGGCTCTTGAAGTCACAGAATTTCTTCTTTTGGGCTGTGATCACAACAGATGGAAAACTATACAATGTTTAGAAAGAAATATTCTCCAAAATTTGACAGAACTCTGAAGTTAAAATCTGAGTTATGAAACCTGCAGTTTCTTAGGTGGCTCTATATTTAGTATTATTTGTTTTAGAGCTGTGATCACGACAGAAACAAAACTATTGAATTTTTTACAAATAAATATTCACCAAAATTATACAGAACTGGTAACTTCAGTTTTGAAATGAGTAGTATGACCAGTAGGTGGCACTTTTTTTAAAAGGACTTTGATTTTGGGCTTACAACAAATCCAAAACCATTGATTTTTTTCTTTTACAAAGAAAATATCGATCAAAATTTGACAAAACAGCACATTTCAGTTCTGAACGTTGTAGTAGGAGCTGTAGGTATCCCTCTGAACAATGAAACTTGTTTCTTGGCAATCATTACGTCAGGTCCAAAACCACTGAATTTTGTTGTGAGGTAATTTTTTTTTTGAGCAGTGACCACAAGACATGGAAAGTTTTTTTTTTTTTTTTTGCTACAAGTATACAGTATATTCTCACAAATTAAACAGAGCAGCAAATATCAGTTTGACAAGTGTAGTATGAGAAGTAAGTGGTCATCTCTTAATCAGGGAATTTGTTTTTGGGCAGTAACCACAAGGCGCGGAAAATAATTTTTGCAAATAAAATTTTCAACAAAATTAAACAAAACAGCAAATTTCAATTCTGAAATATATATATATATATATATATATATATATATACACACCTAATCACAGCTCGCTGTTCTCGCTGACCTACGCTGGCTAAATACCAAAATAATCACTATTTACTGTTAACTGCTGATTTCTACGCACCACATGTGAGCTAGCCAGTTGTAGCCAGCTTGCTTGGTTGCAGGTTTTATGTTTTTTGGAACAAAAGTTTCAGCTGTAAATTTATTTGAAACTGAGGATTGGCCAAGAACAAATCACTGGCTACTTGCACACTTATGTAGTGGATATGAAGTTTGCACAAATAGAAGGCAAAGAGGACTACAAATGCAATAGCATTACATTTTCAAAAATAACCAACAAATCTGATTGGCTCACTTGCATCCGTACACCCCATAGGTTAATCTAGGAGCGAACCGGCTTGTAAAATCAATTCTAACTCTAGTAATTGAGGAAAGTGTCCATACCCCATCATTAATTACCAAAGGAAATTTACTTCTGACATCAGAAGCTAAGTAGTTGTGACGTAGTCACCTGAGTAATCTATACCATTTGATTCCATCTTGGCGAAATCAGAGTTGTGTTTGAATAGTCAAAAAAGGTCCCATTATTTAACTCCTACCCACTTTTTCTTAACCTCAATGGAAAATATGGCCACAGAACGATGTTAAAGAGAATTCATCAGGAATAAGGGGAAGACAAATGTGGAACTAAAAGAATCTTTCTGCACCGAAACTAGGCAATATAATTAATAAAAATCCTGTTTTCCCTGTCCACACTTAAACAGTGAAAATAGGGTTTCAAGAAATCTTCACCCTGGAAGGCATTTTTCACAAGGTCAATTTTCAGTGACCAAAAATGCAGTTTGCCTGTGGACAAAGAGCCAAAACGCATAGAAAATTTTACAATTTCAAAAAAAAAAACGTACATGCGGAGAGGTATAGCAAGTTTTAAGGCTTGTGATTGGCCTACATGGTCCTACATTAAATTATATCATCACTGCCTGTCGGTTAGGCACATTCTTGCCCGCGCATTATGTTTTTGTGTCTTCGTGCGGACTGAGATTTATTTTTGGAAAACGAAGGAGGAAAAACCCCATTTTTAAAAATACCCATGTATGTGTGGACTAGGCCTCAGCTTTCTTATCATCCCAGCCACTCACCTGTAATGTTATATGACTACATCTTAAAAGGCTGCGGCAATGCTGTTGTGTTCATAAGAACTGTCCTCAAACAGGTACACTCACATGCATGCAAACACCACAGATCAAGTGAAAATACGACCAGCATTGCTATTGCGGCTAATTATAAAATAAATGGCTGGACTGAGCCCTAAATTTGTCTTGCGCGCCTCACCTCTTCCCCTTACTGCAACCAAACTCAGCTTATGTGTGTCTTTAATGGCTTTGTGCGTGTTCATGGTTGTGCATGTCTGTGTCTGTGCAAGTATGTCTGTATGTCTGTCTCTTTGCAAATGCTTCAGTTTATAAGTGTGCGTGCCTTTGTGGGTGCCTCATGTCTATGAGAGTTTGTTTGAACAATATTCGTTTCAGTGTTTCTGTATATGTGTATTTATGCATGTGTTTATGTATTGATGTATTTGTGTGTGTGTGTGTGTGTGTGCGTGCATGCGTGCGTGCGTGCGTGTGTGTGTGTGTGTGAACGTTTGAGAGGGAGCACAGGGACGGGTCTGAGTAAAATGGGTCGAGAAAGCTGGTAATGACGGAGCTTTAATTACAGCATTGCCGGTAGGGTCCTGCAGGGACTGAATGAGTACCAGCAGGCTATTGTAAATAATTAACCTCGTTAAAGACAGATTTGTTAAGGGCCTGGACGGGGATCAATCAGCTTGATTAATTAGCAAGCCCTGAGAAATGCGGCTACATGAATTAATCATTTTTGCGTTCATCATTTTTATGTACCCTTGAGAGCTTGATTTTGAAACCATGAACACCTCTCAGAGGCTGATAACAAACAAAATACCCAGTAAGGGCTACGTTTGCTTCTATTCACTTGCTCAATGAAGGGTGAGAGTGGACTCATGAATGTAGGTTTGCCTTTGGAAGTGTGAAACTGTGCTGAAATTCCTTTCCATCTGTGGACCAAATGACTAGGAAAAGTCCAGAGGTAGTTATGAATCAATCAACATTTATTAGTTTCCATAACAGTATGTACACCAAAGGTACAACACTTATTGATATGAACATAATTTTTATTCCACGTCTGGTAGAGAAAAGATTTTTTTTTTTCTTGATTTTTATGCTCTTCCTTACATACACGCTCTCCCTTTAGTTCAAAATTACAAGGATCATGTAGAGGGAATTCCTAAGAAAAGGCATCTCTAGAAAGGAAGAGCAGAAGAAGACAGGAAATAGGAAGTGAAACTGGTTATCGTATCTATTTATGAGGATCTCATCAAAAGAAATAATATCAGTACAAAATAAAGATTTGAACATCAACTGACTCATCATAGAAATATTGCGCCCACCCCAACAATAGTCATTATTCTTTTCTCATTTTATTATTATTGGGCTTCTTAGATATGTGCACCGACAGTTTTGTAGAAAAGTAAGGAAAGGCAAAAGTCAAATTTAACACGCGGACCGTTTCTCAAAGCGTAGGCTGCATTTGCAGGTTGCTATGTCATCAAAGTCTGCTCCGACGTGACGGCGCCCTCAAATATAACCGTGAAATGCCAGGTTCATCTTGCCTGATATCAGACATGGAATCAGTGTGTAAACGAGTTGGCAATTCTGTCAACCAGGCAAGATTAAGGCTGTAGCCTATGCTGTAAGAAATGGCCACAGTCAGTGTGGCAATGAGGAGCCTGAAAGGAAAAGTCTATGAAGTTTTTGAAATAGAGTGCAGCAGTGTGTATGAGGTGGTACCAACATACAATTTCAATCATGCTTTCTTGTGTCTGGCAGAAGGCTATATTCGAAAAAAAAAAAAAAAGATGATTATGTTGCTGCCTGGAACTGTAAAATTGAGCGACGCTGGACTCAACAATTTTCTGATTCTGGGAAGGGTGAAAAAAATGTGCATCTCTGGACCAGTTAAGATAACACACACATGCAATTATCAGCCAACCGTAACAATTACCGTTTCTGGCAAGTACCATGTCATTTTACATTTTGCCAGGCACTATCCGTATACCTGAGGAGCAATTCATACAGGCACTGACATAGCCACCTATGTGATTGAGCAAATAGGGTCCTAAAATAGATAACTAATATTGCTGTTCCAGGTTCGCATGTCCAAAAAAAAAAAAAAAAAATCCCTTGTTCAATGGCTTGTTGCTCTGAATTTTTTTGAATGTGTATGCTTTTTACATGAGATTAAATTTGACTTTTCCGCCCTTAACTGTAAACCTGGTCACTTGGTACGTGTATACCCATACTCCACAAATGATGAAACACGACGACACCGAAACGGACATCTTTACAGCAACAAAGGTGAAACCAATTCTTCCACGTTGTTTCTTCTTTCCAATCGAGGACATTGTTCAAGTGAGAATCATCTTTGCCTCTGGAACATTCTGCATTGCATGTCAATGGAGCATTTATATATATATTTATGTACAATGTAACAATGCACAGGTGACTTTAATTTTTGTGGACAAACATCAGAAATGTTTACATTAGATACAAAAAATATATGTGTATATAATGGGAATGTAACAGCTATGTAAGACTACTAGTTAACAGCTATGAAAAGACGAGCAAATGCTTATTTGTTCTTATATTTTTATATCATCTATTTTCTTTTACAGCAAACATAGGTAATACTTCTCTAGAGTATTACAAAAAAAAGCCACAGCAAGTAAATGCTATTTCTACGCAACATTTCACCAAAAGAAAAAAAAAAAAAAAACTACCTACAATATTTACACAAAAGTGCAAGGAGGCACTTTAATATCATGCTTTATTAAGATAATGGTGCAAAAACAAAGACAAATAATAATAAAAAAAAAAAACCTAAAAAAAAAAAATGAAATTCATGCTGGTCACAGCCAGTCCACTCTTTGAGTTATGTCCTCACACAAGCAAGTGGAATGCCATCTGATTGACCAGACATTCGACTGAGCTCCGGTTATGCGCCGCTGACGGACGGCAGTAAATTAGGCATAGAATTCATGTGCTGCATTTTGTTTCAATGGCCAAATCCATGCACTTAGCTTATTTTGACTGGCCGAATCTATGTGCTCAGCTTCATTTGATTGGCCGAATCCATGTGCTTCCCCTTATTTAACTGACCGAATCTATGTGCTTCGCTCCATTTGATTGGCCGAATCCATGTGTTTCACTTAGTTTAATTGCCTGAATCTATGTGCTTAACTTTGTTTGGTTGGCCGAATCCATGTGCTTCACTTTGTTTGACTGGCCGAATGGAAGCAGGGTAATGGTAGAATTGTGAGGTCATGACCCTTTGAGACTGGAGTGCTATGCTAAATCAGAACTGCTTTGAGAAAGCATAAGTATTCTACGACTTGAGCTACTGCTATCATCATCAGCAGTGCCGACATCATTGTTACTCCCACTGCAGTTTGTAACTAACATCGTCAAGGCAAGGTAGTTTTTAGTAAAACAAAATAAACCTTTGAGAAAAGTACACACAGAACACACATCCATGCTGCTCACATAGTTTAATGTACATGCATGCTCACACAAAAGCGCGCGCGCACACACACCGCACACGCGTGTGCTTGTACACAGTCATGCGCACACGCAGGTGAAATACAAACTACTAGTCCAGCTGTGTGTTTGTCACTCCAGTTTTCTGGCTCTATTTGCAGATATACATTTGAGTACCTGAAGGAGAATTTATCAGTAGTTCTTTATTTGACAGGCCATTAATTATTGCATTTTCTGGGTAATTACCGTAAATTTATTTGTAGTTTTGTAGCTACTGTGATTTCGTAGGCAAGTACTTTGAAATGGCTTATAAAATGTACAACCCCAATTCCGAAATAGTTGGGACGAAGTGTAAATTGTGAATATAATCAAAATGCAATGACTTTCAGATCACATGAGCCAATATGTTATTTACAATAGAACATAGGTAATATTTCAAATGTTGAAACTGAGACATTTTACATTTTTATCCACAAAATGAGCTTATTTCAAGTTTTCTGGCTGCAACAGGTCTCAAAAAAGTTGGGACACATGCAAAAAAGGGCTGAAAAAGCAATTAATATATAAGAGAATCAGCTGAAAGAACATTTAGCAAGTCATTAAGTTAACTGGCATCAGGTGTGTAACATGATTGGCTATAAAAGGGATGTCTTAGAGAGGTTGAGTCTCTCAGAAGTAAAGATGGCCAGAGCCTCTCCAACCTGTGAAGGCTTGCGTAAAAAAAATGTGGAATACTTTAAAAACAATGTTCCTCAACGTCAAATTGCAAAGGCTTTGAAGGTCTCATCATCGACCGTGCATAACATCATCAAAAGATTCAGAGAAACTGGAAAAATCTCTGTGCATAAGGGACAAGGCCGAAGACCTTTACTGGATGCCGGTAATCTTCGGGCCCTCAGACGCCACTGCATCACTCACCGGCATGATTCTGTCATTGACATTACTAAGTGGGCCCAGGAATACTTCAAGAAACCACTGTCTGTAAATCATGGGCGTCGTGTCGTCCAGGCTAAAGAGGAGAAAGACCACCCCTCCTGTTACCAGCGTTCAGTTCAAAAGCCAGCATCTCTGAGGGTATGGGGATGCATTAGTGCATATGGTGTGGGACACTTGCATGTTTTAAAAAGCACCATGAATGCTGAAAGGTATATAAAGGTTTTAGAGCAACATATGTTCCCCCCCAGACGGCATCTATTCCAAGGAAGGCCTTCTGTATTTCAGCAGGACAATGCAAAACCACATACTGCAGCTATTATAACAGCATGGCTTCGTAATAGAAGAGTCCGTGTGCTGAACTGGCCTGCCTGCAGTCCTGATCTTTCACCAGTTGAGAACATTTGGCGCATAATTAAACGAAAAGTCCGTCAAAGGAGACCCAAAACTCTCCAGCAGCTGGAAGCCTGTATTAAACAAGAGTGGGATCAAATTCCAATAGCTAAACTCAAGGAACTTGTCTCCTCAATGTCCAGACGCCTCCTCTCTGTGTTAAAAAGATGAGGGGATGCCACATCATGGTAAACAGGCCCGTGTCCCAACTTTTTTGATACCTGTAGCAGCCATCAAATTTGAAATGAGCTCATTTTGTGGATAAAATTGTTTTAACATTTGCTATGTTATCTCTATTCTATTGTGAATAAAATACTGGCTGGTGTGATTTGAGAGTCATTGATTTTTGAGTTTTGATTTTATTCACAATTTACACTTTGTCCCAACTATTTCGGAATTGGGGTTGTATTTTCATGGTCTTTAGCAAGTTTGCTTCTTGGCACTTGCTTCATTGCAAGTTTATTTCATTTACATTGCTTCATAGCTCTTCCCTATTAATAATGCAAGTTGCTGGTATTTACCAGGTAAATACTGAAATTAAAGGCCTGCAAAATAAGTAATGACTAAATCCTTCCACTTCAATCTCTGGGGTTCAAAGCTGCTCTCTGCCTCCTGTCTTCCTGATTATCCCATATGGTACGAGGTCTACGAGTACACTGCAGCATTTGGGGGCTCTAAAACAGTCGTGAGAAATTGTGGTGGAAGGCTTATTATTCTGTATAGACTGGGTGTCTTTATAATGGGGAACGCTTGCTCACAACTTGCACTTCCCCACCCTATCACCGGTGGAGCTAAAGAGTAACTGTGCTTAAGTCATATTTTTTGTTGCTTTAAACCAATTGTTGTGCTAATCGTATTGCGCAGCGTGCTAATAAGAAGCCAAGGGAACCCAGCCATAAATTATACTGTACTTGCCGTGGCTGTTTTATTGGCAGTCTTTTGTAGATGTGCTTGTTAAAAAAAAACTATATTTTATTGGAATTTACATTTGACTGTGTGCTTTAGATTTTTTTTTAAATGATTATTTCTGCACCCAGAATATTCTTAAACTTTCCTAAATGTGCAAGGCATTAAAATGGATTTTAAAAAAGATTATATGACAGTAACAGTCAAAGAGACATCTGATTCAAGCTGTAGTATAAAAAGGCAGTGATTCTTGGGCAGTTTGAAAGCTTAGTTTGATTTGGTGAGCTGGCATACTATATGGATGGGAAGCCTTTGAAACTCCTTTTCTAGCTTCAATATATTTTTGAGTGGCACATTTATACATTTACTCCAACATAATAGAAGGTGTCCTGATTATCTATGGGCTTTGGTTGTGACATGTAGTCTGTCCGTGACATTTTAAAAAGATAATCGTCTCTCAGCCAGAGAGACATAAGAAATATTCATGAGATGTACGAGAAGTGTCTTTAAATGTAGTATTTGCATGGGTCACCTCTCCGCAGAGAAGCTTTTGCTCACAAAGAGCTGCATACTTTTAACAGACAGCAATTCGATAATTGATAGCTGACCAGTTGCTTGTTTTACAATTGTGCCGTTTAGCGTTTAAACAATGGAATTGCGGTTGCACTGTGGAGCTGTTCGCACACTTTGCAATCAATTTATGGGTCCGCCTCTCACGTTATCTATTCATGACCATAAGTTGAGGGGAGGACAAACCAAAGGTTTTTTTTTTTTTTTTTTTTTTTGGGGTGGGGGGGGGGGGGGGTGTTAAAATATTTCAAATCAGTCCTGTTTTGTTCAAACTATCAATAGGATCGGCAGTGAAGCTGCAAAGAAATCTTTCAAAGGTTTCAACTGAAGTGCCTACTCATTGATATGAATTTTGGTCCCTTGTGTACACAGAGAGAAGGAAATGCCCCCCACCACCACACCGCACATGCATGCTCAAGCACACAAACTTTCGCTCTTCTGTGCCCAAAACAAACCTGAGGACAAATTATAAAAGGACCTCCTTTTCCCTTTAAAGGAGGAGGGGGATGGGGGTCCCAGATTTTGTGAGATTTGTGCTTTAGTTTCTAACGGCTTGTGCATCTGCAGTAGGGGCCTGTGTGTTGGTCTGGTCTGGACTGTGAGCTCTTGCAGTCTAGGAAGCGCTTGGGGTGGGGGGGATTACCAGGTGGGTCAGAGGAAACCAACCCGCCCCCCCAAAAAAACGCATCAGCACACAGCCCTCCTCGTTCTACACACCCAGCGCCACCTACATGTGAAACCAGGGTTCTCACTAATTCTGGCTGCGTGTATTTCATATTTATGATAACTTTTACTGCTTGTCTCTCCCCCCCACCCTCTCTCTCTCTCTCTCTCTCTCTCTCTCACACACACACACACACACACACACATACACACTCACTCTCACTCTCTTGTTCAGACCCTCATATATTCCCTCACTCTCTCCCTCTCTCTCTGTCTCATTTCACCCTTCCAAGCCTTGAGGTTGTGCAAACGATTGCTAGGAAACACTGATGGGGTTAATACTGTTACAGGTGAGGGTGAACAGTTAGTTTCTCACTTTTGGCAACTGGTGGATTAGTGTTATTTGCCACGCTAGGTCATGAAACTAAGAGAGGGGGATAATTAGTTCAGCGTGTTTGCATTTTGTTTTTTTGATGCAGTTTTCTCGTTTCATCAGGTGGAAAAGCTTTCAGAGATTGTGAGGTGGTGAGGTGGTGGATGGGGGGGTGGGGGTAGGCGATCGTGTGGGCTGCGTTAGTCGCGTTTCCATGGTTCCTCCTCAACAATCGCATACTCTGTGGTCGAGCCATTTGAACCCGTGGCGGTTACCTGAAAGCAATCATCAGCAATGTCTAAACTGTCCTGTGGCACACTCTAAGTCAGGGGTCTCAAACTGGTCCGTAAAAGGGCCGAGGGGCTGCAAGTTTTCTATCCAACCAAGCAGCAGCACACCTGATACAACTGATCTCAGCCTGAGCTGTTGAACTTCGTATCAGGTGTGCTTCTGCTTGGTGGGATTGAAAACTTGCAGGCCCTTGGCCCTTTTCTGGACCAGTTTGAGACCCCTGCACTATGTATTTCAGTTGAGTAGTAACCTTGGTCCCCCGTACACTCGGACAGTTTATTGTTTTCATTGACATTTTAGGAATGCCAGAATTTTTGCTTTTCAGATTCTGAATTCTAACATTAAATGGTGAATTTTTCTTGTGCTATGTCTGGTTCAAAAGGTATGGATTCCTGGGCTTTACATTGAAAATGAGGGTCACAAATATGACCAACGGATGACATAGCACTCATGAATTTGCGGGACTGAACAGCCAAATCTTGAATGCAGACTTCTTGAGCATACTAAAATGCCCATTAAAAAAATATACTGACCGGGCACATGGGGACTTGGGTTTCTACAAGACTTAACTGTGATTGGAGCAGAGAGACCGTAACACATTCACCATTGATTTTTTGTTTGTTTGTTTGTTTCCATTAAAGGAAATCTGCTTTACATGGATTCTATTCCCTTAGCTGGGCAGGAATTGTACTCAATGGGACTGTATTCATAACGAATATTATATGAAACTGTAGTCATATTGTAAGGTTTTGTGGTCTGGTCAGTAAATCTTATGGCTTAAAGTCTCTTGCCAAGAAAGGCAGGCATTGAGCCAATAGAGAGAAATTAGCCATCATCAAGGGATAGAACATGCAAAATAAAACCGCGAGTATGTTTTTTTTTTTTTTTTTTAATTGAAATTATGCATGCATTTCATTTAGCAGGTCTGAGTCCAATCTACCCATGGTATGGGACGGTGCTTTAACTTGCCTGTATCCACTACCTTCCATATTAAAAATAATACAGTTTTAAATGTTGCTGTGGTTAACACAATGCCGCTCAGCTGGCGCTCACTGAAAGACAGGAGCAGTAGCTAAAATGAAAAAAAAAACATTTTGGTATTGAGATTAAAGTGGTGCAGTTTCCCTACACACTTTCCCGGAAATTATTGAATATACAATTGTGTCGTATCCCTGGATGCATTGGGAATATACTGCTTTCAGTAATCATCAAAAGTCTGGGATAAGTTGGGCCACTGAAACAATCCACTGACTTATCTTAATCAGTAGTATCGGCTCGTATTCTGATTCTCTGCTCCAAGGGCTAAGATCATCAAAACAGATCATAAACATCTTGTTACAAGCCGAGGAACGTGCTGGCTTATTCATGGCCATTTTAACACACACACACAAACACACGCACACCTACACACACACACATATACACACACACACACACAGACTCATGCACACCACCAAAATCAACTTTGGCTAAGGGATTGTCAAATAGAATGGCACTACTGCAAGCAAACATGAAAAGCACTACGTCAGACAAACATGCAGAGCAAAATGTGAACACAGTATGCCTATATTGAAGAGAATCCAAAGATTTTGTGCAAAATGAGCTATACTTATAACAAAAGGTAGAAAAAAATACAAATAAGGTATTTTTGTGGAAGACAGAGGTAGAAGAGATCTTAAGTCAAAGATCTTTTCCATCATGGGAATACAGCAAAGGATCTCTTTTGGCTAAATGTTAAGAAAAAGCTATGTTAAATGAATGTGTATACCAGTAATACTTACACTAGACTGAGTCAAAGCCAGACAAAAAGGAAAATAAATGAAATGGCAGCCTTTATGCTCTCCTGAAACCATTTGAGGGATGCAAACGTAAACATGTAAGGGTACAAGCCTATTTCAGCCAGTAATGTACATATGCATCATGAGGCAAAGCTACGTTGCTTTAATTTCAATGGATTCGATGGAATAGATCATTGAAACAGCCTCTGTAAAATGGCGGAGTGGCTTAGACTGAAACAGCAGTGGTGAAATTCCCTTAGGCTCGTGGCAGCAGTTACAGACCACTCGTAAGCCTTTTAATTATGCCTTTACCTGAGGTCTCTTTATGTTAGGCACACCATAATAGGCATCCATCTTATGTTTTGACAGTCAGGGCTGTGTTTGTGATCTTGCTCTGTCCAGTCATTTTCTCTGGAGAGATTTTAATGACTGTAGCTGGACCGAAGCTGCAGTTAATGAAGTGCTCCACACTACGCCCTCCCACGGTAAGATGGCTTTGTTAAATTGGTTTCTCGATAGCCATGATGAAGACCAAGATCACTGGGTTACTCACAAAACTAATCTCAATTCCAGGAAATCACAGACTGATGTGGGGACAGATAATAGTGTGTAGTCACAACACAAATAAAGATATAAAAAACACGGGCTGGTCTCATTAAGGTTTATAACTGGGGGGCAAATACGACTGAGAATAGAAGTCTTGGTTCCAAAAATCTCTTTCCAAATAGAAGAGTAGCACAAGGGGTGGGGTGTGTTCCCATAATACCAGTGGTACACCAAACTTCCTAAAATGACTGCCTTCCATGCCTCAGTGTTACCTGGGGGGTAGGGGGGTCAAAGGACATGATCTCCATGATCTTATTGTGTTTCATTGTGCAACTTATTCCCCTATGGAAGAAGCATGGAGTTATGTGAGACCTCATTCTTTACAGGGCGCATTCAAAATTATGATTATTATTGCACTGTAAAGCATATTTAGAGTAGTAAAGGTGGTCAGGACACATTCAAAGCCGTAGTTAATCCTAGCAGGTTTGCGAGTGTATTTCCTGTTGGATTTAGGAGTAATGAAGGTCCCGTTTCCTTGAATAGAGCGCTCGTGTACGGATGGTAATGCTTGGATGTGCATTACAGAGGAGAGACAAGTGTCCTGTATCCGAATGGCACAAAAGCTGCTATCCCATCAGCGGGAACAAACATTTTACATACCTTCCATTTGGTCACTCACTGCTCTGAGTCCTTGTCCTTGGCACTGAGTCTGTACGTACACCACGAACATGCCCAGGCATGCAGGTGGACATCAAACAGGAAGTGTGGGACAGGAAGTGACGAACATGCGAAGCAGGCGTGCGGCGGAGGGAGGGGTGGAGTTAGATGGAAGTCTCTGCGTCTGTAAGTGTGAGAGGTACCTTGCACTCATCTACAACCACTGAGTTGTGAGCGGCGTTAACGCACTGGCTGTTGTCATGGTGATTCTTCAGCTCGTCGTAGTAGGACTGCGTCTTGGTCATCTCGATGTCGTCCGACCTGCTGTGGAGGGCGTCCAGGGCGTCCAGTTCAGCTTTGGAGAGGTGGTACACGATTCCAGCTCCATACGAGTCTCCCACTACATTCACTGAGGTCCGGAACCGATCCCTAAATTTGGGCAGAAGAGGTCGCACAGCAAAGAAAAACAACAAGTGTGAACTTTCGGGGAGTACAGAACTAGGAATAGCTTTTGTTTATTTCACTTTGAGGATGTGCTGATAAGACATTATTCGGTTGTGTATTTTTTAATCAAAAACTGCCAGTTGAGGTTCCGTTATTGTTATCAGCCGTTGCTCTGGAACAAAACCATCAATCTTTCAAGGTTAAAAATAGCCCAGGAAGGAGAAGGAATGAGCAGCTTGGTACGAATATGAGCATTATTACTGGGGAAGAGTTTATTACCCTGGCTTATTATTGTGCAGGGAAAATGAGGTAGTGTCTGGAATCTGATTAAGATCAAAGAACGGCTGCATTCGTATGTATGTGCGGAGTACGAGTGCATGTTTGTGTGAGTGTCTCTCTCTAATGCCGGCCACACACTGTGCAATTTCAGCAATCTTCTACGTTTAATGCAAACCACACTGTGCGACATGGATCTAGTACGACATCCAAGTTTTATGTTTGTAGACTGAACGATGATCACGCCTACTGTATCACAGGCAAAGACGCATGCCAATATACCAGGAAAGCGTCAGCACTTTGCGTCATCCAGACTACTTCTATAGCTAGTTGGCGATATTACACCACACGGTTTGGCAATGGCCTTCAAACCCTACAAAAGAAGAAGAAGAATTTATTCTGCATTCCTATTAGTTGGTTAGTGGACATAGGTCGTAGGCACTGTCACACTGTGAGATGGTTATCCCAAATTTCTGACGCTGTCAGTCTTTTGTCCCAGGCTTTTGTCGCAAGACCATGACAACGGCCGTCTCTGAACCTCTCTCACAGTGCAATGTGGGACCGCCGTTTTGGACCCAAGACCAAAGACATTGCCACGATTCTTTCACGATGGTCATCTTTGGTCTGGGACAGCCCAAAATCCCGCAGTGTATACCGGGCTTAAGTGCGCATACTGCATGTGACCGTGTGCAGGTGTGTAAGTGTTTAGTTGAATGCTGTGTTGGCACACTCACAGGAGCCAGTCCACGGCCACCAGCAGGCTGATGTCCTGAGTGGGCAGCCCCACGGCGGTCAAGATGAGCAGCATCGTGACCAGGCCGGCACTGGGGATACTGGCTGCTCCTATACTGGCCAGAGTCGCTGTTAGACTGGGGAGGGAGGGGAACACCAGGAACCATTTACTCTTATCTCCACACTTGCTCATTATATTACAGTCAATAAGTTGACATTTATCCAAAGAAGTTAACTAGCATGGGCTAGTTTACTTCAATATCAGTCATATATATATATATATATATATATATATATATATATATATATATATGTATAACTGATATTGAACCGACACCCGCCAGTATTCAGACTAAATGAGTTACCTGACTTGATGACTGGAATAGATAAATTAAAAGCTGGAATAGATAAATTAAACATTGGGAACAACAAACTGTACCATAGTTAAACAAAACATATAGGATCAAAATGATCCCATGAATAACAAAAGGTTGCAGGTGACATTCCTGATGAAACCTGTTTTTCTGCACCACAAAGTACTACAGTGGCTGTGGTACTTCGTGGTGCAGAAAAACAGGTTTCATCAGGAATGTCACTTGCAACCTTTTGTTATTCATGGGACAAAATGTACTTGTGCTTATATCAATATTTAGAAAGTTTGTATTCATTTGATCAAATTGTGCACATAAACTCAAGTACACATTAGCACATGTCCATATCAGAAGTCCATTTTTCAACTTCAGGTATCAATCGTCCTCATCAGTATCGTCCATTTCTTGCGTTGTGTCGTTAACGTCATCTACATTTACTGTCTGATTTTTGCCGGCCTGTAGTTTGCACAAGTCCGTGCAGTTTGAGGCCCGGGCCACACTGCCTGCAGTACTGATGCTGATTCCGCATACCGCATGCGTGTTTTCATTTCGGCTCCAATGTTATTCAATGAGAGTGGCCACACAGCATGCCGAAGCTGCGCGACTTACGCACGGAAAATCCGTACTGCTACCGTGCGGAAAATATAGATTCGGACTCTTGCCGAATTTTTCCGCGCTACGCATGCGGAACAAGGCAAAGCACAGCTGAAAATGACTGTCAGAGACAGTCAGATCGCCATAAATGCATGCATTTCGCTATATTGCCGAGGATGCGTGTCTGTTACAAGCATGAAGCAGACAAATAAAAAATGTAACAACACTTCCGGCATGCTTATTATATTAAAAGCCCGTTTAAGGACATAAACCCAATTCAATTTCAATTCAGCAATGCTTCGTGAAATATTGGAACATGCAGTGGGAAATTCGCGACTTTCATCATAGGCTGCTGTCATTAAAGGGAATATATGGGGAAGTATTTAGTCATTCCTAACTTATTTACGAAAGCTTTAATACGCTGTTGCTCGTTTTATTTTGGATGTAGATGTCCGGGGGGGAGACATCAACGTATTTTGCGGGAATATGCCATTAATTGCGGAGCCTAGCCAATGAACATAGCTTATTATGTTGATGATTAAAGAGTATCAGGGCAGTACTTTTCCGTATCTCTCACTCTGGCCAAAACATCCACGCGTTTGCTGAACTTACACACGACCCCCCACTTGTATCAGCAACACTTCAGGTGACTGTTTCCACTGGTAAAGGAAAAAAAAACTAAGCTGGATACAGTGTCTAGAAGAACGTAGCTACAGCACATCAGCCAGTCTCTGAATTGTCTGAACTGTTCCTTTCATGGTCGTTCGGCGCCTAGCCTATACGAATGGTTTCAGCCTCGACTAATGTAAATTAGATCGCTTTTGAGAGCACATTCCACATCCCGATACCCTCCGCCTACCCGGAAAGTACCTTCAAAAAGAGCAAGACCAATTCAGAAGGGTTTGCTGTGTATTGTAATATGATCATGTAATTAAATTGTTTGTATGATTCATAACGCTCAAGCATGCTTCCCCTACTGTCAATACAAAGTGTAAATCAAGTGTAGGCTATAACGACGTGAGACGAAATAATATATTATTTTATAGCGGTTTCTTGGGCAAAGTCGTACAGAGACAGAGTTGGAAGGAGCCAGCGGCAGACCTGCCGCTGCAGATACGCAGGCAGTGTGACCGAGCTGCAAACGGTAAGCGGTTGCAGTGCTCGGCTTGCGGAATCTGCATCGCTACTGCAGACCTAATGCACACACAGGTTGCACTGTCACTAGATCTTGAGCAACTGCATGACATCAACTCCAGGACAATCTCTGGTGCCGGTGTTCCCTTCATCCAGTCTATGACAAGACCACCGTCTGGATCTGAGCTGTCAAGTTTCCATCCGTGACTACATGGATAGGGTATTTCCAGTGAATTCTGAAGTGCAAATTTCCATATTTTGGCTTGATAATTTGCATGCAGGCAATGTGGCTTTCAGAAAATAACCATGAGAATTTGCCCGGAGAGGAGGTGCCGGATGGCCCGCTCATGGGTTAGTATGGAGAGACGCGAGGAAACTGTGAAAGGAAAGAAGAAACGAGGGCTTGTGTTTTAATAAAATGAGACATTGTTTCCTTTTAAGCCTCACATAAGCAATGTCTATTTCTGAAGATGGCGTCCAGCTTTGTCTCCTGCCAGCGTCTGATATTACAGACTGGCGTCATGGCTTTTAGCTGACAGTCCTCCAGGATGGGTGATCTCGTGTATCCTCTCTCATGGCTCCTCTGAGCTCAATCCTCACTTCTCTTGGCAGAAATAAGAGCTTTGAGATGGCCTGCAAGATGGTGGATTTGGAACAACTTCCAGTTCAAGAGAGGTGTAAGGAGCAAGGAAATGTCAAATTAGAGAACACAGATGTACCCATAGCATCCATTCATGCTACCAGACAGTATCGTAGTAGGAATTTAGGTTAAGAACCTCGCTCAAGGATTCAACAGCAGTGTCCAACCAGGGGATCAAACCAAAAACCATGAGGTTATCAAGCTCAATTTCCAAATTACTATGCTTCACCAGGGGTTACCAAACCTGCGTTCCATCTCCACCACAGCTAATAGAGTTAATTTAAGCTTTTCATGAGTATTTATTCCATCAACTGTATCAGATCAGAGGACATCAAATAGGAGACGCCATCTTTTGGATGAGATATTAAACTATGGTCCTGACACACTGTGGTCATTAAAGGAGCAGTATGTAAGAAATGTATGTTGATTAATCGTGAAATGGCCCTGATGTATCACCAGACATTAAGGAATGATGTTAATTTCAAATACTTATATCACTGACAACAGTAGTCCAGCCAGAATATTCTCATTACAAAAGCGAAGTTGCAGCCCACAACTAATGTTGATGTTGTCATTTTGCGTTTTGGCCTGTTGCGCCACCCTCCACCTATCTCCCAATCAGGAAGTCAGTAGCATTTCGGCATCCAGGTTGCCAGTTACCACTGAGCTGCAGCTACCAGCGTTTTGGAGCACAAATGTCTGATGTTACTAAACCTAAAAGGCCTCGTTATGATTCCGAAATACGTCGTGACAAAGTCAGAAACAAAACAAGGATCTGTATAGGACATGCCTTTGAAAGATGGAGACGGCTGAAAGCGGAGAAGAATTTGAAGACCGATGCCGAAGTTACAAATTTTCTCCTGGACAGGTAAGATTCAGCTAAGTTTGGCTAACTTAATTCTATTTAATATAGGCACGGACATTTCAAATATTCTCTACAGTCGAATAACGTTATGTATGTTCGTTCATGTTCATGCATGTTAGTGCATATGCAGGTGGCTCATCGAATCGACTAGGTAACAAATTGTTTGAGAAAAAAAAACCGTGACTCGTCATTGCTAACATTATCAATGCATTATTAGAGTCCGTTTCTCTGGCATTATGCTGAGACGCTGTGGAAACCGTTCCAACATTAGCACAGCCATTATAGCAATATGAAATGTAATTGAGACAGTACATCGGTCAAATGAGTCCTCATCATTCTTTACACATATTATAGTATGGACTTTAGTGGGCTATCCACGCAGAAGAGTGACGAGCAAGTTGAACAATATGTCCATTGCTAAAGTTAGTCATTAGTCTTGATCTTTTCTGAACTGAACTGAACACAACCCTGTGAGAGCAAATATTGAAACATAGCCATGGTAGCTCCTTGTAGTAGACGTTCTTGCTGGATCCGGCAACCTAGCTGGCAACCTCTCGTCTGGGGGAGAGGCAGAGGGGATACTGCACTCTGCAGTATTTTGAATGTGATTGCACTACCAGTTTTGGCCACAAACTTACATACGGCTCCTTTAAAGATCCTATGACACTCATCGATAAGAGTAGGGGGTTCCCCGGTGTCATGGCTAAAGTCCCAACCTGGCTTTTTCGACCTGCCACCTAATCATCCCCTGATCTAATTGGCTGTGCAATTCCTCCTCTCCCTCCCCACCTCAACCCCCAGGGCTCCCTTGAAAAAGAGATTTCAATCTCAATGGGACTTCCCTGGTTAAATAAGGGTTAAATAAAAAAAAAACAAAAAAAAAAAAAAAACCTGTATCCACCTGGAATCAGTTGAGGACAGGTTTAAAATACCCTGCGCTTCACTGTAGCCACTGCTAAAGACCTTGTACATATGCTAAGAGATGTAGGGAAACACTGCCATAAATACAAGCTTTGTAAACCTCAAAACATACCATTCTTGTTGAGATCAGCTCAGATATGGGTTGATTTTAATTCTGCTTTGATTTTTAGAGTTGTAGTTCAGTGATTATGAGAAACTATTCACCCAAGAGTCTGTCTTTTCTGTCAAAGAACTTGTGGCCACAGTAATTTTTTGTTGTTGCTGTTTTTTTTGGTGCTTTGCATGTGCTGTCCCAATGCAATCTTAATTTTTTTTTTCAATTTTATGACCAACGCAAATCTTGCTTTGCTTCATCCTCATCTAGTTTTGAAGACTAACTTCACAAAGAGTTTTTGATAAGACCGCTTTCCGCTTTTTAAGCAGAGACATGCTGCTGATTAGCAATCAAATTAATAGGAATGGCTTGCATACATTCTTTTGTTTTAAAGGTTGAGAGACCTCAAAATTAAAGCCACTTTTTTTCTTGGAGGCTTCTGATATTTTATATATGTACCTACTGGGCTGGGAGAAATGCTAACCTGACCGTGACGATTTGACCAGCATCCAGGGCTATGCCGTTCATCTGGGCGATAAAGATGGCCGCCACAGCCTCGTACAGCGCAGTGCCGTCCATGTTGATGGTGGCGCCCACAGGGAGCACGAAACGCGTCACCCTCTTATCTATGCCCAGGTTCTCCTCCAAGCAACGGAAAGTTACAGGCAGCGTCCCAGCACTGGGGGGAGGGAGGCAGAGAGGCAGAGATTGTTTATGTTGTTTGTGTTCATAATACGCATATATTAGTTAAGTTGCAGCACTGTTTATTACTGTTTTTCCTTGTGACAACTGAGTTCATATCATGCCAATAAAGTACCATGAAGTTTAAATCGGGAGAGAGAGAAAAGGCTGAGGAGAGGGAGGCATAGAGATAAAAACAGAGCTGGAGAGAGAAGGAGAGATAGCGAAGGGAGACAGTGAAAATTAGGTAAGAATGATCAAGGAGAGGGGGAGATGGAGCCAGAGGAAAAAAGAGTGAGGGAGAGAAAGGGAGGAAGAGAGGCAGAGAGAAATAAAAAGTAAACAGGGATAAAATACATTGAAGGGTCAGTCAGGAATGAAGGGAAATCAAGGGAGAGATATGGGTGAGTGAGCAAGAATGACTTGTTTTTTTTTAATCCTACATTTGTATATCCATATGCACTAATCCATCACAACATAAGGAAAATGTCATTCACATTTGTACGTTGAACTACTCTCCCATCTGTGCAATTAAGCATCATTCCTTTTATCTTGTAAGCTAATTATGTGAAGAACAAAAGCAATTGAGTACTGCCCAGGAACGCATAGGGGACAAAATGTGGGCAGTTCTTAGGCCGGGGTGATGTCCCTGGTGACACAGGATTGGCACCTTTAGGTGGGTGTCCCATACCTGGAGGCAGTTCCCAGGGCTGTGATCCAGGCCTGGAAGATTCCCATGAAGAACGTGAAAGGATTTTTTCGAACAATGGCAAAGTAGATGCTGGGCAGGAAGATGACTCCGTGGATGATGAGGCCAACGATCACAGTAACCATGTACATCCCGAGTTGCCGAGCAACTGTCTCCAGATCATTGATTGAAATGATCTTCCCGCAGATCAGGCAGGCAATACCAAAGGGGGAGTACCTGGGAAATTGAGTTTATGGTATAAATAATCTCAGAAAACAACATTCCATAAGCATGTTATATGAGGCTCTGGAGGGTAGGTTCCTTTGAATTTTTCATTTTCAAAATTATGTCAGAATTGTAAAACTCCATCGCTATCTGTTACTTGTTGTGATTGTTGCTTCTGTCTGCATTAGATCATTCAGAAAGTAGCATTCCTATCGCATATTAGTTATCCTACCTCAAAAAACTGTTCAGCGGTGTTGCTTACATAGTATCTGGTTGAACTTCTAAACTGCACAATATAGAGTACAGAGGGAACACAATAAAATCACTTCTGAATGAATTTGGGGGGGGGGGGTGGATTTCTTTCTAACCCTATAGCAATGACGCTGGTATCTTAGAAAATTGGGAATTCAGAAGATAATAGCCAACTCTGACTTGGAACACAAACAGTTAAAATAGTATGAAGACAGGCCAGCACTTTGATGACAGTATGACTCCCAAGATGTGACAGGTGCCTTAGCATTCTAAGAAAATAGCAGTGGGCATGGCGGAGGATTACTGACCACATGATCATGATGACCAGACGCATAACGATCTCATTCAGAATGTTGAAGAACTCCAGCATCAGCTTAGCTCTGTCACCCATCTTGCCCATGCAGATGCCAAAAGCGATGAAGAAGCCGATGAGGCCTGTAGCACACAGAAAACACAGCGCCTCAGAGCGCAGGTAGCGTGTAGCTAATGTTGCTCCCATCTGCCGCCATTCATTAATGTAAAACTGTTAGCTTAAGACCTGGTGCCAAACTGCATTTGATTTGGTTTCAAATGCTTTTTTGCAGCTGGAGGATCTTGTATGAAACATTTGACCAAGTGAGGAAAAGTAGATGAGTGGGGTAATAGTTTTTAAATTACTTTGTTTTCTCCGCAATGCCAGGGGAGCCTAATCGAATGTAGAGATCCATTTCAATCATCGGACAGCGGTTCCCAAACTCCATCCTGGGGCCACCCTGTGTATGCTAGTTTTTGTTCCAGCCACAATGGATTTTAACAAGCGATTACATTAAGAGCAGTTATTTACCCTCTTTAGCCATAATTTGACAGATATCTATACATGCCATGAAAAATATGAATTTCATGTCCATGTTATGATATTTTAGAAATAACTGCATACAAAGAGGGAACAAATCTAACCAATGAAAGTGAACCACCAATAGGATCCAAAACTGGTGAAATTGTGGCACATGGTCATAAAAACTGACAATTTACACTTAAAGTTACTCATATGTATTTCACCCCACATAAATAAAAATTTTCACGTCTAAAAATACCCCTTGACCCTCCTCTTCTTATCTGACCCCATCACCATTTGTGGGCATTATTTATCAGGTACATAATTATCTAAAGTGAAAATTAAGTAGGGGAAAAAAGATAATGTGTTTACTTGTGAATTCTGGGATTCATTCCCGTGAAACGTCCATACATGGATGCTAAAAGGTGATGTTGGAGAGTCAAAATGCAAATGAGTCCCTTGAAAAGAAGTCTGCATAGCCCCAGGTGTATTCATTGACACAGCTGTATCCCTTTAATGCGCTGGTCAGCACATTGTGATGTAAACACCGTCATTTCAGAGCACACAAGTACCAATTTGGGTGAAGGCAATAAATACGCCACTCGTTACGGAGAAAATTGTGAATTCAGTTCCCAACACATGCATTTTTGGTTGCAAAGGCACAAAACTAGAGCTCAATATGTTCGAAGGTCATTGGCATGCATGGATATTTTTGTCAAAATGTGTCTTAAGACGATAAATAGCAGCATGAACATAAAACGTGCCTAATGGTACTGTCACACCTTGACGATTTAGCCAGCATATGCGGACGTATCAAAATTTCTCTAAAACGCTGGCATACGCTAAACTAACAATGTTTTTTTCAATTTTGGGCATATACATAGCATATTCATAACAAGTTGGACTTATACATGACGTATTATTAACTGATATAGAACGTTTCGATAACTTATAGATAACTAATACCAACAAATGCTTACATGTTGCCGGCGTTCACAACTTATGCCCAACGATAGTCTAACTTATGCATAGCGTCGCGGCAGCGTTCCGCCGATGATCACGTGTCATAGCCTATAAAAAGGCTGCCGCTCGACGATTCAAATCATAACCGCACTAGACATCGCAGTATCAACATCACCGTTGCAGTATCAACATCACTGTCATGCCGAAGAAAAATTCGAAGAACGCTGCCAAGAAGTCTCCTGGCAGTGGCTGTGGGCGTGGACGTGGACGCAAGGAGGATCCATCATCACCCACGCCCTTCTTCTCCTGGCTCTATTGGCATGCAAGTGGTATAGTGTCAAATCGATGAGGTCATGCTGATGTTGGAGGACAGCTAGTAGGTATTCTCGTCTCAGCCTTGCCGATCCTCCATCTCTCAGATGACATGGACATCTGCTCACCATAGAGTCTTGAGGAGTACAGTTCATCCTGCGAACCTCATTTTTATATACCAATTCCCCTAATCGCTGCCAATGCGCCATTATACGATAGCTGTAAGTTAGAAACACGTTAAGTACGTTTGGTGCTCATCCGGAACACGTCAAATACATCTACATATGTCAATATGCGTTGGAGATAAGTTCGATGTAAGTTACACATAAGTTCAAAGCACATTACTCATAGGTTAGAAATGAGTTTTAGGTACGCCAGACATTATCTCGACGTATTTCAACTTATGAGTAACTTACAAGTTACGTGTGTGAACGTGTTTCAATGATCGCATAACTTACCTACAACTTATGGCCTGCGTATGCGGGACGTATGAGCCATACGCGGGCATATGTCGAAAATTTTGTGCATGCACAAAATTTTTGGATGACCTCGCCGTACTACGACATATGCCAGCGTGCTTCAGAGTGCTTTTAACTATTACAAAACTTACCCATAACTTATTCGACGTACGCCAGCGTATTAGCCAAAATTTTGATACGTCGGCATACGCTGGCTAAATCGTCAAGGTGTGACAGTACCATAACTAGGACAAATTAACAGCTTATTAAAATCCTACGATTAGAACTGTGGTTGGAACAAAACCCAGCATACGCAGGAGTGCTCCAAGGCCAGCTTTGGAAATCACTGCCATAAGAAGTACAACTTCATGCAGTCTGAAGATATTGTATAATGCGTCATGCAAAAGGATGAAATTAGTATTCTCTACCTCCAGATAAGATAGTCAAAAAGCTAAATGTTCCTTTAAATAGGAACATTTGAACTTTGATGGGAACCATTGACCCTCGACTGCAATGGAATCACACCACATCAAACGTGTTAATGATGTTGGAGGAAGGCAGAAGTAATTGACACCGGCTGCTTGGCTCCATACCGAGCACGTTCATCCCGCCCTTGAACTGCAGAGACTTCTTAATGACGTATTGTGGCTCTGGCGTGGCCATGGTGGCGTTGAGCAGGTCCTCCATGGTGGTGGAATTTGCATCTACTGGTTCAGGTGTGATCTCCACCTTCTTCGTAACTGTCTGGATCTGATGAGCACAGGTATGAGCACAGAGAAACATTAAACCTTGGACCACTGGTCTCCAACCCTGTTCCTAGAGAGCTACCATCCTGCAGGCTTTTACTTCAACCCTAATTTAGCACACCTAATTTAGCTAATTAGCAGCTCATCAAGATCTGCCGCTGGGATATAAGGTGTGCTTTCTTTCGGTTAGAGTGAAAACCCTCTAGCTCTCCAGGAACAGGGTTAGGGAGACACTGCCTCAGACAGAGCTTTTATTTCACCTATTTGTTTGTGCATCTATATTACATAGCCAGTGGTGTGTTTACTTGCCATAAAACCTTAATGGGAAGCCTGTAATTGCTTACAATGCCAGTAAACAGCTCAATTTCCATTTTATGCTCTTTTTTAGGTTAGAGCTAGAGACTCTTTAAATATCAGCTTCATGGCATTAACTCAGTGATTTTTCTTTTAATCTTCAACGAAGATGTAAAGATATAACGTTTGATATATTATTATATTAAAAAAGGGAATAATGAATCATGTTGCAGGATTAAAGACAGGATGCCCTTTGAGTGTGGGTAGGGAACAGTACCTGCTGGAAGCAGGCCTGCACCAGGTTTTCAGGGAACAGGTTCCTGATGAGGTCGAAGAAGGCGTCCAGGCTGGACACCTCATCGTTTTTGGCACCCTCTCCTAGTTTCTCCTTCAGTTTGGGGTCTCCGGGATGTATGGCCAGCACCAGTATCACGCCAAGCACAGCGGCGATGACGGTGGTGCTCATGTAGTATACCATGGCACGGGTCCCCAGGCGCCCACTAGATTTGGCATCTAGACCAGCCAATCCTGGAGCAAGACAAATCGAGCAGCGTCGGCAGGAGTCACGCTCACAAGCTGAGTTCATGAGCTGTTTCAGCTACAGTGACCCAGCCCAGGCTGTGCGTGTGTGTGTGTGTGTGTCTGTGTGTTTGCGTGTGTGTGTGTGTGTGTGTGTGTGTGTGTATGCCATATTCCAGACAGAGTAGCAGTAAGGCACTGAGGTGTTTTACTGCAGAAAAACCCCAGCAGTTGACAAGTTTTTTTGCTTTTCACTCTGTTCTTAAGCAGGTTAGATCTGAAAACAGTGAGTATGTGGTTAAAGATGAGACTGCCTGCTTTAAGTTGTAGGCATTCCCAACTATTGGAACCCAGGTTACATACCAAGTGTGAGAGTCTAACAATCATACCTGAGAGTCCAAGCCACTACCACTGAGTTACATGCCTGGTTCCCAAACTTTCACGCCAAAGGCTATGTACATGAATCAGTAGATGGTCAACGGTTCTGAGCAACATGGCTACCGGTTCTCAGCAGGTACAGTCAGTAATTATGAAATGCATGATGTTGTTCATTTTACAATGTGTGGTGACCCCAAAGACTTTGAGACACAGAATTACCGAGCCATATGACGAAAATGTTTGGAAATCACTGCGCTTTACTGCGCTGGAATTGCGTACCTGTAATTAGACTGGAAATGATGAGGGGCAGAATCAGCATCTTCAACATCCTCATCAGAATGTCTCCGGGGAAGGCGATGACCATTATGACATCAGGAGGGAGGGGTGAGGCGTAGCGTAGGAGCATCCCAAGCACCGCCCCCAAAATCACACCTGGAGAGGATTCAGAGCGAGCCAGAGTGTCACAGACAAATTCACAGTGCATTAAGGGAGACTGTGATTCACAGAGTGAGTCATGGAGTGATTCACATAGTGGGTCACAAGATTACCAGCATCTTAGCAGGCAGAGACAAGGAATTTGAGAACTGTATTTAGTCAACGTGTGTCCTCAATGTGTCAATCTTGAATTTTTTATTACATTTTTTTTTAATGTCTCTGAAATTTTGCTCCTGTTTACTAGCCTCATTTAGAATGGAATTCTGGGCACTGCTAGTGTAAGAACAAACTTAAAGTAGACATGTATTTAGAAATCAGAAAATAAGCAAATTATACCTCAATGGAAAGCTCATGTCATGGAGATGATGAATAAAACAATGTATGGACTCTCACTCAGATAGAAAGAGAATAAAAGAGGCGTTTTGAACACCCTTTCATCCCGTGCACATCTCCAAAAGACCAAACAAAAATAGCCCCTTCCTGATGATGTAATTTGTGGGAGACAGGGCCACATGTTAAGGAAGTCGAATGCATCGACCACCATCTGCCTGTCGTAATTTGTTCATTTCTTGGTCTAGTTTTGTTTTATATTTCTAGCGGTTTACATTTATGCTCGTCAAAAAGTATGACGCAGAGCACATGTCCCTTTAATATCCTGTTTTCGAATTTTTTCCGTGCGATGAGCAGAAGTGTAGAACTTTCCTTGGCAAAGTTCTGGGTCATTAAAGTCTGCCTTACTTTACCTCATGGAGACTAAAAAGGCCTTGTAACCGACACTAAAGCGTTAATTTATATTATTATCAACATATAGTGGGCTCCAGACCAGAATTACTGGCACCCCTGACAAGCGATGCTTGAACAATACTTCAAAAGGTTTTTTAAAATATATTTATGGAGAAACTCTAAATAACAATATGTGAGAAATACTGTACGGTATTAATGTTCCAATGGAACCAACCAAAATCATTTACTGATTTAATTAAAAAATCGATTTCCTCCAAATCAAGGTTTCATAATACATGGCAGCCATAAAGATGATTTCAAATAACATCTACCAAAATTGCACCAGGTATTAAATTCCACTTATCTAAGTTTTATCTGTGTCAAGGAGCTATATCGAGCCATTACATCACTTCCTGTTTAACCTGGGTATAAAAATGAAGTAACACACATGCTATATCCCTTTGACATCCAACAACATGAAGAACACAAAACAACTGTTAGTTCAAAAGAAGCAGATAGTCATAGACCTTCAAAAATCTGGTAATGGCTACGAGAAGATTCACAAACAACTGAATATGCCGCTGAGCACTGTCAGGGCAATTATAAAAAAATTCCAAAGATATGGAACTGATGAAAACCTCAAGGGTAGAGGGGATTTTCTGAATTTTGCCCCCCCAGGATACTGAGGAGGATGGTGAGAGAAGAAACAAAATCTCCAAGAATCACTGTGATGGAATTGCATTCCTTGGTGGCATCTTGAGGTCACCAGGTTTTAAAAAGCACCATCAGGCACTACCTCCACAACCACAGGCTCTTTGGAAGGATTGCCAGAGGAAAGCCTTTTCTGACCAGAGGACACAGAAGCAAGTACTTGGAGTTTGCCAAACGTCATTTAAATTATGACTGGAACAAAGTGCTTTGGTCAGATGAGACCAAAATTGCACATTTCGGTCAGGTACAGCATCGGGATATTTAGCATCAAAACAGAAATGCATATGAGGAGAAGCACCTCATACCCATGGTGAAATATGATGGTGGAGTTCCAAGTGATTACATGCACATCCGAATATTACAACAGGTGCAAGACAAACATGTACGTCAAAACTGAAAATGAAATGTCTGTAGTGCACACTGCTGAATCAGCTCACAAAAATTTATTGTACAACAGTTTCGGCCAATCTGGTAGCTGACGAAGGTCACGTCGGCCGAAACTATTGTACAATAAATTTTTGTGAGCTGATTTAACAGTGTGCAGACACTTCATTTTCATAAATATGATGGTGGGCCAGTCATGTTTTGGGGATGTTTTAATTCAAGAGGTTCAGGGGTACTGGTTAAGATTAATAATGAATTTGACCAAGTATCAAGATATTTTGGCTGACAATCTGGGTGTCTCCGCCAGAAGGTTGGGAATAGGCTGTAGGGGGACTTTCCAAAAAGACAATGACCCAAAGCATACCTCAAGATTGACACAGAAATGGTTCTGTGACAACAAAATCAACGTTCTGCAATGGCCATCTCAGTCACCAGACCTCAATCCAATTGAAAACCTGTGAGATGTGTTGCTGCCATCAAATTCAAAATGAGCTAATATTTTTCATGAAATGGTAAAATGTCTCACTTTCAACATCAGATATGTTGTCTATGTTCAATTGTGAATAAAATGTGGATTTATGAGATTTGCAAATCATTGCATTCTGTTTTTATTCACATTTTACGTAACGTCCCAACTTCATTGGAATTGGGGTTTGTACATGTAATGATTTCAAATTTTAAAAACACACTTTCTTTAAATGGGAAATGCAAATGCAAATGAAGTTTGATTGCGTCCCCCGGGAGTCAGGTGAGTATGACCTGAATCATTCTGTGACTGAAACAAAGGGGAGGGGAAAATATGCTATCTTTTGAAAACCACACAAAGAGGAACAGCACCGCTTTGTTTGCAAACTGATAGCTGAGGCTCGTTAATTTAGCTGTGGCGGGTGGGAGGGAGGGGGAAAGACTGGCAATTATGGGTGTTAAGAGACCAATTGTTCAGGGAAACAAAAACAATGAGCCCCTCCTGGCATGATTGGGAAAAGAAGACTCCAGTCATGGGTGGAAAAACAGCTTGGCGGTTACACAGCCGGGCCCATCGTTTTTGTCGAGGATGATGGAGCAGCAGTTGGCTCAATTTCAACCTTTGAATTGGACATACAAGTTGCTCACACTGCCCTGGAGTGTTGTAATTCCCAAAAAAGTGTCTTTCATTCCAAAGAAGAGCAAAGGAGTGAAGGAGACAGGAATACATTCTCCTCACTGAGAGCAGAAATCACTGGGCACAGGTTTTCCGCAGAGTAATAGTGCCCTCACATGGCCTGGAGGTCCCTCCACTCTCTTTGTTTTTTTTTTTGGGAATTTTTTTCCTTTATTGGATAGTTGTACAGAGGAGATACACAGGAAAGTTGGGGAGAAGAATGGGGAAGACATGCAGCAAATGACCCGAGCCGGAATCGAACCCGGGTCGCCGCGAGAAGGACACAACCTTTATGGTGCGCGCGCTTAGACTGATGAGCCACTGGGGCGCCCCCACTCTCTCTGTTTTGTTTCTAGAACATCCCGCAGGTTTGTGACCTGGCCTTAAGGTTTCCTCACACCATGCAATTTTGGCCCTTATAAGGCAGTCCCAGACAAAAATTTGTTGTATTGAACAAAGTTCTTTGTTATGAAGAAAGGTCTGCTGTCTTGGGTTGTTCAAGATAGCTGGGTCAAGTACCTGCCAATCCTTTGAGTCCAAGGCTCCAACAAAGTTCTGGTACTGTCAGAAATTTTGGACTATAATTTTGTAGTATGGCTGGTGCCATGATGCTGTCCAGGTAAGTCACCAACTGGAACACGATATGCAACAAAGACGTGAGTGCAATTGCTTGTTGTTTCCTCCATGTCTCGGTTCGATATAATGTAGGGCACAGCAGGTATACTGCCGGGCATCTTAGGACACAGCCTCGTCTGTAAACCTCTCGCACAGTATGACAGCAAACAGCCATCGATTTGCACAGTATAACAGGGCTGGCATCACACAATGGGACATATAATAAATGTAAAACATGGAAAAAATGTCATTGTGTGGAGGCCTTGAGTGTGGATGAACACTGACTCTGGCAGCCGGTCCTGAGGCGCGAGCTGAGCTGCACTGGAGCCCCACTTCCTCCTTTCAAGCCCAGCCAGGGATTACCATCCACCTGAGAGCACTTAACAATTCCCTTTGTAATTAAATCCTCAGCATCTGCATACTCTTTACCTTTCTGCAGTACACACTGACACACACTGCAGCACAAAGAACTCGTGCACACGTGTATACTTCATCACACACGTACACACACAAACACACAGACATATGCACACATACATACTCACTTACATACACATGCAAATACACATACATACATGCACATATTGATACGTTCTGTCTTTTCTGGTTTGATGTTTATTTCCACTCGGTTTGTTTAGTTTATGCATTCTGTGTTATCTGCCATATTATGCACATTGTTTTCCCCTGTGATGTCTTGCATTTCTATGTTCTTTGCCAGTGCATGCCCCTGTCTGCCAGGTGTCACATTTTGGGTGATTTCGGAAGTTTTCAGTGTTTCACAAGTTCCTTCATGGCTTGTTCACTTCCTTTAACCCTAATTACTAATGAAGTACTAATCACACTAACACAGTATTTTTTGTCTAGTTTATCTACTAACCCTTACTAATATACTACTCCTGTAAATAACTAACACACTAACTTGCACATTTGGGAAATATTAATTCTGCACAGACTACTAGCTCTACTAATTGATTCTCTCCACTTTCCACACTAATCTGTGACTCCGCCCTCTTTGCTCTCCCAGTGCTTTTCCTTTGTTTCTGCAGAGACTTTGCAACTATCTCTTATGCTAATCTGTTTCTCCTATCTCTCCCCACTTTGGCACTCCTTGAATGGAGCCATTGCTGTTTAAGGATGTCTTGTGAAAACTAGTCTTTGTCATTGTTTCCCATTTTGTATTGTTTAATTACCTCTTGTGTTGTCCCCTCTCAGTTAATGTTCAGATTATTCCTCAAACCTGTTGCCCCACCTAGCTCATTACCTCCCTTGTGTATATATAGTCCCTCACTTCTGCTTAGCCCTTGTCAGACTGTTGATCAACTTTTCTTGTGCCGAGCTCCTTGTATGCCAGTGATTTTTTTGTGATTCTGTGACACACTTCTGCCTGATCCCGATTTCTGTCTGTGCTTGCCTGGACTTGTTTGCCTTCTGATTACGACCCTTTTTCTGCCTGACCACAATTTTTGTGTAATGCTGCCCTGGCTTTTGAATTTGGACTTCAGATACTCTACTCTCCTACTGCCTAAGGATTTGGTACTGTTACCTGTGCTTTTTGGCTTTTGAACCCCTGCCTGTCTTTGGACTCTGTTTATTGGATTGCCCTTTTGTACCGTCACAGTGATTAGCTGGCTTTGGACTATTACTGTAATAAAGACGATTTTTGCATTTTGGACTACTTGTAGTTGGTTCTCTTCACCAGACATAACCCATATTTAATCACATGCATACCCGCACAAACACACAGACATATGCACACATAGGTACATACTCACTTACATGGACATACAAACTCACAGAGATATGCAAACATATTTAATCACGTACAGACGCACACAAACAGATATATGCACACATATGCACTCACTAACATACACATGCATACACAGATGTACAACGTACACACACATATTTAATCACGTACATGTACAGAAACACACAGACATTTGCACATATAATTCGCATACTTATACACAAACACACAAACATACACACACAGGTACTCACATACACACTTATACATAGATCTACACACATACATTTAATCACATGCACACAAATACACAGACATAGGCACTCATACTTAATCACCTGTGTACACACACAAACGCACTGACATGCGCACACATTCTTAATCACGTACGTACACACAAATACAGACATGCGCTAACATAATTACACACATACAAATTCACAGACGTACGCACACATACATATACATAAACAAACGGGCATTCGCACTCATACTTAATTACATACGTACACACAAACACCGACATATGCACACATAATTGTGAACCTACACACAAATACACAGACATATGCAGAATTTACTAGTATACCCACACAAACACATGCAGTTATACTTTATCATGTGTGTACACACGCAAGCATACACATATACCCACAGAAATATAGTCATATTCTTATGCATGTACAAACACAAATGTGCAACTGCGCATACATACACATCCAGACACACAAAAACTCACACACAATCACAAACTCTCAGACACATATATGCAAACACACACAAATGGACAAACACTCAAACACACAATCATAAACACACAAGGTGCATTGGACCATCATTAGTTCCCTTTCTCAGTTAGCTCGTCACATGACCTTCCCACACACCGATGCTCAGACTCCTCTGCAGCATCAGCACACTGCTCCTTTCAATGCTCATATGCCCACAGACACACACATACTGCTCCGAGCCCACACGGCTCACGCACAATGTACATGTCTATAACTTTTTATTCATTTATTTTTTCATTATTGTTTGTTTCATCCTACAAAACTGGATGATTATGATAATGAAAACTGAAATTAAGAGTGAATATTATTCACCCTCAAAGTCAGATGCTATTTTTGGGCTTTCGATCTTAAAAATCTCCCATATGGGTGCCCTACTTAATTATCTGGCAAATGTCCACAATATCTCAGTTATTTTTTACTCCCTCCTGCCCTGTTCTGCCCTGTCCTGCCCTCTAACATTGTGTCCGCATGTGTTTCTGAGGCCAGTGTACCCTCTGTCTAAATTCTCCACCTGGTCCTTTGGTTAGACGACTAATTAATTGTACATTCAGTGCAGTGGAAGAGAAGTGATGCTCAGGGGAGTTTCATCAGTGTTCTGAGGGCCACATGTCAGGGATTTTCAATGGAGCTCATGTATAAATGGTCTGCTGGACAGCAATGTCACCCAACCCCCCCAGCCCCCCCCCCCATGCTGACCTGTCAGTGTCTGTATCCTGAGACCCCCCACCCACCTCCCCCCTTCGGCAGGGCAGAGGAAGGTCAATCGGGTGTCATAAGAGAGGATACACAGGAGCTCTTGTCCACCTGGCTGTCGCGCCTGGGGCCCAGATGGTGACTGCTCTTGGCACCGGTCACAAGTATAACTGTGCACATCTGGCCAGCGTTCTGAGTGCTGTAATCGGCGGAAGTGTCTGCTGTGAAGCCAGCAGAGCCCACACACTCTCTCTCCTTCTGAGTCAGAGTCTGCATCTGTCTTCTTTTCTTTCTTTATCACCTTATCTACTCTCTCTCTCACTCTCTCTCTCTCTCTTTCGGTGTGGGTGCTCATTTGAATGTTGACAGCAAGACTCTGTTTATTGACTGTATTTGCAAGTACCCACATTGACGTACTGAATCAAAACTGTTAATAAAAATTTATAGCCAACTTCATAGCTTATTGTTTTTATCTCCATTATATTTGCATGAAGGGGTTTTTTAATTTGCGAAAAAAAAAAAAAAATAATAGACCATAAAGCGTTTTTGCTTCTACTGAGTCCCTCAATACAGTATTTTGATCTTCCAATTCTGAGACAGAGAGTGATTAGTTGTCCTGGACTGTGACAGCACGATGGCAGTTCCCCACATCAAGTTGGTTCATCCAAGGTCTGAGGGATAACCTCGCTTACCTTTCTTCAGCTATTAGTAAATACAGTTGTAACAAATGATGACAGGTTAGTGAACGCACAATATAAAGTGAAACATTAGCCCTCCAGCAATAAAAGGTGATGACAGGGAATGGAGTGGGTGGGATACTGTTTAACCTGAGCACTGAAGTGATGACAGTTAAGGCAGGTAAGTGAGCAGATAGGATACTGTTTGTTCAGCCATATCTCTGCAGGAATGAGAGGTAAGGCAGGTAAGTGTGCAGGTAGGATACTGTTTAACCTGAGCACTGCAGCAATGAGAGGTAGGTAAGGCAGGTAAGTTCACAGGTTGGATACTGTTTGATGCAAGCCCTGAAATATTGAGAGGCAAGGCAGGTAAGTAAATTGGTAGGATACAGATAACCTGAGCACTGCAGTGATGTTCAGTGAGCCAGGTGAGGGCACAGGAAAGATACTGTTTAACCTGAGCAATGCAGTAATGATAGGTGCGGAACTTAATTTCACAGACAGGATACTGTTTAACATAATCCCTGCTGCAATGGGACGTAAGGCAGGTAATTGCATGGATAGAATACTGTTGTAACACTTTACAATAAGGGTACATTAGTTAATGCTGGGATCAGCATTAACTACCAATTAATTAACAGTTAACTAATGCACCACAGAGCTAAATAAGCATTTGGTAACCTTAACTTAGCATTTATTAATGCTCTTTGACATCCTAATTATGAAACATCCCCTAAGTATCCCTTAAGTAACACCTGAAACTATCAAACTATTCAATAATGTATAAATGAACACATTTATTAACATGAACACCATTAGTAAATTATTAGTAGACCCATTAGTTTACTGTTAATTAACTAATAGTTGATGCTTCTTACTGCATTAGCTAATGTTAATTCGTGTACCCTTATTGTAAAGTGTTACCAATACTGTTAAACCCTCTGAGGTCTAAGCCATTTTTGTTTATTTTTGGTTAGACTGGTCTCCTTGTACAATAATGTTCGTATAACCTCAACCCTGTGATCCACAATCAAATTATATTTGGACAACCTAGGCTATCCAAATATAATTCTACGGCGATGTCACATGAATGTATAAATGTTTGACTATAAATATAAACGAAAAAAATCAAAACAGAAATTGAATCCCAGAGAATTTTATCCAAATCACACACAGAACCATTATGAGCAAGATTTTTGACTTTGGAAAATTGTTCTCCCAAGCACTGGGAATCAGGAAAACAAAGAGAAATATAGCAGCTAACTGATATCAAACACTATTCACATTTTCTTTTTTAAGAAAACCTTTAGTTTTTCCATTGGTTTCTCTTCAGTCAGCTGTGCCTTGCCCCACACACTCAAACCTGTAGTGCAAGCTTATTAAATACATTCTGTGTATAGCCCCAACCCATACTCTAAATTTGAGATGTAACAAACAGCCTGCCCTGATCACCCCCCCACCCAACCCACCTCAATGTGTGAAACAGGCTTCCCCAAAACCACAAATAAACAAATGAAAACCAAATTTACAAATAAGTGAATCTGACAACTGATATCACCTATCGGTTCATTTTCATTTCAAGAAGCAAAATAAAATGTGTAAATATGGAATAACGACTAGCTATATGTCCATGGAATACTCAATGCTCAAAAAGGGCAGGCCTTACAATTCTATCCAGTTGCGCAAAGAAAAATCTACATTTACACATTTCTACTTGTTATTTTGAGCGCTTACTTTCTGTTGTATAGATCTGTAAGTAGTAGGGATGAGATAGTCTCATGTTATTCCATCGCACAATTTGTTACAGATCAGTGCAATGAACAACCATGGCAGCCGTTCATAGACACAGCCTTTGATTGCTGAAAAGTCAAGAACACAGCCTTTGATTGGTTTATAGACTCAATCCAAGGGAATGCTGGATTGTAAATGGACGACATTAGCTGGTTTCAGCATGGGAAATTTAATCTATAATCAAATAATACGTTCAACGTTAGACTTATCATTCTATATTTATTCTATAAAGCCTCTAAAAAGACTCTGCCGTTGTAGGCTGGATTACAAAGCTTCTGCAAGGGATACGATCGTATCTGAGAGCTTGATGAAACAGGGCAATGCTGAGCTTCAGGACAAAAAAAAGTAAGCAATTTGCTTGCAGCATTACGGAGATATCTGAAATTTAATATACACTGCGCCTTGATGTTGTATATGACATTGTTGACCCCATTAACCCGAGTACTGCGGCACTGAAATGAAAGGCAGATGAGTGCACAGGTTGGACACTGTTTAACTTGAGCCCCACCATGATGAAGGGAGGGCATGTAAGTGCAGAGGTAGGACACTGACCCAAGACCGTGAGGCTGAGAAGCAGGTTCTTGCACAGCTTCTGACAGATGCCCCCGCACATGGGCTTGGCGGGCGTGTCCATGGGCTCCAGCTGACTCTCGTGCATTCTCACTTCCACCTGCTTGGGCATCCTGTTGGCACTGTGATGCAGGGAGAGAGAGAGAGAGAGAGAGAGAGAGAGAGAGAGGGAGAGAGTGTGTGTGTGTGAGAGAGATGGAGGGAAAGAGAGAGAGAGGGGGTAAGGGAGTGTGAGGAGCACGTGGGGGAGGAGAGAGAGGAGAAGGATGGGGCAGGAATGTATGGGTATGGAAGGAGATAGAGAAAGAGAAGAGGGAGAGGGGTAGAGGAAGAAACAGGAAAGATCCGGTAGAGTGAGAAAGGATGAAGTGACAGAAAGGGATGAAGAAAAGAGGGAGAAATTATGAGAAAGAAGAGGTACAGGGTGAGGGGGTGAAATAGGGAGAGGGAGAGAGAGAGAGAGAGAGAGAGAGAGGTGTTATCTTCAATGTATTTGGTTCAGTAGCAGCCTAACTATTAATATACAGTGTATATAAAGAAACATAGATCTCAAGCAAGGATTCAAACAACACAACCTGATCTGCTACTGTTTTACCTACTCTACAGTAAGGCATGTTTGCACATTGTGGAAATGTAACAGGGAACTGAAACAGAGAATTTGGATGTCGATGAAAGCACCGCACCACCCAACTGAGACGACAGAAGCCTAGAAGAGGCACATGAAGACAAACAGCCGGCAGATGGAAGGCACCGAATGATGCACACACTCGTGATTAAAAGAGAGAGAAAGAGTGAGAAAAATACATTCCTTCCAAACTGATAGAAGAAACTAGGAAGGGCTGAATGGTTAAAAACAGATGTCCCAAAAGGATTTTTTTTTGCGCCATGTCTAGAATAGTATAATCCTCCCACAAGCCTGGGAAGAATTAGAAAAATTCTAAATAAAGCCTCACCTTTTATGTGTTAATTAAATGAGAGTGAAATCAATAAATGCGGCCACAGGCTCTGTGGAGGAAGCCGGGGGCGGATCGCTGTCTTCAGATGAAGGAATAGCTGTATCTCTCCCCTGCTCAGCAAGTACGCATTAACCCTTTCAGGTGTAAGATCGCAAATATGCCATTGGTGTGTTCTTCACTGAAGATTCCAATACTGCCCTGACAATAACGACTAATTATTGAAAGAAATGGTGTTTACTTCTACTGTCTTTGAATTTTGAAAAAAAAAAAAACATCTTAGTATGTTTGTACACTTCAAGGAGGAAAACGCACAGAAAGAAAAGGTCTAAAATTAAAAAATATTACAAACTTTATCGTTCTATCTCTGTGTATGTGCTTGGCTGAGTTGCCTGAGAATATAGCCGTTTGATTGTTAAAAAAGGTACCATTAATGATAATAAAATTCCATAAAATAATTCTCACATTATCCAGAAGATGTGATTGTCAGGATTTAGTAATGCGCATTACATTCGCTATTTTTTTTTTTTTAATTTATTTTTGTTAAATTTTCCTTTTGTACTGTTAGAAGAAACTGTTGACTATGAGGGTATTCATGTAAGACAGATGGGGCAGTGGACCAGCTGGAGCATGGTTGCTAAGCAGTTCCAGTTGCTAAGGAAATGAAGTCGGGCTTTCTTGGCACATTGTTTATAATCCAATGACGGTAAAGCGCAATTAAATGTGTCACTTCCAACACTGTGATAATTCATTCAATGACAGTTACAGAGAATTCATCTACATGTCTTGCTGATGTGTTACCAATGGCTCGTTTTTGAAAGCCTAGATAACTAGCTGCCGAGCTATATAGTAGCTACTTCACTAACAGCTATAATTGGGATGTTGCTGTTCCGCACACATAGTAATACAATTGCACATTAATTACTGCAGCATGCCAGAGCACATTGTGTGACTGCTTGAGCCTTGCAACTAACAGCACTAAAGAGCTTTGTAATCCACTGTATGTACCAACTGATCTCAAAGCTGTCCACTCTTTGCATTCTCATCAAATCAAGGTCTCATGTTGTGCCTTTTTAAGAAATTAATTATATTCTTGGTTTTCCAAAAAGGAGCTTCATAATCTTTATAATTTTTGCAAAAAGAATAAAATCTATTTTTTCAGGGCCATTTTCCTCCTGTCATTCTCTCCTGTCTAAAGAAAGGTTGTGCTAAGAAGGCATCACTTCTGTAATATTAAGCTCTTTTTAATGACCTGTGACTCCAGTAAACACAAATAACTTCCATTAGTGCAAAGAGGGAGAGAGAACCCTAACATGTTCCATTACATTGACTGTCTTTTGTTTTCAGTGCTATACTGAACATTACCACATAATACCAGACCAAAATGGGATGTCTGCAACAAGTGCCCTGCACCCAGGGCTGGTGCATCTTCACACGGTTACATCAACTCTCCTTTTAATCACTGTTGTTGTTTTGGAACCAATGACACTAATTGGCTAAGTTTCAGAGGTGAAATTTGTTCACATTCTGGCCTGTAGGATATAGGATTGCAGTTAGTCAACAGTCTGAGGTCTCCATTGCTACACTTGGTGATTCTTAGTCCACTACACATTTTCAATGAGAAACATGTCCAGGCTGCAAGTAATACCTGCACTCTGTGTCTACGAAGGCATGCTGTTATAATTTGTGCAGACAACATCTATAAGGCGCATATGTTGTTATAAAATGCACATATATCCTTCTTTGTCAATTTAGCCTGCATAGATGCGTTAGTTGTGCATGCCAAGTGAAATAATGCAGCTCAAGATACAGACTTTTGTAAATGTCACTGATGACAATTGGGATGACAGTTCTCCACTCTGAGAAGAAGGCAATCAGAGATGGCAGACTTCATCCCATTCACGCAAATATTGGCAAGTGCGGCAACACAAACAAACACGCAGAGCCACTAGATGGCAGACTTCACTCATTCACGCAAATATTGGCAAGTGCGGAAACACAGACAGACAAACAAACAAACAAGCAAACACACAGAGCCGCTAAAAACAGTACTTCATGCCCACTCCGTGGGGTGAAGTAACAAGATGTCCTCCTTTCCAACTGCCTCATCAGTGTATTTCAGATGGGCTTGAGCTCAGGGAAGTCAATGGTGGTTGTGGATAGTGTTAATACATGGCTTCCTCTTTGCATAACAGAGTCTTACCTTGTATTTGATGATGTCACAATGAGCTGTGTTCACTGACACTGATACTTTGAGGTATTTATGAGCCCATGTGGTTATGTCCATTATATAAGCATGTCAGTTCTTAATACAGTGCCATCTGAGGACTCAAAGGTCATGAGTGTCCAATATTGGAATTTGGTCTCATCTTTTACACACAAAGATTGCTGTGGTTTCTCTTGATTCTAAGATTATTTGCACTATAATTTTGCCTGCAGATGGTGATATTCCTAAATTCTGTTCTTAAACTGCTTGACCATTTATTCTTGCAACTTTTGCCAAAGTGGCAAACCTAAAACTTTCTTGCTTGCAAATAGCTGAACCTTTTGTGACTGCTAATTTTATATGCAATCATAATTCAATCACCTGTCACCTATTCACCTGTTTATTTGTGGAATGCTCCAAATGAGCACAACTTTACCTGTATTCCCGTTCCCCTGTTCCGATTGTTCAGATACCTGTAGCAGGTATCAAATTCGTAATTTGCTAATATTTGAGTCAAAACAGTTGATAAGGTGAAAGCTAAAATGTTTTATCCGTGCAGTTTTCCACTAAAACAGGTAAAAGAGAATTCACAAACTATTTAATTCAGCTTTCTCAATTATTGTGCAAATGAGGTTGTATTTGTAAAAATAATGTACTGGATGTACGTGTTTTTGCACTTCTAATTGAGCAAATGGTCTCGGCACATAGGAACAGTGTCACATGAGCGAGCAGTGGCGTCAGTTGGCGTGTGAACGAGAACGAAAGTTTGGTATGAGAAACTAATAATAAATCTGAATGTGTGAAGATGTGACAAGTGAAATAGAAAATTATTTCAAATGTAGTTTGAAGTGTCACTTCTAAGGAAAAGTCTGTGTTATCTGAGGTTTTACACGTAGGTATGGGGGGGGCATTCACAGATGGGGGAAGTCGGAGGGGTGCGGAGTGGGTGGCAGGGCAGTTTGAGTGCTTGTTGTTGGGGGGGGTGTTCAATGAAGTGACACACATGGGGGGTGGGGAAACTTACTGGAAATAGAATGATGAGGAATCACGGGAAATCTCTCTCTCCCTCCGCCTCTCCCTCACACACACTCTCTCTCTCCCTCTGCCTCACACAGACTCTCTCCCTCCCCCTCACACACTCTCTCTCTCACACACTTTCATCCCCCCTTCCTTCCTCTTTCTCTGTCTTTTTAAAATTATCTTTACCTCTCTCTCTCGCTCTCTGTTCTTTTATCCCCATCTGTGCTGAAATAGCTATCGTGTGACTGTGAATGCATATGCTACTTGATATAAGAGTCAGGGTGGCATTGCAGGGGTAAAATAAAAGCCTGGATTTGAGCATTTGTTTACCTTTCCCCCCCCTTTTCAGCCTACTACACTCACCCATATTAACCCTACTCCTGCCTCCAGGCTAATGCTTATCGAGGACTGGCATACAGGGAAATTGCTACCGGGGAATGATATATCAACGACCGACGCACAGGGAAACGAGTGTGGGTCCTCTATATATTGGCGACCGGCAGGACTAGGGTTAATATTTTACAGCCAAATTCCCCCACCCCAACTGCTGAACGGAATCATCCACTAGTGAATCTGATTGGCTCACAGAATGCCTGGCATATGAGAATCTTGCTATGATGCTATGATGACCTCTGATTGGTTCTGGTAACTGGTTATCTCCCATGCTGGGTATGACAGGTCATTGTGACCTGATTGCTGAAAAGTGAGAATTACTCTTCCCTAATTTGCTTGCCCCTTTCAAGACCTACAGTGCTGTCCATTGTCTTATCATTGAAATAATCTAAAGAGACCTGCAATTCCAACATGGTTTACATGATAAAAATATAAATATACACAGATTAAAGACGTCAGCCTCTACTCTAACCTCAATTAATGTTTCCAAATTCAGACGTGGTGCAGCGTGAAAGACAAAAATTGTTTCACTGTCCAAAACTAACCCCATGGACTATTCATATCAATGCTTTTTTGTTTATACAGAAGCCTAATAAGCAACAGTAACACTTATATTCCGGTCCCATGAATTCATCATTAATTTATAGTTTATAATAATATTAAGACATTATCAAAACCATCTCCTGCAGGTGCTTTACATTGTACATTGAACCTCACAAATAACTTCTAAGCACAGACCGGAAAACAACTCAGCCAGTAAAGATCATTTATGATTGGTGTACATTCATAAATTATTCATAAGGGGACTGGGGAAGGTCTATGTTTGGCACTGCATGAGCAACAAATAAAAGCTAAGAACCAGCAAGGTAAACAATCAACTGATGCAGATAAATATTAGTACAATTTATTAACATTTTATTAACGGTTATGTACTTGGATGTTGTCATCCTTTGTTCTAAAATTAGTAGTATATCAATATAAAATGATCATTGAATGATGGTTGATGAATGATGTGAATAGCACAAGGCTTTGATATTAACCAGATATCACAGTTCCTAGCCGTGAAAGATGAGTAAGAAATGTACGAATCAGCTATAGTTTGTGGCATAGCATTTCCGTGCTGTTCAATCAGCTGCGATCCAAGATTTTTAAGGAATGGTCTTTACCTCGTGGTTGACATATTTTGTTGCGACCCCTGCATGGCCTGTTATCATGGGGTTATGTAACTTTCCTCTCTCCTGACTTCAAGAAACGTGTGTGCTGTGGCTGTAATGAGTTTTAGCCCAAGGAACTTCACCTGTTCAGCTCCCAGCTTTATAGTGCTGTTACGAAACGGAGCAAACATGCATTCCATTCGCGCACACACCTATCTGCCAAAAATGTGAAAAATGCACACAAATCAGCTTTACTGGTATTAACTCTAACACTGTGTCAACTTGGAATACATTTTTTTAGAGCCTGTGAATTTTCTTCAATTTTTTTGAATATTTAAGACTCAAATGCTCTGAAAATGTTATTTCATTTGAGAAATCTGTCTAAAAACATGATTTTTCATTACTAATGGCTAAAGACAGCGTATTTTTTTCTGCGTAATTATCATTTTAAGCAACTGATAAAGCACTCTCACCAGCATTGCATTAGAGTTTAGTGACAAGTCTTTCCATTTTATCATCTCCAGACGAATCCCTCGATTCAATACTCTTTCACGGCCTCAGGAATTTTTTGACATGTTCTCATTTTTCAGCCTCAATGTTTCGATAGAAAATGTTCTTTTAAAGAAAGAGTGAACACACACTGTCGCGCACTCATGTATGCACAGCATACAAGCTTAGCCTCAAATGTTGACAAATTAGATTTAATTGCGCTACTTACTGCATCACTTAATTGTAGTCTGACAATGAGCATCAATATGGGCCATTTCAGTCCACTGACATTATCTGTCTAAAAGGGAGTCAGTGATGATCTCACGGGGGTTCATCGATATCTCAACAGCAAATGAATCAGGTCACATCAGAAAGAAAGATGAGATTTGGCTCAATCGGAGACTTAAACTTGTTGTCAGTGGACAGTACGGGTGATGGCTGGAATTCTGGGACCTCTGAAAGAAAATGGGGCTGTCAGCATTTTTTTGTAGCTTCTCCTGCTGCGACCTCCTGCCCCTCAGGGGATTGGCCTACTCCTACTGTGAAATAACTCCTTGATTTGTGAAGTGTTAAGCATAATGCAGTGATAATTCATCAGTTAAGCAAAGGTATCCCCCTCATGGAATTTTTCACTATAAATCACACATCATGCATCATTTTCATGGGAAATCTCACATTACCAATGTTGAATGACTGGTTGTGCTATCTGGCATTTGTTTATGTGCCTTTGTGTTGCACTGCTGGTGTGGTCCTACCCTGACAGGTTCTGCAGTTGAGCCACATATTAGGTCAGAGAGGAGGACCCCAGGGCTGGACCCCGCTTGGCTTTCATCATTTCTTATTTAAAGGGATCTAAGCTCATAAACCGGTTAAAGATAGCTCGGGGCGCAGCGATAATTGCATCATGCGACGTGCGAGTGCATTCATCAAATGCCAAGGTGTCGTCGGGAGGCGGGATTAGATGACGGGGGTGGGGGTATGGAGACAATGGAAAGGCCGCTTGTAAATACGGCCCGCGGGAATGGAGCAGGTCCTTGGGCTTTCGCAGTTCTGTTAATGACGCTCTTGCTCATTCCCAAACCCCCCAGGACAGACACAATCCCAGCCCTGCATAATACCTCCAGGTCCATAACAGTCAAGTGCATCCCCACAGACAAAGCACTGAGCCGCAACTTTGCATATATATGCATGCATTACAATTCACTGACAATTAAGGGCAACAAAAACAAGCCAAAATGAGCTTCCGGGGGAATTGTGGCATTGATTTCAAAGTGGCGGATTTAATTTTTGGCTAATTCCATCAGTTGAGGTCCCGTAGGACGAATACCATCCGCTGGACTGGCCCTGAGCTCTCGGCCCAAGCTGATGGGGGACAGAGGGGCTTTTGTGTCTGGATGCTGAGGGGCTGTGACCTTCACTTCATAAGAGGGGAGAAAAGAGGTAAAGGTAGAGGTAGTGCCACTTGTGATTAAACTCGTCCACATTTAATGCCCCCCACACAAAAATATCTGAAGGCGAAAGCTTTTTGACCAACTGAATACATTTGAATTCTTTCAAGAGCAGTAACCTTAAAATACAGGAACAATGCCTGCAAGTACATGAATGTATGAAAACAAAAGCCATTTCAGTACGCAGAGAATCACCATCCTGTTTCAAGCTTTCCCCTTTGCGAAATACCACTCATTCAAAAGTGAGACACTGTGGTGTTGGCAGGGCCTTATAAACAGACACCTTCCCTGACAGCCACAAAGTGGGCCACAGGAATACAAAAAGAGCACTCACCTGGTCTTTAGCCACCGCCGTTGACCTAAATCTAATTTGTTGACAAATTTTTACGGAATTTCACGGTATGTCACGGAATTTCTCGCTGCTGACAGGCTGCCGGGGATGCGGTGGAGAGGATCCCTTTAAAAACAGCCAGAGGATCTCTGCTTCTCCATCTGGGGTTGCATTTTTTTCCATGAGGATTCCTCAAAAGGCTGAACAGTGACCCCCTCCCTCCCCCTCGGCCTCTCACGCGGCGTGGCGCGGTTGATACGCGGTAAAGCCCGGCGGCGACAGGACCCGTCCTCACGGAAGTAATTCACCAGAGCACCACGAGAACGGCAGGTCTCGCCCGCATTGTCTCCGGGCGGTCTAGCCTTGCGTATGTGTTAGGGAAGGCAAAATATGGTGGCGCCGTATGACTGTTGGGGGTAGCATTGCGTGGGAGGAGTCCATGACACTTTCTATGAGTGAACAGTAGGTGAAAATTCTTCTTTTTCTCCCTCACTATAGTCTAATTGCGTCACTTGAGAAGCCTGTGCTGTAAACCCATGTTACTGTCATGGTAAAAATTCAGGGCGTAAACCACAACACGAGCCCAGTGATAATTACACAAACCCATGTGACTCGATATGCAGTAAGTCTACCGCCCCAGTTTAATCATTCTCATGACAATGAACATAATAATGGGAAAAGCCAGATCAATAAAGGATCAAGCCAGATTGGAAGTTAAAACTCGGAATGTGTTCTGCTTTTTCCAGCTGCATCTGAAATGCAAGCATCAATCTGGATAAGAAGAAACTGTCATCGCAGATGTTGAATGTGAAACTCATGTTCACTGTTTTATTTTATTGCTTAGAGACTGAAACATTTAAACACATAAAACCTCATTAACAAAGGTTCTAATTGTATTGGAGCAAATCCATCAGACATTTACATTTACTCATCAGAATATTCATATATTCTGAAAGGAGACATTGGATTACAGAAGAATTCATGAACAGCGGCTTGAAAAACTGTTTGTTTTTTGAAATAGGCTAATGAAATGCGACTTCTGCGCTTGTATGATGCAAATTGGGCAAACTATTTTTTGTGAGAAACCTTCTCCCATCATTATGGTGCATCAGTAATGCTGGTATCGGCATGTAAACATAAGACGCTTATTAATTTTCTCACTCTGCCTGGTACGGGAGGAGCCAGATGTACTTTAATGCCTTCTGTGATTTTTTTTTTGAAATTTTTTGCCTGCCGGCACTCCCCGGCTCATTAAAGAGTAACAGCCTCTTCATTAAATATGTGGATAATGACGGTTCCCATACTCCCTGCCTCTGCGTATCCCAGAGAGACAAAAAGAAGAACAAACAAGCAGCGGCATGACAAAAGCCAGCAAAATCACGCCACCGTCCACCATCGTTACCGCCGCATCCGCGAGCAAAATCTGCGTCCTCTCGCAGCTCACGGGATTCGGCGCCCCTACCCCCCAGATGAGTGAAAGAGTGAGGGGAAAATCAGGGCATTTCAGTGGTGTGTGCCTGTATGCCTGCGTGTGTGTGTGTGTGTGTGTGTATGTGTGTGTGTGTGTGTGATGGGATGGGGGGGGTATCATTCAACCAAAAGCGTATGAAAGGAAAATAGAGGGGTTCGGGGGGTACTCTTGGCTGGAACCATGAGAAGAGCCAGGCCACTGCTCTATTTGCTCTGAGAACTCTTTGTCCGGTTCGCAAACACAGGCTGTGGCCTCAGTCGGCCTGGCCAAGCCGTCCCTTTCCAAACCTGGCAGGGGGGCTGAGAGGGTCCTGGGCATGGGGGGGTGTGTGTGCGTGTCCCCAGTACCCATCCATTCAGGGCCGCTGATGTCATGCCTGTGCCCACCGTGGGAGAGAGAGGCGCTCAATCTCCCCTCTTTCCGGGATGAATAAATCTTTCAGGCGGCCAAAAAAAAAACAGCGGCGGCCCCTATTGTGCGCTATAATCGAGCGCGATTATACCGATTTTATACTGCCTGCCCGCAGCGCCGAGGCACCCTGAGAGCCCGCTTTCATGGCCCCGCAATCTAGCGTGGGCCCAACGAGGTTGTCGTAGCAACAGGGCAGCTTATATGGGGGGGAGTGGGAGGAAAGGGGGGTGGGGGGGGAGAAAAAGGAAGTGGGGTTCAAGGATAAAGCGCTAGTAAAGAAAACGCGGCGGACACCTTGGATTTATGCTCTAAAGAGAGGGAATCGGGCGCAATGGAGCGATGGAGGTATCCAAAAGAACCGATGGGGTTCGGGTGGGTGCACGAGGGGCACACTGCCAGTCTAAACTGCCGCTATTCTGAAGTCTATCGTCTCCACCCCCCCTTTACTCTCAAAACCTCGTTCTGCAGCTCAGGGACTAACTGTGCTCTTTTAAGGACAGATAGATGGATCAGTCAGTGTGGGAATGTGTGTGTAGATGTGCGCACAACGTTTGTGTACTTGTGTGTCCACAAACTCGCATGTAATTAGATGTTAGGGGATTCCTGTCCATTATTTGAGAAGGTGCCTCTTTGAACGTCCACTCTTGCGCAGCACACATTTTTGTATGCAGTGAGACAAATATTCCAGCTGATGTCTCCTTTTAGCTGCAATTCCTTTTATAGCTGAACGTGAAGTCAGGAAATCCAATTATTTCTTTTCACAGGGAACTCAAAACTGTATTCTTTTTTCTTTTCCAGCTATGATGCGTGACCATACAGAACTGTAGACATCCTCCACCGCAAATCCATGCAAGGTTATTATCATATAATAATCATATTATACCAACAAACTACTGCCATCATGAATTATATAAAGCACATGGCCAGGCTCAGTTTTGCAAAATCTTTGTGATAAACCCAATTCAGCGCGTCATGAATAACATTCTTTTTTTTTGTTTTTATTAACTGCACGTGCACCTCATTCCTCAAGGAGACACCGCAGTAATCAAAAGCTGAGCGCTCTAATTGCTGACACTTATGTTCAATGCAGTTCATTAATTTAACCCATCGAGACGCTACACTGTAAAATCCACAGCCACATCTAAGTGTACTACGTCGTCAGTGCTTTTCTCCGGGACCTTTTCGATGGAGGATGGTATTTTTCCAAGCTTTGAACGACGAGATAATGAGGCGCTTAAAAATAGAAGCCAGGGAAAAACACAAAGTTACTGAACTTATGATAAACTGTTGTCTAGACCTATTGCCAAGCACGATGACTTCAAGGATGCAGCAGTTTCGCTAAAAGTATTCAGAAGTCATGATTCAGTCCCATACATATGTATATTAAAGTGGACATAATGAATGAGTAAATGACTGAAATTTAAACACGTAAAACTTTTGTGAAAGGCAGGGTCTTTCCAATTTAAACTGCACTCACCACAGCACTCAGTGTAGAGGCACTTGGCTCTAATCACCAATGACCTCAAATATTAGCTTCTTTTTCTAGATTTGTAATACAAATGTTTTGTCCTACCTCATCCTGAAAAGGCCACTGCGGGTCTAGTTGTATTTTATCTATTTATTTATTTTATTTTATTTTATTTTAGCCCATGATTAACGCACCTGATTTCATGTCTCAATGCCAGACTGTAGGTGAGTGCTGCACGAGTACAATCTGGCCTAATCGAGCCAGTCTTGAACAAAAAGCAGCACTAACAGCCATTTTTGAGGACACTGTGTCCTGTACAATTTATATTCACCTAAAGCCACAAGTCAGGGCCAGAACAAAGCTAATACATTTAATGTGAATCATCAAATTAACTCTGGCAGAATACACAGCGTCCTATACAGTACTACCGATATTACACTTAAAATATTGCTAAGATAGAACGTTTAAAATATTGCTGTACTTCTGATAAACATACTGAAGTGTAATGCTATTTCAGCAGAAACTGTATGAGCTTATAACAAATCCTGAATAACACATTTTTCCCCTTCCTTCCCTCTTTGTCTCTTCTCTTCCATCTCATGCTTCGCTCTTTCTTTATTTCTGCAATGACTTGCAGTCAGACCATAGTTTTGTGTTCCAGTTTTTGGGGAAGGAGGGGGTCTGTTATCTAGTCTGACGTATGGCTCATGAGTAAAACAGCAGGATATTCAAATATACAGAGAGTGTGAGATTGGGAGAGGCAGTGCGAGAGGCATGTTATTTTTTTGTGTGCTTGCAGGAATATTAAATGGCCAGCGGATATCTGATTGGTCATAACATCAGTTTTGAACATTTTTAAGTTGAGAACATGCCTGTCTCTAACCCATTTACTACATTAAAACCAAACAAATATGGACTAAGACACCTTAGAGGTAATTTAGAGTGGTCTTACATATAACCTGTCCACTCTAGTTATGGCAAAGTAGCCTAAAAATTAGACGTAGGCCAGACCAGGGTAAGATTCCCCTGAGGGTAAGATGCCCTTTGCTTATAATTCAATTTCAGCTGTGCCCAGTAGGTGGCTCTTGACTTAGACAAATGCACTGCCACCTGGAGGGAAATCCCGAGCAACAGATGAGCCACCAGAGCAAGTGACATGTGAGAACTCAAAGTATTTGTGTTTTTACTGTCTTTCTTATAAAAAATGACCAAATGAATCATTTTGCCACAAGTATTTGAATGCTCCAGGAGTCTGCAGGACATGTCAGTGTAACTCTCTGAAGCCTTCTCTATGTATGAAAGGGGGTCCTGTGTGGTGATAATAGGAGAAATTGGGGTTAATGAGCCCCAATAATATGGTAGTTAATATGGTAGTGCTGGGGGTAAGATTCCATTTTTGATTTGGAGTAAGATGCCCCTAGGGAAGGAAGGCATCTTACCCCATTTTGAGTCGTATTCATTCTGTTTTATGAGTTTTTTCTAAAAATTATGTTCTATTTATAGGAAATATAAGTCAGACATGATGATTTTTATAAAGAACTTGGGAATGGAAAGTTAAGTGTATCCATACATGTTAAAAGTAGGGCCATATGGAGTTACACAATAATGAATAACCTATGCATCAATACCCATTTGGGCCTAAAAAGAAATATATTGGGTGAAATGCATTATGGTCACTCTTAATTTTAAAGACTTTTCATGGATACTAATATACGTTCCATATCGCTATATGTTTATCTAATGTGGTGCCTCATATTTTTTAGTAGTCCACAAGATATAACCATCTATTCCTTGATGCATTTAATGCAAACAGTACTTTGCCATCACTTGTGCCTTAATGTTTAGTCAGTTAATAAAAAGTTAAGTTGAGGAGAATGTACCTCTTTCTTTCCCCATTTCTTTAGCAAGGAAATTTCTACAAAGATGTTGATCTTTTGTATGATGTGTACCTGCCAATTAAGACAGCTATAATATGATAATTACGCATGTAAAATGCAGTAAAACCAGTATGTATTAGGCTTTACAAGTTATTCTAGATAACATAAACCAGATGCCCACGGGGGGCATCTTACCCCATCCAGAATGGCATCTTACCCCAGGAGTGGGTAAGATGACCTTTTTAAAAAAAAAAAAAAAAGTTATCAAACATTTAAAAATATTTCTATAGTGACTATGTCATAAATCTTTCGAGATGTGGTAGCCAACTTTACATACTATCCATTCAAGCAAAAAAAAATATTAATTCATGTTGTTTACCTTCAGTTCTGAAAATTCCTGCTTAAGGGGGGCATCTTACCCCGCTCTGCCCTACTGTAACAATGCAGTAGAGGAGGCTAATGAGTCACTACAAAGATGTGCATACTACAATGGCACACACACTATCACAGGTACACGCATTAGCTCAAATTTATACAGATATAATGCACACAGAGACTGACAGACAACCGAATGCATGCAAACAGACACATGTGCAGACAACACAAACAACTGCACAACTGCACCCAGCATCCTTCAACCTATATCCATTAGCATTAAATAGACTCTCAGACTTTTTTGAATCAGTTCACTGCTGGCTTGTGAAGTTCCAGTCCTCTCGCCAGTAGAGGGCACTATGAATGAAGTGAGCAGGCCAATTGTTCACATACCTGGGGATTGTAAGAGTTCTAATTACGGCATGTCCCCAGCCCACCAGCAGCTGAGATGCAATAAAGATACAGGTATGAAATATGCACACAATATTCAATGATCGAGGCTGCTTTTTTAATGAGACTACAACTTGACTGGGGACTGAACTGGAAATCAAATATGTCCTGCTGCACAGACAAGCAGGCAACTGGCGAGTGACATATACAACCCAGTATCAGAAAAAAGTTAGGACAGTATGTTTATTTATTCGTACATAAGTACACAAGTGGAGGAAAACAAACGAACACACACACAAAAAAAATATATATATATATATATATATATATATATATATATACACACAGATAAAACAATACATTCACAGTGCATCTATCCTGCACATAATAGATTAACAATACAATCAATGTCCCTTCTGGTCTGGGGCTCTGTTGTTATGTTCCACTTCATACTTAAAAATTCACGAATAGCTGCTGCAGTGCATATTTCTGCTTTGCTGGTGTTCTGATCTGTAGACGTACCAGTATTTGGTATAGATAGAAATCCCTTATGTTTGCTCATGCCATATTTCCAACACATATGGTGTAGACTATTACTTGTGGCTGAACCGCTACCTTGTTTAATAAGCTTCCCAATAACTTGGAGACATTTATTACTCGACCGAAGGATACTATTATAAAAACTAACAAATCTATTATGAATCTGCCCCTCAATATTAATATCTCCACAATTTAAAGATTATTTTTTTGGGAATTTTTCCTTTATTTGATAGTCATACAGTGTAGAGAGACAGGAAGGTTGGGGAGAGGAATGGGGGAAGACATGCAGCAAATGACCCGAACCGGATTCGAACCCAGGTCGCTGCGGGAAGGACACAGCCTTTATGGTAGGCACACTTAGACCGATGAGCCACCGGGGCGCCCCATATGTCCACAATTTAAAGGAATAAGTGAACAATGGGTCTTCATAATAAAATTCTCCATCATTGGTGCTCCCTGGTCAAATCATCCTGCATAGAATCAGAGGGTTCATCAGGATAGGTTTCTTACAAGAGCACAAGTTAGATCGGCGGTGATTTTCAACAGCCAAAACTTAGTTCTTACTGCCTGCCTTATACAGACATAAAATATGATGCTGAGACTTGACCTGTCTGAGTGGCATTCTTGAAGTAAAACACGGTTATGTTACCAATGAGCGTGCTGTCATCATATTCATTTGTTCATGGTTACCATATATGAGCAGCAAGGCCAGAGCATTTTGTGCAAGTCGCATAAGAGGTAACTGGGGTTGTGCTTTCCCCTGTTTGTGCAGGTCTATCATATGTAACCAAGTGAGAAGTAATTGCGTTTTAATCAGTGACCTTAATCTGAGTCGACATTAGGCAGAACTTAGCTCTTCCCAGTCATCTGCCAGATATTAGCAGAGCTGGGTCAGATTGAAGGGCTCTCCTGGGAGCGACAATGTGAAGCACTTCTCTCTCTCTCTCTCTCTCTCTCTCTCTCTCCCTCTTTCCCCTCCCTTTCACACACACTCCTCACTCTCTCTTTTTCTGTCCCTCACTATCTCTCTCTCTCATGGACACACACACACACACACACACACACACACACACACACAAAAACTCACGCTTCACTCTCTCTCTCCTCAAATGCATTACACAAAGGCTATGGTTTTGCACTGTTGCCATTGCTGCTGACACTAAAGATATGGAGTCGATTGGACAACTAGCACCCATTGGGTCATGAACATAACTCAGCGACACCAAAATATGCAGGATGGGAGGAACAGAAAAAGAGGAAGGACAAAGGCAGACAGTGATAATAGTTACTATCAGGTGTCAATTCTCAATCCATGGAAAGTAATTTCTTCATTGTCTGGTTACTGTATGGTCACATTTGTATGGTCACATTTATTACAAGTTGCTTCCGCAGTTGGGTGTATTTTTTTCTTGAATACTGTATTCTTTTCCAGTGCAAAATGTACTATTTTGACATTCTAATAAAGCCAGATTGAATTGAGAGAGGGGTTAGAGAGAGGGAGGAAGGAGTGGGGGATAGTGAATTAAAAAATCACGCAGGCATTACCAGTGAAATTCTTTGAGGTGTCTATAATCCAACCCCTCACCCTTTCATATCCAAACCCAAATTAATAGCCACATGGCTGAGAGCTGGGGCTCTGTTTGCTATCCACGGTTAGCAGGCGTATCGAGATATCATTAACATAGCTGTGCAAATGTGACTGACGACGACGTTTGATCACGCAAATGTGGCGCCCGTGGGAACTCATTAAACCAGCCAACATCCTCCACCCTACCCCACCCCACGTATCACTAACATTACACCCCACCCATCACCAATGCTACAGAAAATAGGGGGGAAAGAGATGGAGAGACAGGGGGAGAGAGAGATTGGTGGAGGGGGGAGAAGGAGGCAGAAGAATTGGACTGGGGCAGAAAGATGTGCATCAAAGGATATTACAGACTGGAAAGAGAAGGAACAAATTAAGTGCGAGACACGTTTTCTCTGAGGGTCTCTACCAAATCAGTTGACCTAATGCTTGTAGTGCCAGAATGTGACAATACCAGCTTTCCTACATCTTAGTTTCCACAGTGTGCTTAGTAACATGCTATTACCATGTAACTAATGATAATTTTACTCACAAACAGTATGAATGTGGAATATGAATGTACCATTACAGCCAGACACATGCATTACAGGAACTGAACAAAGACTATGCTTAAATCCATTTTGTTACTCCGGCATAAAACCTGAGATAGCCCATAACAACTAAAGCAGACATTCACAATTGAGTATATTGAATCACCACCTTACATAGTCAGTGAACGCTATACATGATTTATAAATGTGCCAGAACAGCGTTAATTAGTTTATGAGCATACTGTACTTGCATGTGTTAATGAATGCAGGCTCGCACCCAAACACAGGCATGCACTTCCCACTCTAGTTGTAAAGTAATCAATTCCCATCAAGGCTTTACAAGGTATTGCTCACGCTAACACCAAAATGGAATGAACTGAGAAAAGATGGATTGTCTTGAGGTAATTGCATACAGAAACTGCAGATATGCCACAAACAGCCTAATTTGTCATCTGTCTCCCTTTAGCTTATTGGTCTGGGCTTTGTCCAATCAAACCACTAGTTTTTCATCCCGAATATAATGATTGGACTAAACAATTAGAGGAACTACTAGGGTGAAAATGTGAGGAATGGAACCTCAAAATAAGGAGAAATGACCTGCACAAGCATGAATGGAGGTTTTTGAGAGATTAAATTATATTGAATTATGCCCATTTAGTGGACAAATAATTTATCAAATCAAATAATTTTTATGCCTTTTACATAAAACTGTGAGAAAGATTTTTTAAGTAACAGAAGGAACATTGTGGAAAAAAAACACACTGCTGAGGTTAAATGAACAAAGAAATAAATCTATTGAAAATTAACGCAAGTGTGATAATTATCATTGAGAAAAGCACTCCACATCCATCCTTGTATACCAAGTAATCTGTACTTTTTTACAGTTTATTTAGCATGAAATTCTCTGAAAGAGACAATGGAGCACACCAGTTACTACACACTTTCACACAGACCAGTGGGTTGACTGCCTTTTAAATATTTCCTCTCACGACATCCTTTTCTTTTCCCCCATTCAAGGACGCTGAGGGCTATTCACCCCATCTCTACTCAATTTATGCTAATTACGGGGAATGAAAGAATCTCTTGAAGGACTCAAATGAAATAAATGGCAATTAAGAACTTCTTGGCGTAACAGAAAGAATCTGCTGCAATTCCCCTGAGCTGCGCGTCTTTTCTAACATCGCGGTTTTCAGGCTAAGTCTGGCTAAGTGCCAGACGTTTGAACAGAGCCCAGAATCGGATCAGCAGTCCTGATATATGAGCTCACTGGATGAAGGGGCTGTTAGGGCATCTGCCCGAGGCTGCTGTGGGTTACAGTTGTGTGGGATAAGTGGGATTTTTGAGATTTCTGAGAAGAAGCGACGAGCTGTCAGTTGAGCAGCCTGACTCGTTTGCACTGGCACTGATCGCTATCTGTCACCACTCAACACCTCCTCCATGCGCAATCGATCTCCTGAGTACTTAACTGTTGATGTGACATCGATATGTTAATCCATTTAGCATGGATTAACATTTTATTCAAGGTTAAAATATATTACAACAGCATTTACATGCTAGAACACCTTAAAATTCACGTTGTCTTTTACTTCGATATTGACAGAAGACCAAAGCCGTGCAAATCATTGCACATCGTATTTTCACACCATAATGGTTGAAATTGTCATACTAGCTTTCTATTCTGTTTAGTCGTCTTTCAAAAGATGGATAGACTATCGTGCGGAGCCGGTTTCATTCAGAGGAGACTATCTTCGGGCGCTGTCCATTCAGAACCGCGGGCTGCTTTTTACTGGGTTCCACGCAGACATTGAGAGAAATAGTTTGGTCTCATGGAAAGATTGAGAAACTTCAATATATTATAGGATAATCCCGACCAGCCAATGTAACTAGATAACAATCTTTGTAACAATCAGCTATCTGTGCGAAGACAGCGCTCTTTCAAATCTTGTCAAGGCAGAATGTGGGCGATGAGTGGCAGTGTTCTGAAAACAGAGGCGCGTGTTGATAGACAGGCGTTTTTTTTTTTTTACATTTTTTTGAAGACCTTGCTTTCCTCTCCACTTCCGTCAAGTAGTTATTTATTGACAATGTGTTTTCTCTGCCTGATAAAGAGGCCTTGCTAAACGTTTCTGTAATTGCATTACCAAGGCCTTTCATTAACATTAATTTCATTTTCCATGATTAGTTTCCTGTCAAGTTTTCATGTGAGTCCGTGAGTCGAGGTTCAATGTGGAGATAATCCTAAATGCCCGCTTTTGAGAGATCATCCCTTTAGCTGAAAAACCTAGAACAGTGATTTGTGGTACAAAACTGAAATTACTCCAAATCCCCTGCAAGTATAATCCCCCTTTACAGCGGTGATGTGTGAATCCCTCTGTGGGTGTCTAAACATCTACTCACTCCATTAAAGCAAATGCGCGAAGTCTGTCTCTAACTTATGTTTTGGAATGGCACAGGGATTTCACAGTGCATTGGCTGATCTCAGCAGCCGTTAGTGATTGCCTGTCCAAGAAGCCTACAGGCTTTTCTCGATAACATAAATTGGCGGCTGACACATTTTGACTTTTGCATACAAGTGAAATATTTGCTCACGACTATAAGCCTACTCTTCTATTGAGCCAACATCCTTAACCCTTTAACTGCCTGCTCCCTTTTGGTCAAGCACAGTTTGAGTCGCTGTATTAAATTGAAAGATGTGTTGAACTTAGCCTGATGAAGCCTTCTTCAATAATCATTTGCAGTCTGTAATGCTGAAAAAAAATCTGATCTGTTAAGTTCAACACATCTTTCAATGAGAAATAGTGACTCAAAATGTGCTCTGCCAAAAGGTTGAGCAGGCAGTTAAAGGGTTAAAATGACTATACAAAATATGTCATATAAGAGGATTCTCACTTGAACCCTGTAATGGGTTCAACAGTAATCTTGAATGCACTGCTGACCATCAACCATGAGAAGAAATGCATTTTTCCTGAATTATTTCCAGAGAAATATCGCAACCTGCCATCTATATCATAGTGCATTTAGAAACATTGGTAGAATCCAGATTTAGAGTCTTTCTCAAGGACTTCACAAACAAGCCAGAAAACATATGGAACGTGAATGGGGATGGTTATTCAAATTAGACAGCTTGGTGGAAAATGAATAAATTTAAGTGGCAGTGGAATTTAATTTGATTTGTTGACAGCTGAAGTAGCTTACTCTCCCATAGTGGTGTGTAAAATTATGCCGCTGAGCTCAAAAATTAAGTCAGAGATGACAAATGGGTTTTGAGTCAGCATTATATAGTGGTAGACACCATAATTCTGCAGTATTTAGAGGTATCAGGGAGTGCTACAGAAGTCTGATCTGGGTTTGACCCTGATGATTATCGACTGGAAGATCTTCAGTGAGTGACCTCTATGACACCTCTCTGGTACTGAGGGTCATTGGGGGGACATTGATTCGTGCTTAAGGGTGATGGTGGCTGTAATGGAGAAGAGATGGAGGGTGTTAGATTTTAACATCTTAACTCTCAGTAAAATGGGTTCCTTGGCTTGTCTCCTTAGAAGAAGTCCTCCCAAATCTTAATGGAACACAGGTGTGAAAAGAGTTAGGTTAGAGCTCCCGGACTGAACCATCTTCCCTAATGTGAAACCCTTGAACAATGCACTCTTCCTCTATTGAATCCTTTCAGAATGTAACCTTTTTTTCTGAGAGCATTTGTAAGTCACTTCATATGTTGGAGGGTTTGCCCCATGAGCTAAATTTACTCCTCCACAACTGGAAAGACAAATAGGACACAAATGCATCAGGAGCCATAAGTAACCATGCTGTTTCAAATAATTCACTGGTGACTGCAGTCAGAGAACTTTGGAGATATTTGCTGAGAGAATATTAAGAAGAAAAAAAAACCTATTAAACTGGATTGGCCAGTAGTTCCAGTAAATAAATACAGGATTAAAACATTGCCATGGCTATGAATAAACAAAAGTGAGAATGCATACAGTGCAATCGCCAACGAAGGTGCTTTAATGTCGGACGGCAAAATGAAACGGACTCACACGCAATTTCCTCCTTTGTCAGGTGGACACAAGCCCATGAAACTTCCCTGACAACGCATAAAGCACAGAGAACAATTACAAGAAGGGGATGGCATTCGAGTGTGCTATCGGATAATTTGCCACAATGCCGGGCTCAACGCTTAAGAAAGGGCCACACAGACAGCGCAGTTAGCCTGAATGGTGCTGTTTTTCTTTCCCAAACAGCAGGAAGAGTACCCATGCACCATTTTGCGCAGTCGCTAAGCTAAACGCCGTGTCTTGGATAAGCTGAACGACTAATGAACGCATTGATGAACAGAGCTTTGACAGGGGGTGGGGTGGGCAAAAGCTGAGTAATTATGGGTAGGTAGATGGACAGAGAGGTGGATTAATAAAGATTCTAATTAACTAGCGCATGATGTTGCGAGCCAAATCGCAGACAAAACCCCTTCTGTTTTTGATCCTCATTGATGCAGGCAGGGTCTTGGAACAGCCAGGGTCCCCTAAAGAATGGGCCAGTTTAGTGTGTGTGTGTGTGTGTGTGTGTGTGTGTGTCAGGGGGGTGTTTGGGGATTCAAGTTTGTTTGCAGGCTTCAGAGCTGGGAAAACTCTGCAGCTCTTGGTTGGGGAGAGGGCACAGAAAAGGAGGGAGGGGGTCGAGGATGGATTTGGGGTTGTTTTCCCATTTTGCTTTCAAAGGGAGGTGACAAATGGGCGATGAAGGGGATTGTTGTGGGTTCCGTAGAGCAAGACGAGGGGGTAAACAGGCTGCGTTATGTTCCACTCTTTATTGGGTTCTCCGGAAGGAGGTAGTTAGATTGGGGGGGGTGCATGAGGGGGCCGGTTGGGGGTGGGAAAAGGGGAGAGGGGTTGGGGGGAGATTGAGGTTACAATTCGGAGCTCAGCTATTGAATCAAGCCCTCGGTTCTCATGCGTGTCATTCTCTGGCTCCCAGAGGGTCTAAATTCTTGCGAGTCTCCGCAATTAACAGAACAAGTACCGGCTGTGCTTACCGGACCCAACAGATCGGGCCATTAGCATACTGAAGAGCATCATGCAGACCATCTCTCCTCTCTCACACAACCCAAAACAGGGTGTGGGGTATTGAACCTGCCCATTATCACAAAGCTGTGGAATGCACAAGCATGAGTATGTGACATATGGTTTAATACGCTCAATGAGGACTTGTGGTGCCCTGATAATAACGCAATATTTGGTGACTCCAAATAGACAAGCTATAACACTATTCAAGAATGAATTCAATCAACATTGCACACCACACCACCCCAGAAGCCAGTTTGCCCTAAGCCCCCGGCCCTTCACAACCAGGGGCCCCACTGTGTGGTCGTGGTAAATTTGGACCCTCATGACTCCTGGCTCATTGGTAGTCATTTGTTCCAATGAAGTCTTCCATCTGTTTTTAATGATTTGCAAATTTTGTTTAATTAGTATACTTTTCTGAGTGCACAATGGCAGGATGGCAATGGGATTTAAAGGGTGGCACCCCCCCCTCCTCCTCTTCCCTGCCCACGGCCCGTTTCCGTGACTCCTCCAAGCTGACCATAATTCTCTCCAACTGCCTCCTACAACACCCCAAACCTCATGGTCCTCACCATGCCCCCAGTGCCATGCCAGCTGGAGCATGGGTTTGTCAACTGGGAAACCGCCATTTAAAGACAGCCAATCACCTCAGTGAATGCTCATGTTGATCATTATAAACCGAAATAACTCTTACGCCATTTACCGCCTTTCGTGCAGCAAGTTATTGTTTTCCTATCCGCTATCTTTATAACCACTTATCAACAATATAAGCATGACTTATGCAATGATAACAGAGGGAAAATACAAAAGCTACTGTGAGTTCCTGTTGCACAATAATGTTAGTTAAACATTTAACTAAACAGGAATTTACCATGGATTGAGCAGTATATTCTCAACATCACATTTGTTTATTTGCCCTAGTTTGCTTTCGCGTGTTGGGAGTGAAGCAATTCTAGCATGACCTTGACACGACTGAAGTATATGTCTTGCATAGTTGCTCCGCCTCTTGATTCTGCATCTAAGATTACTTGGTCAACTCTGCTGCTACTTCTTGGCTGACCAGGTCACACACTGCCATGAAAACCCCAGTTCACCTAACTGTCATTTATTCCAATAAAATATTTGAATATTCAACTTAAAGTGTTTAACTCTAAATATGTCTTTAAGGTCTGATAAAAGAGAGGAAATGATGCCAAATAGATTTTTAGAAACCAAGGCAGAGAAATGGTCCCTCAGGACTAGGGGAACTTCAGAGTTTTTTGTGTGGTTACCTTTAGCTGCTAGTTTAATCCTACTAAAGTTTCTATAAGTGCCCATTCCATAGCTTTAAAATTAAATTCAGTCCTTACAGATGGGAAAGCCAAAACTACTAGTCTCTGTGGCCCCCCGGGTACAGCTTGTTATCCCAAAATCTGTTCAGCCCACATGCCGCCAAATATGGGCTCTATTTTTAACCAACATCAGACTTGGAGACCCATTTTTAAGAATTATGTAATCTCCTTTAAGGGTGATTTCGCCCCAGCACCTAGTGCATGCTGAAGCGAATGACACTAACAAACCTGTCGACGAAGGTGAAAAGCATAACCAAAAGTATATGGACACTAAGGGGTTTTTATGCAGCAGGTTTGGCTTACATTTCTACTAAATGCACATCCTAATGCCAAATGCCATAGAATAAATAAATTGACATTCCAGATGAGTGAGCATTTCCAAACATTTAGGGAAAGACCTTTCCTGTTTCAAAATGACAATGTTCATACTCACTGAGCAAGGTCCATACATAGTTTGTTTAGATCAGTGTAGAAGAACTCGCTCGGCTATCCAGCTCTGAGCCTGGACGACAGCTCCATCAAACAGCATTATGGTCAAATGAAAAGCCAACTTTGAGTCACGCCTAAATGCCCAACACCTTTGTACAACTTTACTAACGCCTTTCGGGCTGGAATGGAAGTAAATTCCAGCAGTAATGTTCTAACATCAAGTGAATAGCCTGGAGTTCCTTGATAGAGAGAATTGCGACATGAGGGTCCCAGAATATCAGGTAATGGAGCCATTTTGTTTTCATCTTGCTATTAGGCATCGTCTCAAAGTTAGTGAAGTTCTTTTTTTCTCCCATTTCTCTTTTCTCAAGTCCAAACATTTCCCCCTCTTATGCTGGTCAAAACCAGTGGAAGCTGGTTTTTTGTTTTTCGTCAGAGATTAATACATTGGCCTTCCGAGAAAAGAATGAATAATCCAACAATTTCCATTGCGCAAAGCCGCTTTGTTTGCTATTCTTGAGTTAAGGTTACTTCCTCTATATATGGACTCTTGCATAGCCTTCCCAGAACTGTGGATGCTGCAGTCACAGAAAATTGAACTCTATCTCATAATACCCATGATTTTGGGATGAGATGCAGGGCTCGACATTAACGCTTGTCCGCTTGTCCGGGACAAGGAGATTTTATTGTCGGACAAGTGGAAGAGAAATTTACTTGCCCCACTGGACAAGTTAAAAGTTGCTGAGAAAATACAGTGTCTTCACGTTATGTGCCCTGAATTCAATTCGCTAAATGACTACATTCAGAATAACAATTTGAGACAAAAACTTTTTTCCCCACGACACGTATAACCAGTGTCCAACTTGAATGCTTTGCTCGACCGATCAGATACACAGACACAGACAAAAGCGCGTGCACACATGTACAGTAGGAACCCCTTACATCAGAGGAGCAGCGATTTTTCTCAAGGCTCCGCAACCCGGGAAAGCTCCAGGAAAAACAGCAACTGCACCTGAGTGACGTGAAACTTGGTCTGTGCAATGAATGAACAATGAACTGTAGCAACGGTGCGAAGAGAGACAGAGTGAGTGAGACGTGAATCAATGCCACCCCGCTGCAGCATCGAAAGTTAAGCTGCTTGTTTAATTTATCGTAGTAATATATTTTAGTTTGTGTTGTGAGTATATTTAGTGTTTCATATTGTTTGTATTTAGTGACATCGCCAGTGGTTCGTTTGTTACTGACCTAACTCACTAGTTTGACGAAGACATTCAAGGGTTTATTTAACGTTTCCAAGGTAACAGCATAGGATTGTGGGTAATGTAGTACTTCTCCGTGACATGTACAAAACTTTTTTTTTTTTCCAAAACAAGGTTGATTTCATGCAGACTTGTAGTTTCTACAAGAGCAGATATCATTGTTTTACAGTCTCCTAGATCACAGTCAGTTTGTCCTCGATGTTTACGACATTATATCTGATAATCGCAATCCGAGTCACTGAATGTCATTGGGATTTCACCTCCAGGGGCCGTATGCATGACGCCAGGATAAGTGACTTATCCGGAGGATAGAGACTATCCCCTGGATAGCGAGGTTAAAGTGGTATGCATGTAGAGGGGATAGCACTATGCGTGGTCCTTATCTGGGGATAAAGTTATACCCAGTTTCAACTGGGGATACCGGCTTTATTCCACGGATTCCACTGGTCTTGCTGTCTGTTTAGAACAGCTGCTCTCAGAGACTTCCACTAATCTTTCAATTCTGAAATAGTGCGTTCTGCGCAGCTGCACGAAATCACCTTTGCGGCAATTCAGGTCCAAATGTCAGTCTTAATTTTGTTCCTTACAGCACATGTATTAGCTGTAAACAGCACTGTACGTTCCACCGAGATTTCCTCCAAAAGAACACGGATTTTGGTGTCAGAAAAGTTACTGTTCCGCTGCTGCTTCGGTTGTGAAACAACTGACGCCTGCTGCATTGTAGAAAATAGCTATTTGCAGTACAAATAAAAAACTAGAAATGTGTTGTTATGTAAGTGTGTCACGACGAATCCCGTACCGACATGCGCAGAATGCTATAAAACACAGGGAGTCCCCCTTTCTAAAAATAGCGCTTGCGTGTAAACCTGGGATAGCTATTCCCTACCCTATCCTTGACTCATGCATACGGAGAGCACGCAGCAGTTATCCATCGGACAGTTATCCGGAGGATAGGCGTTATCTGGGGGTAAAGTTATCCCTACTCCATGCAGCTCTATCCAGCTCTGAGCCTGGACAACAGCTCCATCAAACAGCATTATGGTCAAATGAAAAGCCAACTTTGAGTCTCACCTCATTGCCCAACACCTTTGCACAGCTTTACTAACGTCTTTTGGGCTGGAATGGAAGTAAATTCCAGCAGTAATGTTCTAACATCAAGTGAATAGCCTGGAGTTCCTTGATAGAGAGAATTGCGACATGAGGGTCCCAGAATATCAGGTAATGGAGCCATTTTGTTTTCATCTTGCTATTAGGCATCGTCTCAAAGTTAGTGAAGTTCTTTTTTTCTCCCATTTTCTCTTTTCTCAAGTCCAAACATTTCCCCCTCTTATGCTGGTCAAAACCAGTGGAAGCTGTTTTTTTTATTTTTCGGCCTTCCGATAAAAGAATGAATAATCCAAAAATTTCCATTGCGCAAAGCCGCTTTGTTTGCTATTCTTAAGTTGAGGTCACTTCCTCTATATATGGACTCTTGCATAGCCTTCCCAGAACTGTGGATGCTGCAGTCACAGAAAATTGAACTCTATCTCATAATACCCATGATTTTGGGATGAGATGCAGGGCTCGACATTAACGCTTGTCCGCTTGTCCGGGACAAGTAGATTTTATGGTCGGACAAGTGGAAGAGAAATTTACTTGCCCCACCGGACAAGTTAAAAGTTGCTGAGAAAATACAGTGTCTTCACGTTATGTGCCCTGAATTCAATTCGCTAAATGACTACATTCAGAATAACAATTTGAAACAAAAACTTTTTTCCCCACGACACGTATAACCAGCGTCCAACTTGAATGCTTTGATTGAACGATCAGATACACAGACACGGACAAACGCGCGTGCACACATGTACAGTAGGAACTCCTTACATCAGAGGAGCAGCGATTTTTCTCAAGGCTTCGCAACCCGGGAAAGCTCCAGGAAAAACAGCAACTGCACCTGAGTGACGTGAAACTTGGTTTGTGCGATGAATGAACAATGAACTGTAATAGCATCTGTGCGAAGAGAGACAGAGTGAGTGAGACGTGAATCAATGCCACCTCGATGCAGCATCGAAAGTTAAGCTGCTTGTTTAATTTATCGTAGTAATATATTTTAGTTTGTGTTGTGAGTATATTTAGTGTTTCATATTGTTTGTATTTAGTGACATCGCCAGTGGTTCGTTTGTTACTGACCTAACTCACTAGTTGACGAAGACATTCGCGGGTTTATTTAACGTTTCCAAGGTAACAGCATAGGATTGTGGGTAATGTAGTACTTCTCCGTGACATGTACAAAACTTTTTTTTTTTTCCAAAACAAGGTTGATTTCATGCAGACTTGTAGTTTCTACAGGAGCAGATATCATTGTTTTACAGTCTCCTAGATCACGGTCAGTCTGCCCTTGATGTTTACGACATTATATCTGATAATCGCAATCCCAGTCGCTGAATGTCATTGGGATTTCACCCTCCGGGGGCCGTAAGCATGACACCAGGATAAGTGATTTATCCGGAGGATAGAGACTATCCCCTGGATAGCGAGGTTAAAGTGGTATGCATGTAGAGGGGATAGCACTATCCGTGGTCCTTATCTGGGGATAAAGTTATACCCAGTTTCAACTGGGGATAGCGGCTTTATTCCACGGATTCCACTGGTCTCGCTGTCTGTTTAGAACAGCTGCTCTCAGAGACTTCCACTAATCTTTAAATTCTGAAATAGTGCGTTCTGCGCAGCTGCACGAAATCACCTTTGCGGCAATTCAGGTCCAAATTTAAGTCTTAATTTTGTTCCTTACAGCACATGTATTAGCTGTAAACAGCACTGTACGTTACACCGAGACTTCCTCCAAAAGAACACGGATTTTGGTGTCAGAAAAGTTACTGTTCCGCTGCCGCTTCGGTTGTGAAACAACTGACGCCTGCTGCATTGTAGAAAATAGCTATTTGCAGTACAAATAAAAAACTAGAAATGTGTTATCATGTAAGTGTGTCACGAGGAATCCCGTACCGACATGCGCAGAATGCTATAAAACACAGGGAGTCCCCCTTTCTAAAAATAGCGCTTGCGTGTAAACCTGGGATAGCTATTCCCTACACTATCCTTGACTCGTGCATACGGAGAGCACGCGGCAGTTATCCCTCGAATAGTTATCCGGAGGATAGGCGTTATCTGGGGGTAAAGTTATCCCTACTCCATGCATACGGCCGCGGAACCTCACTGCCCAGGTCTGTCAGTCTACAAATTGGTAGTTGAATTGTTAGGTTAAGTAATTTAAATTTTAAATAACTCATGCAGAAGCACAAACCCAAACATGCCAGTTTTACCTATGTAGTTAGGCCTAGAGTCATTTGTGCTCTAATTATTGGTTGGAAAAAAGTGTTTAATTAATTTTGTGATGTTAATAGCGTCATGTTGAGAAATAACCTAATTAAAATATAAGTCCTGCATTCAAAATGTAATTTAATAGTAAACATTTTTATTGGTTAAATTTAGTTAAATACCATCGGAAAAGTCTTCAACTGCAATCTGTTGACATATTGCTTAGTTATTGGAGTCAAGCTTACTGGTAAATATCTCCTTCTTCAAGATAATTTATGTTTTATAACTCATAAACATACACTAACTCATTTGGCAAACATTTAATATCATTCAGTACCAATCTTAGCTCCATGTAAAGTGAATAAACATGTTTCCCAGATATTGCTTGCCACATTTTAATAACTGCTGATTTGTTAGATTGGAGTTATATTGACTGAAACACTTCATTAAGCACAGTTTTAAATGTTGGAAAATGTTTATGTAACAAAATTTTAAAACACCTCAATAGTCACCTATATCATTCCTATAATATTCCAGCTCATCTTTCTTGGTCAAAGGGACAAGTGCCTTTAGACACGACACTCTGCTGCCCCATGGGGCAGCAAACAGGAGCCATCAGGAGAGGGCATATCCCCCCGGCCCCACATATTGAAAGAATGAAAATGTCACCTGCTCCGGAAACAGACCATACCCCCTAAAATTCCAATTTCAAAATGTTTCCTTGAAAACCAGAAAAAATACAAAATTCATCAACTTCGGATTGGCAAAAGGCACCACTTCAGGTCATGATTAATGTGCACACCAAGTTTTGTTAAAAAATATTGAACGGTTTTCAAGTTATGCTCCGGAAACGAAATGTTCACAGAGAGGTGGGTGGACGGACGGACGGACGGACGGACAACCGCACTCATGAATATATCCCCCTGTATTATATGCTGGGGGGATAATAATAACAAACAAACAGACAGCCGGACAGGCCCAAAACAATATGCCCCCTAATCTTCAATTCTGAGGGCATAAAAAGTAAATTTTTGTCAATTATACTTGGACAAGTGACTTTTGAGCCTGGACAAGTGAAAGGTAAGTTACTTGTCCAAAGGACAAGTGCCTCAAAAAGTTAATGTCAAGCCCTGAGATGTTGAATGTGCAAGTGTACTCATATGTTTGGCAATATAGTGTATTTCATATATTTGCATATGTATTGCATATTTCATGTAGTGTAAAAGTGGTACCCTAGAGAAATTTTCTTTAGAGAATCCTCTGTGTTACAGTACAGCATACTATAAATAGAGACATCTCTATCTGTCTGGCTTTTGATTTTCTCGGCGACTGTTCCTCAGATTGACCTGACATAATGCAAGTGTATTGCTGAAAACCCACAGAAATGTAGGGTCAAGTGTGAAGTTGTTTTGCTGAACGGTTCTTGAAAAATCCCAGAAGAGCTGCAAGCAGCAATACTGGAGGCCAAACAAACAGCCCATTATGCACAAGCACATTATGAATGGGCACTGCGCTAAACTAAAGTAAAGAAAAAAGAGCCTGAAGTTTAGTTCATGAAAATATCATGTGTTTCATGAATCCAGACCATTCCTAAAATGGTGATTAATGATATTTATTGAATTGGGTAGGCATGAGAATTTAAGCTGATGTAGGACAGAAAGGAGTCGAGTCGATGGAGACCAGAGCAGGATACAGGGGAGCCCCAGGTGACGAGACTCAGGGTGGGGGTAGCGTCTCTTCTTGGAGTTATAAAGGTTCTTCGAGTCCCCTGGGGTTCCTTTATAGGGACAGGGTGAGAGGAGGTGGAGGGAGGGACGTCAACGAGACAGACCAGGATTGAAGAATGAAGGTGGAATAAATAGGCTGGTTGGTTTGGACACGGATGAAATGTTATGATTCTGCCATGCCTGTTCTGTTTCTGCCGTGTCTGTTCTGTTTTTTGCCATGCCCTGTTATGTTCTCCCATGCCTGTTCTGTTTTTTGCCATGTTTTAGTTCCTTGCCATGTTTTTGTTTTTGCCATGCCAGATCCATTCTGTTATATTCCGGTCCATGTCTTTGTTCATGCCCTTCATTGCACTTTGTCTCCCCTGTCTGGTCTTTTGTTAAGCTACAGCTTCTCCCCAGTCCTGCGTGTCACATGTTTAGGTGATTTCATGGTTTCTGGGTTTCAAACATTCCTTCTAATCTCGTTTGCTTCCTTCGCCTTGCTTTTCTATTTTACTAACCTTACTAACAGTTTGTTATTTTTGTCTAGATACTAACAAAGACTAACATTGTATATAATACTAACTTACTAACGAGCACTAGGGTTTGTATAGCTGCACTTACTAATTGATTAACAAGCTCTCAGCACTCGCCCTGTTCTAGTCTCCGCCTCTTGCCTTCTCTTAGTCTTAGCTGCAATTCAGCGGATCCTCCGCACCTGCTCTACTCTGTCCTGCCTCTCATTATCTGTGCACATTAGAACTCCCTAACCGGAGCTGTATGTTTTGTGTATAGGTTGTCTCGTGATCCCTGTCCGCGTTTTGGCTTTTGCCAATTTCATGTGGTTAGGTTCTCCCTTGTGTTTGCTCCTACGTAATTAGTCTGATCCCATTCACCTGTCCCTGATCATAGCATGTGACTTCCCTTGAGTGTACTTAAGCAGTCTTTTCACAGCAGTTCCCTGTCAGAACGTTTCCCTAGTCTACCTGTGCTGCTCTAGTTTTCGCCTTGTATTCATAGTGTTGCTTTTCTGACTGGACCGTCCGACTTCCGATTTTTGGCTCTGATTTGGTTTTGTTATCTGCTCCTGTGTATCAAACCCTTTTTGTCTGACCACGATTACTGTATTGCTGCCCTGGTTTTTTGACTTTGGATTCTGCCCCTGGGATTGTGATTTTTGGATTGTGGACTTTGTACTGTTGCCTTCGGTCCTGCGGGGGTTTACCCCCTCGCTTAATAAAATCACATTGCATTTCCTGGTTCTCGCGACTGGTTCCTGAACGATACCTCACATGAAAAGAGTGACGATTTCGGCATGGTCTTGTTCCCTAACTTGCGTTTAGTTAACTTTATTTAAAATCCATGCATCCAAAATCCAGAAAAGAGCTATAAAAATTCTCCCACTGGAATAAAGGTATATCAAGTCACTTGTTTTCATTTTTTTTTAATTTTAAATTTAAGAACTTTTGTCAAATAATAAAATTTGAAAATTGAACATTTGTTCAATTTAAGTGACATTTTCTTTCTTATGTGATCAAATTCATTGTGTAAATTTTTCAAATTCACATTTAAATTTGAGATTTTCATGTGAAAAGACAAACTCCACAAGAAATATCTCATATTTTAATTGGTTAGAGATGCATAGAATATAAAGAGATCCCTAAAGAGAGAAATCAGACAGTTTATGACTTAATATGTGGCTTAACCAGTTTTTATCACTATCAAATGCCAGTAAAATTAGTTGGTAAAAGCACCAAGAGTTCCGCAAAAGAATTTGAAGCCCCTGGCCCGTGCATGTTGTTTCTCGCCAAATGTTCTTGGGATCTCTGATGTGCTGGGATCGGAGATGTATGATGGCTTGGGGAAATAGGATTAGCAAGTTTTGCGAGGTCTTGTTGAAGAAAGTAGAGGTGCATCACGGCCTCATTTGAACAAGGCCTCATTTGTTGAGCCCATGTGAACAAAGCAGCTGCATCACCTCCCTGAGGTGTCTCTGCACGTGTGGTTTCCCTGCTTGTGTGTGTGCGAGTGTGTGTTTTTGTGGGTTTGTATAGCTACACTTGTGAGAACCAACTTGATAAACCACAGATGTGAATACATTTGAGGTTGTGAGAGCATTTTGGGGGGTCCTCACGGAGGGTTATCTAGGATTATGGCTAATTGGTTAAAGTTATGGTCACAGGGAGTCAGGGTGAGGATTAGGGTTAGGCATAATTTGGTGATGGTTAGGGTACCAATACAACATCCTCACAAGTATAGCTATACAAACACGTGTGTCTGAAAGTGTGTGTGTGTGTGTGTGTGTGTGTGTGCGTATAATGCATGTGTATGTGCTTGTGTCTGTGCGTAAAAATATTCAAAAAGTGTGATCAAAAGGTTCTGAGACTTATTTGTTTCAGTTGCCAGCAACAAGTCAGTGGGCCTCACAGAGATATGTTAAGATCTCAAATGGTGAACTCCCCCACAAGCAAGCCATTTTTCCAGCCCTCAAAATACTCTGAGAACATATTCAAAAACAGGTGCATTGCTTACTACTGCCGGAATTATAAGTAATCACAAATAATGAATAAACAATTGGTGCCCAGCATGACATACCCCACCCAAGTGCTACATTTTAATTAATCTTTGGTTTTTCAGTGACCTTTGCCTTGATTGATTTATGCGAAAAATGTCATACCATAACTGTGTAATTACCCAACCTTGCCCCATGTGACTTTTTTTCTCTCCTGTTGCTAAAGAATGAAAATTAAGTTCAGAGGAGACAGTTTTGATGCCACTCAAATGTGAGCGCAGAACAATCACTTGCGGCATTATTTCCAAAAATGCCAGGAATGTTGGAACAAATTTGCTCCGGCTCAAGGACATACCTTGAAGGGGACAGCACATAATATAATCAGGGGCCATATAGGCCATAATGCTGATTTACTTCTCAGACACACTAGTGAAAATTAAACCTCTCACACATACTACAGTGAACTTCTCATACAGTACCGAGAATTAAACTTCACACAAAAATGAAAACCTCTCACACATATTTTTGAAAACTTCCTACACACACTGCTGAATAACTCTCACACATACGACTGAAAATGTAACTTTGCTCATTCTCTACTCAAAACTACTCACGTTCTACAAAAAAAAAAAAAAACTTTCATATGTACTACTGGAAATGAAACCTCTCACACTACTGAAACTCTCTAACATGCAACAACTGAAAATTGAACCTATCACTCCTCTGAAAGTCTCTAACATACACTACTGAAACTTTCTCACATACACTCCTGAAAATGAAAACTCTAACACCATTGAAGTTATCTCACATACACAAATGAAACTCTCTCATATGCTACTGAAACTCTCTAACAAACGCCACAGAAAATGAAACGTCTGAAGCTCTCTCACATACACAACTGAAACACTCTTAGATACACCACTAAAACTCTTTCACATACCCTGCTGAAACTCTCTTACATACACAACTGAAACTCTTTCACATGCATTACTATACATTACTATACACATATATGTAAATATAAGGGGGTGTTTATTTGCATGCAAATAATGGATAATGAAATAAATAGTCAACTTAACATGGGGAATGATAGAAATTAAGCAAAGTCATTAATAAAGAAAATATACTGACACATACAGTTGCGAAAAAAGGCAGGGAATTCATCTGGATTTTCTGTATTTCTGCATGAATGGCTCCCATGATATCATCTGATGTCCACGGAAAATATAACAACATATACATCCAATGTGGTTTACTAAAAGAAACCAAATACTGCACTTTTACATGTCTTTGTTGAATATGTTGTTCAAACAGTTAAAACATAGCATGGAAAAAGTATATTATCCACTCAGAAAATGACTGTCTTTCAGTGGGGTAATTGAGGTCCGATGTTCCAATGACACGAGACAATATCCTGGTGTGATTTAGATGTACTCTGTCATATTACATCCCAGAAAGTTTGGTTACCAATGAAATGTAATCCTCAAAACAGAGTTCTGTAGAAGTGGAATATGATCAATAGGAGCTTCAGAGGAGCTCAGGAGAAGAGTAGTTGAAGCTCCCATGACTAAAATAGGTTTTAAAAGAATTTTCAAAGAGTTTCCAAAGGTTACTATCAGTCGACAGTCAGACTAAGTTCAAATGAAAAGCATTCAGCTCCACTGCTACTCCCTCTTGGATAGAGTATCCAGCAAAGACCACCCCAAAAGAATGTGGTGAGTAAGGTGAGAAAGAACCCAAAGATAACAGCTAAGGAGCAGCAGGAATGTCTTGCACGTTCTAGCATCTGCACCTTTGTGTCCATACTAAGAAAGACACAAAATGAGAGTAGTGTTTATTGACGAATGCCTCAGAAAAAGCCTCCGCTGTTTTGTTATTGGTGTGCAGTATTTCCCCCTTAAACCTAGCACTGCTCAAATTAGTGTCCTCTGACCAAAGACCTTTGTTCCAGTAGTATTTTAGAACATCCAGGTGGGTTTCAGCAAACTTGAGACAGGCAACAATATTTTTGGAGAGTAGTGTCTTTTTCTGGAGTGGCCATATATGGAGGAATGGAGTTAAGTCGTAGGAGTTCACTGACTATTTCTTGCGACTGTTAACCCTTTCGCAGGCAAATTTTGGCCCAGATGCATACCCCCATGGACGGATTAATTTTGGGTTTTTACCAAAATATGATTGTTATTCAAAATAACAATAAAATAACACCAAATCTCATAATAAGTTTCCCATAACTGATGTTTTTATGTTTTAATCCTCTCCAGAATCGCTAAAATCGTTTGGATCCAAGTCACTCCCGCTCTCTGGATATTCAAACTCATCGTCAGAGTCATTCAATAAAGCAAAAACTTCATCCACGTTGTATTTACGCTTAGAAACACGGCTAGAATGCCGGCTATTTGTACTCGTCGATGCCATGTTCACATGTCCCACAATTTGCCCGGGAAGTAGTCTCGTATTTAGCGTTTTTAGAAATCCCATGCCTCGTTCACGGCTAAAAATACAGTGCTGGGTGACCTGAGAGACAGCCAATGGTAATGAGCGTAACTAACAAGGGAATTCCCGCAATCGGGGAATTTAAAGAAGACTTCATAAAACACGTTGGTTAAAACGACAAAAATGTCGCTGTGCCTGCGAAAGGGTTAATAAAATATTTTCAAATTTTGCTTTTTATGTGGTCCTCTAAGCCCGTCAAAATTAAACAGAATAATAATGAATCATAAGGGAAATCATCAAACCATTGACACAATAATATACTGATACAGGTTCTTCTTTTCAAATTTGTTTTTTATTTGTCTTTTGGAATAAATAAGGCCATCTAAATCTTCAGGAATGGTAATAAATAATAGTAAAAACCATTAAGGCATCAATCAAATAATATACTTAAACATAAAACAAATATGTTCAAGCTCTTTTTTTAAATTGGTCTTCCTGAAAAAAAAAAAAAAAAACTGCAAGGCAGAGGTCTGCTGCCAGACCTATTTCCAAGTTTCAGTAGAGTAGGAGTGTATCTCAGTAGTGTATGTGAGTAGATTTCAGTACACTGTAAAAAATAAATAAATAAAATAAATAAATAAATAAATAAACTAAAAGTTGACTCAGAAAAGTAAGGCAAACAGCTGCAAAGCATTTTTGAGTTAGCTAAACTTCAAGTTCCAAATTTAAAAAAAAAAAAAAAAAAAAGAATTTGTCCAACCACTAGGACTTGAAGTTGAGCAAACTCAAAAATGCACTGCAACTAAAAAAGCCTGACTTTTTTAAGCTTAGTTAACTTCATTTATTTTTTTACTGTGATAGTGTGTGAGAGGTTTTCTGTAGTATAGGAGTGAAAGGTGTTCAGTACTGTGTGTGAGAGGTTTATTTTCAGTAGTGGGTGTGAGAGGTATGCTTGAATTGTGGCCAGTGCAGCTGCTAATGCACTGCTGTGTATATTATTCACTGTAAACCCTGATAGTGTGGTGAACTCAAATGTTTTGTGGAAACCAATTACCTCAAAAAAAAAATTGTGTAGGCAAACTTAATTGCATTGTGTGGAAGGAACTTAAAGAAAATAAGATGAAGTTTTTTTTTTTTTTACGTGTTTTTAAGCGCTGTGAACAAAAGATCATTAAGTTGGCAAACTTAATTGTTTTGAGGTAATCGGTTTCCACAAAACATTTGAGTTCACCACACTTGTCAGGGTTTACAGTGCTCAGACTAAACATGAAATCTTCTGATGATGCCTTATAAGCTTGAGTTTTTACTTTGCATCAACATGAGGTAAAGTGGTCTGCAGTGACAGATTAGTGCTGACAGGGAGATCACAGAGATTGAGAGTTATAGAGTGACGGGAAAACAAAAAACTAGGGGGATGGAAAAGAAGAAAATGAGCTAGATGACAGTTTTTCAGTGACTGCATATTCCCAAGAGGAATTATTCCAGTCTCAGATATGACAAAATGCCAGACTGGGCTTAATGAATGAGGACGCGTACATCTGCTCACACTCACAGGTATGCACAGACACAAGTTTTTCAAAAAGTTATGTCAACTGGTTCAACACAACAGATTTGAGTAACGTCCAGTTAATTTTATCAAATCAATTCGCCAAAAAAAAGAGATAAAAGAGTGGAAAAAGTTGACTTAATAGTTCTTTTCACTTTTTTTCAGTGCACGAAACACACTACACGCCAGCACACACTGGCATGTACAACCACATAAGCATAGCATTCTATGTGAATGTACCTAAATTAATTGCATGTACTTAAATGTACTTAAGTGAAATGGCAGATTGTCAGCTTAAAGGGTATTTGCATCCACACTGAATCAATGGAGCAGGACTTACAGCCCTTTAGATCTCTGTCACTGTCTAAATACTCGCAGATCTATTTTTCTCTGTCATTCTTTCCTTTTGGTCTCCTCCCTTTTCTGTCACTCTTTCCTTCCCTCTCTCTTTTCAACCCTGGTTTCTGTTCCTCTACTGCGGCATCTGCTTACACTCTTTGCACTGTGCCGGCGAACCTCAAGTACTGAGGTAGATTATATGAGGAGTGCTGTATGAGTAGTTTATATAGGGAGTACCACATGAGTAGAGTTCCCTAGGAAGGCTGGGTCAGGTGGTGCTATGGGTCTGGAGGACTCACTGCTGTCACTGAGCACTCCGTAAGAGGCCGGTCTCACACATCTCAACATGAGTGACCAGCATTTATTTCCATTTTCCATCTCTCCTTCTCTCTTCATTAATGCTGTATTCCACCAATAAAGTCCTTTGGTGTGACCAGTCTGGCTATTTATGGCACTAATAAATTGATAGCAGAATGTTCATTGCCGCCATGCCTGCTACCTGTTAAACTGCGTAACAGTTAATATTGTTATGGTTTATTTATCGCTCATTCTTTTGTTGTTATTTGAATGATTCATGAAGCCGCAGCCAGGGGAGTGGTAGAATTATGGGATATTTTGCCGGAAAGAGCATGTGTTAATGTAGGACAGGGAGATAATGCGACAGAACAGGACACAATGAGTAGTACGCCTTACCCATGACCACCGCAGGGGATCAAAGGTTGGCGACTAATCTTCTCCGGAAAAGCGCAGCCGTGGAATTGGGTAATGCATGGCGAGGCAGACATGTTAGCATGGGGTCTGGCTTTGCATATCTGTGCCACTGTGTCACTTACAGAGACTAATACTTTCATTTCTCAGGGAACTCTCTAGCCTGCATCTAGTGCTTTCCCAGTCTAATGTTTTCAGTTCATTTTTTTCAAAAATATCTGTTCTTGGAGACCCCTGCAGATATTCTGACCTCTCATCTAGAACTCAGCCCTCATCCAATGTTGCCTTGGCAACTGCCCCTTCCTTCCCCTCTTATTGGCTCGGTGCTCTGGAGACGCTCCAAACACCTCACCCTCAAATCTCTGGCCCATGAGGCTGGCCACTCCCCAATAAAGCCACATTGCTTACAAAATAGATTGTCCCCTGGCTCCTCCCACTTCACTCCTCACTCAGGTCAGTTACAGTTTACAGTGTAATCTCTCAAGTGGCCCAAGGCTAGTAAGTATAATATATCCTCACAGGGCCAAACACATTTCTAACCACATGTTTCTTAGTCCTAGCAGCCTAAAACATCTTTCTGAAACAAAACTCACTGAATATACATCTTATTAGGAATGTGCAATTATTCTTAAAGCAAAGATGGGTGGGGATAAGTTTCCATCTCCATCAAACGAGATTTATAGACCCCACCATAAGGATTGGCAGCCAATTGTCAGCGGTCTTCCTAATTGGGGATATTTGTCCTTTGACTATCATTTTTCATCTCATGTACTCTCCCAACACTGGCTTCATCAACAGCAGCGACCTAGTTCCTATAAAAGCCCCACCACATATACCTCCCCCCCAGCCCTGAGTGGCGTCTACCCTAATTAAACTAACAGACCTCTACAGCTTTTTACTGTATCCATCCCTGAAGAATCTGTTTGTGTCCGAGCGCAAGTAAAGCTGGGACACTTTGAGGAACCGTCTGCTTCGTCACGCATCACTTCCTGCCAGAGAGGCCGCTTTTGACTGCCAGACGGCCACCAGTCTGTGGTCTTCCCAATGCGCAACCAAAGACTGAGCTGAACAACTGACAACTGAAACACAATGAAAGCACCGCCAAAATGCCAATAAAATGCAATAAATGCACATTCAAGGCACAATTGAAACATCCCAAAAAAAACAACCAAAGCGCAACCAAAACACAACTGAAGCACAATAAAATACAATCAATGCGTAACCAAACCACAACCAAAGTGCTAGCAAAAATATCACCATTGCTTAACCAAATAACAATTTTCTCATGTGCATATTTGTACTCTAATATGCAGAGTTGAACCCTCAGACAAAATACAATGACATTACTGTGCTTGTAAAACGTAGGTGTGATGTTTGGAGTTGTGAAATTCAGAGCAGTAGATGGGTTTTAGCAGAATACTTTTCTCACCTCCTAAAATAAACCCGGAGTTCTGTATTTTTTAAATTTTTTTTTAAACGTGATTGCCAACTGAAGTCCTATCCTGAGCTGTAAAACAGATTGTGGTATTTCATTATTTTATTATCTCCTGCAGTACAGCAGTAAGGCCACTGAGCTCCCTTATTCCACCACCACACCATTTCCAATACTGTCAATCTATAAATGTAGGGTGGAATCTCACTGTCACCTGACCTATTCAGACATTATTCAGCCAATCAAAATAAAGTAATTGACATTTAGAACTTTTTCACTCAAGTATTGATGGCTGTCTTTATTGTTCATCCGAAGAGATTGAGGTCCAAGAGAAAACCAGAAAACAAAGAAGTTCTTGTTAGTGCTTCATTTTTGAGGATATTAAAATGCAGAGTACTTGCTTCAAGTATGCAAAGTGGTTGGATTTTTTTTTTTTTAAGCTACTACTACCTTTTTAAAAGATCCATATATCCAGTTACTCTTTCTCAGAAACAGCAAAGGCCTGACATGCTATCAAAAATTCCATATTTCATTGCTCAAGAAATTGGCTAATTCTGAATGCTTGGAAATAACAAGCTCGAAGTAGAAAATGTCCACTTCCTAGTTTCAGTTCAGCCTCTGTTTTCCCAGTGATTAATGAAGCATTTGGTCAATTCAAATTTGTGGCATTTTGCACTGAGGGACGCGGAAAATAAAGGAAACATTTCTCAAGTGAAAACATGCCTGAGAAAGAGCTTTTCCTCAGGATGCTGCCCACCCTGTCATTCACACTCACATTCCAGAGAGCGGATCCATTACTTACGTCCCTGCTTACTAGATAACCACTTTTTTATTTTCATATACAGATTCATTTGAATTAATTAATTTGTTCATCTGATTTATTACATTTGCATCACATCCAAATCTAATGAATTTAATTTGCATAGCAGTTTTTCCAAGACACTCAGAAATTATCTTCAAAACCCCATTCCACACTCATGAAAGCAGGAAAATGAATGGAAATACTAAGCAGTTTTGCTCCATAAAGCAAACTTGCAACACAACACACCACACACACACACACACACACACACACAGATCCACATACACACACACACACACACACACACACACACACACGCACACGCACACACACACACACACACACATACAGATCTACACACATGCATCCAAACACAGGCATAATCTGACATACTGTGCGTGAGAGCATGAACACGCACCAATGAACTTCAACCTTCCTCTTTCATTCATGTTAATGATCGTGATCAGCCTTGGGTCAAAGACAGAGGAGATTTAATGCATGGACACTTTCCCTTTCATATTCCCCCCATTTATATAGGAAACCAGCATTCTGTCAATCATCTGCCAAAGGAAATATTTCAGCCACCATCTTCCCCCAGATTTCATGTGAAAGAATTTAATTAACAACGACACAAGTGTTTTTTTGTGCACCAGACAGACACACAATACTTCCTTTCATTCTAGAAGTATTACTGGTTTAAATATTTATTAATTCAAAAGTAACCTCCCTATGCCAAATTTAAAAAAGCAGGTAGGACATGAAAAGATTTAGATATAGAAATAGCCCAGTGTAAAAATACCGGCACTGTGGGAGTCTGTCCATGGAGACTATGTTGTTTGTACATACTTGTCTACTGGTGCACGCATGTGAAATAGACCTGCTGAATATTTATGTCAAAGATTTTCCCACCATGTGCTTCACAGAAGAGCTTTGCCAAATTCTCCTGCAAAAGTGAGCAGAAGGTGACAATTATTGAGGTATGTGCTTTGTACGTTTGCATGTGGAATTAATTTTATTCTGAATATTTGCGACGCTTGTTTGAAATTGTGAGCAATCTGCCAGGATCCTCCTGGTTTATGGAAGTTAAAGTACTGAAAATAAATGTTTGACCTGTGTATTCAGATTGTAAAATGTGCACAAATGTTTCTGTTCCTGATTACATTGCGTGTAAGCATGTGTGCGGCGTGCATACACGAGCGTTGCACGTGAGCTCACTCATGACAGCCCGTGAGCAGAAGTTTGGGAGAGTGAAACGGGGTCCTGGATGATTATATTTGTTCATATATCCTTGTGCGCCCTCTCTCCAGCGGAGAAGGTATTTGAGCACCTTCACTTCATAGTGACCAAACACCACAATAGAAAATCAATCCTGAGGTGGAGATTGTTGAGGATATACATGAGTTTGTCTGCAAAAAACAAAAACACCTAACACTGATTTCTAAGTCAAAAAATACTCAACAGCGATTAGGCCACCTTTTTTCCAGAAATTCCAGATCATTCAAATACACTGTGAACTTGTTTTATTTGTTAACGTTTTCCTTCACTGCTAGTACTCAGCTAGCTGTCCGCTTTACAAGTTCATAATTGCTCAGCACAGCCAAGATATGCGATACTCAAAGGCCTTGAGTGTTGTAAATAATTATGCACGAACACTCGTTGCCCACAATACTAGGTACACCTGTATATCTACATGTTATTGCAGATTTACTATCAGCCAATCACGTGGCTGCAACTCAATGCATAAAAGCATGAAGACATCATCAAATGGCTCAGTTTTTGTTCAGACAAAACATCACAATGGGAAAGAAATTTGATTTAAGTGATTTGACGATTGAATGACATTTTTTTTGCGCCAGGTGAAATGGATTTACCATCTCAGAAACTGCTGATCTTACGGGATTTTCACAGAAAATAGTTTCTGCAGTTTTCAGAGAATGATGCAAAAAACACATATCTAGTGTGTGGCAGTTCTGTGGATGAAAAAGGCTTGTCAATGAGTGTGGTCAGAGGAGAGTGGTGAGACTGGTTTGAGCTGACAGAAAGGCAACAAAAACTCAAATAACCTGGAGTTACAATATTTTCATGCAGGAGGGCATCTCTTAATGAACGACACACCAAACCTTAAAGTGGATGGGCTACAGCAACACAAACCTGCATTGGGTTCGACTCCTGATAACTAAGAAACAGTGTATAATTGCCAAAGGCTCACTAGGCTGTAGAAGACTGGAAAAGAAATACTTTGTTTGATAAATCTCCATTTCTGCATCAACATGCAGACGGTGGGGTGAGAATTTGACATAAACAACATAAATCTATAGATGAATCTTGTCATGCACCAACAATTCAGGCCAGTGGGGGTGGTGTAATGGGTTGGGACATATATATTTGGCACACATGAGGCCCTTTGAAACCAATTGAGCATCACTAAAACGCCACGGGCTACCTGAGTATTGTTGCTGACCATGCATATCTTTGGTAGTCTACCCTTCTTCTAATGACTTATTCAAGCAGAATAATGTGTCGTGCCAGACAGCACACATCATCGCAAGCTGGTTCCACAAACATGATAATTTTTACTGTAATAATTTTTTACATTGTCATTAGTCTCTACATCAAATTCACAGAGAATATTAACAATAATATGAAAAACATGGGAACAAACATGGACATATTGGAGGCGTCATTCAGAAGTGGGCGGCAGCAGTGAAAAACAAAAACAATGGATAGAGAATATTAAGGAATTAACTGCCCTCATGCTATAGACTTATGCAAGGAACCTTTTTTTTTTTCTTGTAAGAAACGCTTAATTAAACAATTGCGACATTTGCCATCCATTTTTTTCCCTTTTTTTCGGGGTAAGTCGAATAATTTCTAGGTGAAACAAAATGAATTTCAGGGATGGTTTATATCTATGCATCCTAGCAGGCACTTAAGCATCTGTACTTTTTTTTTTTTTTTTTTGAAGTAATAACTATTTCATATTTGGCTGCTATTGGTATGAACTGTAAATCTTTGTTGATTGCGACCATTCAAGAAGTGCAACATCTTTCTCTCCGGCGTGCGCGCGTAATTCTCGTTTGACAGATAATGAAATATATCTCAAATAAAGGGTAGTCCAACTGATGGGGCATGAACTCACAGAGAGGGTGGTATTTCAATGCTAAATTGGTGAATCGTAAATCGGTATCGTATCATTTCTCTCGATTACGGATTGAATAAAATCTGGGTGTAGACTAATTGAATCACTCGATCAAGGAATACACTTCTACCCCCGCTGTGCAAGTGGAATGTGGTACGCTCCTAACCGAGGTCCAGATATAAAATCTTACCCGCGTTATTCTCTTCGAATAAGAGAAGGACAGACTGTAATGCAGCGTAATTGGACGCAATTACCATCCGCGTTTTGATTGGCACTTTCAATCAAGCCAAAAAGTGCCGGTGGATTTTTTTTTCTTTTTCTTTCCTTCTTTATTTATTTATTTTTACATCAATCTGGCGACTGTGGAACATTGTTTTTTTTTCTTCTTTTCCCATGATCTAAGCTGAAAAATCAGTGCGCCTTCCTGCACTAAAATGAAAATAACGGATGCAACCAAGCAGACGATCTGTTGTGCGCTCTCTCTCTCTCTCTCTCTCTCTCTCTCTCTCTCTCTCGCTATAACACGCGCCTGTGAACTTCGCGCCCGTAAATAGTTGGCATGCCGCTTATCTCAGATATAACCCACATCAGGTAAGCAGGTGCACATGTGAACCAACGGGGCAGCTGAGAATTGAACCCAAATCATTCGGTGCAATGCCAGCGTCAAAAACGCGTTAAAAAAAACACCTGATACTCGGACAAAAATAAACAATGGACTGTTACTTGCATTGAGTGACGACAATGACAGCTCAACAATGAAGAGGACGTTGACATGGTCGATAAGAAAGTCTGGTTGTACGAGAAACAGCATCAAGTGTTTTAATTTCAGTCGCTGAATAAAGAAATCAACGAATGAGTGTGAGGACATTTGATTTGCCGTTTTTCTTTCGGCTCGTTTAAGTTTGGTTTATACAAACATACCACGCTTGTCAAAGGCAGCTAGAAGGTCCATTACAACAATCGAGCATACATTTTTTCAATATGTGATCAATTTAAATTAAGCTCTCTCAAAGCCAACTCCACATATCGTCTGGGCGATATTATTACAATGGTTAATCAGTGGTCACTGACTGATAGGATATTGTGCGGAAATAAAATTCACCATTATTCTAAAGTCGTTGGCTATTCGAAAAATGCTTAACTTTAATGAATGAATGAAAGCAGTTTATTATTATTACTACAGCTGCTACTACTACTGCTGCCACGATTATTATTATTATTATTATTATTATTATTATTATTATTCCCATTATTGCTACTACTACTACTACTAGTAGTAGTAGTAGTAGTAGTAGTAGTAGCTGTTGTATTAGTATTGCTGTTGTTGCTACTTCTACTGTTCTTATTGCACTTGTTCCATTTATTTTCATTATTACGGTCACTGTTGATAGCTTGCTGTAAGGGATCTTGCTCTCGCAAAGCCTTAAAGTAATGATTTGGTGCTTGGACTGCAAGGTAGCGTGTATCAACTGAATGGCACTCACCTTTTTGTTCACCGGAGGTTTTTTGAGTGAAATAAGTTTCGGCCTGTCTTCACCAATCGCCTATTTTCTTCAACCAGCTCCGCGGACGTTAAACCGTTGAAATTTCGACCCTTCAACGTGTCCAGGATATGAAGAAACACGCCAGAAGCGAAACAGACGGATGTCTGTTCCTGTAATCCGTGGAGCTCAGAGCTCAACAATCCCACTGAATGAATCTCGCGCTCTGCTTCTCTCGCTCTCTCGCGCACACCCCCTCCTCCTCTTTCGCCTTTCTTTCTTCCTCGTGCTGCGGAATGGCACCGCGCTCTTGACAATGATGGAATTCTTGTCCACCTCCCCACTCCCCCATCACCCGTTTATTTTTAAGCCTGTCTCTCTCGCGCACACAGTGACACTTTAAAATTTGCACTTCATTTTTATTTTTTTTTTTTTAAAGCAGCGATACCTTTCAAACATATAGCTTACCTTTGGCCGTGGCACGTTTCATTGAAAAAGAAAATTGTAACAAGAATACCCTTATTTTCCATGTAGGGGCCAAGGCTACCTCATTAAGACCGTTACGAAATTCATACTCATTTACTTTAAGATCAAAATTCAGATAGTTTTTTTTTTTTTTAAATAATGCATATTCTTAGACCCCCCCTTCTTGGTTTTCCGTCTTTCCGTCTCGAATGGAACACCATCCTTGCACTTTAAGAGAGAAATTTTGTTCTCGATATTATTATGAATCCAAAAAAAAAAAAAAAAACACATACACACACATACAAACTCAAAAGAATTCCCCTATAGTGCATGTGCAAAAACAGGTGTTAATTTTTTCCTATTAAAACGCATGCGAACATGCACACAGCCAAGTACGATCCACACACAATGAACTAGATAAATGTCGACAAAAGTGTTGCCTCACGTCTCATTATTTATTTATTTATTTATTTGAAGCATAGACTGACCAACCTGAATTTGGTAGAAGACTACTTCAATTGCATGGGGTCCAGACGACTCTGATGGATTCCTTCTGGTGAACTCCTTAGATCCTGAGCAGTCATCTAATATTTTAATGAAACTGTATAGAGCACGTTTAAATCTGGAGTCTCGAAGGATGTCATGCTTTAAAAATGGACAAACGGTCTTAAAGGATTCCACAAAACTAAGATAAAGAGTTGAACTTTTTGGAGTGTAATTCATGCTTATTGGTGTTTGCTTCAAAACCTATTCAGCTATCACTGCATTAGTAATCTGAAAGGTATCCTTTGACCTCATCTAAGACATTGATTGTGCATTAGATATTGAACAAATGAAAATGATAATAGGGGTAGCTGAAATAAATCTGAAGTTTCAGAAGGCCAAGTAAAAATTTAATTCCAGAATTTTGTTCCAGTCACCTGGATTTACATATTTATGCAGTTTTTCAGCCACCGGGAGCAGTATCCTGTCATGGCTCAATTCAGGAGTGGATGGATGGCAGGGCTTTTACTTTTCTAACCCCAACAATTTATTCAGTATAAATACAACTATTATATTTATTCCCTTTATCAACAAACAGCATTTAGCCCATTTTCTTAAACATAGCATGGAGTATGCTTCTGAAAGCTTATCAATCAGCCTGACCTGACATTGAAAATCTGAATGCCCACAGGCCACAGCCCACATGACTGTATTATTAAAATAGATCTACTCCACTAGAACTATAAACAAATGATATGAGATGACAGAACAGCAGAAGTAGTAAAACTGAAGTCATGTTTTGGGTTCAGCGAAATCAAACACATAAGGTGTTCATTCCGCCAACTTTTTTTTTACTTACATTCTTTTCTTGTCGTCAGCTCCACCCATTGTGGAGTGAAAAGAAAATGAAGGATTCAAAGAATTAGCAAAATAGAACTTGTGACATCAGTTACAGGCACTGCAGATGTAAAGAGGAAGGCTTGTTGCCTTTTTTAACAATCCTCTGGGTTTGGTGAAGTCTGGATTTTTCCCGTCAAAGTGAGTCATAGAATTACTGTCTTACAACATAGAAAAGGGAATCATGAAATCCACAGTCCAGTCATGACTTATGACTTCATTAGGGAAGCAATGTTGAAATAATGATCTTGTATTCCAAATACAGAGACAGAAACAGATTTTTATTGATGAATGTCATTTGTGCACACAATAAATTTCGTGAATGAATATGCTTTTTGCTGCCTCACCTGTTGGGTTACACATAATAAATATAGACTGCTCAAGTAGTCACAATCAACCTCAGGTTACAGTGTTCACAGTTGTATGCTGATTGTGTAACGGTTCGTCCATCTTGCGTGAGCAACTACACTGCGGACAGAAAGTGGAGGACTGAACTCAAGTGCAGAGGTGGATTTGGTTAGTTCATTATGCCTAGCTGAAGACAAGGGGCACAAATTTAGAAGACAAAACAAAAGGAACAGGTTCCAAAACAAGATATTTACAATAAGTAATACTAGAACTGGAAACCACTGCAGTACTATGTATAACAAAAAACAAAGGGAAACGATGTTCCTTTAAAAAGAAATAAAAGTGCTGCATTTAATTATAACAGTACTGGGCTTAGAGTTTAGAGTTTAGTACGCAAAATACAGAGACCAAGCCTGTACAGACTACTATGTCAAACAGGCATGAGGATACACAGACTTCACAATGAGGCTGAGATAAGCTCAACCTTAAATATGCTCTGTTACCTCAGAGGCAACAGGGAACAGGTGCATGTGATAATTGAAAAATGACAAGTAATAATTGAATATTTAACAAAAGTGTGCTCTGGTATTCAATAGACCGGTGAGCTGGACGGCTGGAGACGTGTCCTTACAGATTGCAGGATAGACTTCCAGCTAATATTATCTGTTGCATGTCAAAATTCCATTACTTATTTATATATACCACCAGACCTTTGAAAAATTGGACCAAGTACTCACAATTATCTTCAGGAAAAAAAAAATCAGTCAAGATTTAAAGGAATATCAATAAATAACTAAATGGCGTAAATTAAATAATGGATTGTAAGCCTTGGAGAAAGATTGATTTCCAGTGAAAAGAAATAATCATTGTAAAAACACACATAAATAAATAAATAAATAAATAAATAAATAAGGATTGACTCACATTACATTACAACATTACAACATTAGGAGGATTACAACATGCCTCCCAATTCAAATCCCAGAAGACAGGATGAAGTCCTAACAGTCCAGATATTCTTGTGAATTCCGGCCCATGGATGACTCGCTTTGTGCAGCCGCCTATGAGCAGTGAATGCAAATCAAGCTCGGTGCATTCAGATGCTCTCTGTTTTTTTGGGGGGTGTCAAACAGGTTCATGCGCCTTTTGGTATGTAAATAGAGGAATACGTTTTGCATTTATGTTAACTATTTGCTTAAATCTGCACTGTAAATGAGCAATTTATCATTTTTTGTGCAGTATTAGGAACTGCCAAAGCATCCTTTTACATTGTATACGAATATAGCAAACATACACTCGGTTCAGATTTAGCAACCTTGCTGGAGGTTGCAACAGCACTGCTCTGCCTGACAATTTGAATTTGGCCCAGGTCCCTTTACATTTCACTATTACACCGAGTACACATGAAGAAATGGGGACTGCTATTTACATTTATGAGCTTTTTCTTGCAACTGAGTTTTTTCTGTTCACCTCATCCACGGGCAATTTGGAAGTTCAGCCAAGTACTCGCTATTTTTTTCCCCTCCATCACTCTGGAAAGTGTTTTTGCTACAGTCGTCTGTAAACCATGCACTATAAATAAAATTTATTTCCCGTTATTTCACAGCAATGTAATATTAACCATTCTATTCAAGTGGAAGACGGAAGTTCATTGTTTTCTGATGGTGTGTCCCTTCGATTGGCCCCCTCTTCAGTCCTCGGGGACAAGAAGGGGCATCGAGCTCCCACCAACAGGGATGAGGGAGAGAACAAAGATAGTGGGTTCAATTGGGGCTGCCATTTGGCTGGCGAGCATCTCATTCCACATAGAAGCTCAAGAGCTCACTCTTCAATAGGCCCAGGCACTCAGCTAGTGGGTTTTCCGCCTTTTATTGAGATACATACAGTGGAGAATTGGGGGAGGGGGCTACTGGAGGAGACAGCTACCCAAAGCTGTATGGACCATCAAACCTGATCAATAAAATTCAGCAATGTCACATGAAAGTCTCCGTTTCTGTTGTCAAAGACAGGCAAGTGTTACAGCCCCCCTCCCCACCTCCTCCACACACCTTATCCCCAGGGACTCGCATATCCTCCTTAAAGACGGTAACAGTGCTTCTCATTTTCTGGTGCGTTTACATTTCTGACGCGTGATGGGGGGTAGGGAGAGTCCTTGAGGGGTAATTGTCTTGAAATGAACGCTGCAAACGGTGTTCACGCGAATGGTAACCATGGTAGACCGTTGCAGGGAGGGTAGAGCCGCGAGGTTGCAGTGGGCCAATCTGAAAGCTATAAATATGTCCTGATGTGTCAGAGGGGGGTGTAGCCTATTGGGGTCAAAGTGCACTGCTCAAAGATTGCTGCAGTGTTGAGGAAGGGGGGGTCAATGGCAAGCAACGACAGCGAGACTGTGGCTCAACCTTGGCTAACAGCTTCTGACTGCTCATATACTCATCTGAAAGCCAAATGAGAGCAGTTTACTACACTCCCACTCGCATACCCCCACTCCCAAACACACCCCTCACTCCTACCCACATCCCCAACTAGCCACCGAAATCTGGTTTGTGTCATCAGCACAATGTCATAAATCACACTGTCCACACTCAGCTTTCAGTAACATAGCCTCCACAGTCCATCCTGAAGATTTCATGAACCCAGAGCAGGGTATTCACCATATTTTACTTTACCGTGATAGTTTACTTTTTTTTATTCTGTTCTTGATGGTACCCAGGTCGAACATGGCCCATAAGCAAACATAAACTAAAGATACCAGCAGGGACTGTCAGATGTTTAGAGGGCCTTCAGAAACCTTACCTTTTATTGCAAAATTGCTCTCAAGCTGTTCCCACTTCAGCTGCCCTAAATAACAATTTAAACATTTATTTACCGAAAAATCAACACCAATATATGGCCTATAATGATTAAGAAATAATGACAAAGTGATTGCTCATTGGCTATATTTATATAATTGATCTGACATTGTAAGAATGGCAATAATCCAACTAAATGCAAAAAATATAAAACTTTTGTAGTCTTTCTCCTCTTGCTTTACCATTTTTTCTGCAAAGTGCCAAACAACGCTCCTAAAGCTGTGACAGTATTCACAAATGAGCCCCTAAGAACCATACTGGGCCAACCCATGTTGGGGTACTTTTGAGAAAATGGGACTCAAAGTTGCCAGAGTAAACACTGCACCCAGAGTCATCTAGTTTAAACACTGCATTTGGTACAAACTCAAGATATGTAAAATCATGCACATGCACTTCTTGTGCAGGTTTTGGGTGCCCTTCTGCTGCATTAAATTGAAACCAACCTCCTTCTGAGGAGGAAGCATAATCTTCTGATTCATTTGGGACAAACTTTGGGTCTCTGTCATCTTCCACTTCACCATCATCATCAATCACAATAAGCAACTCCTCATCAGTGAGATACCGAGCTGCCATGTTTACAATGAATTATGGGAAGGTTGTGGGATGGCGTATTATGGCTAAGGCAGTGCAGTGCATATATACAGGGGCAGAGAAGACATTTGCTTGTATTAACAATCCATGTGGGCAGATTGGGTTGGGCTGGTAGGAAATGTAGATCTCAGTTTTCTGCACATGCTGACTACCACAACTCAATTTCGGCAAAAGTGCGGGATGGCCCGGTATGGTTCTTAGGGGCTCAAATAGCACATCCTCTCCAACCATCATGACCTACAGCAGTTCAGAATATTTGGAAGACATATTGACATATAACATTTCCATTTATATGCAGGAGAAAGCGCCTCGTAACTTTGTGGTACAATGTACAATAGCTTAATGCTATAAAAAATAAATTTGACAATCATTCTACCAATTACTCTTAGCAATTATGCTAAGTGAACTGCAGCAGGATAAGGTAATTAAGCATTGAAAGGTGATGTTACCAAAGGCCTTTGTTATCGCCATTGCTTCGTTACTGATGGGAAGTATCCTGATTTGTGCAAAAGGGTCAAGCCGCTTGTTTATGTATCGGAAAGAATGTTCATATTACAGTGTGTAAATAAATGGCGGATATCGTGTCTTGGCAAAAACTGAATAGGTATGACAATTACTGACCTATTGGAGTTTCAAATTTGGCATTTATCCCGTTTTGAAACCGAACTCTTAAAATGAAGCCGTGAGTGAAAGCAAATTATCATATAAACATTGACCTGAAGAAAAAGGCATGCTTCACACCATGTATGGCATCATTATTATGTGCATAATAAAACATTGTCAGAGATAGATAAAAGAACACAAGAAATCACATTGAGTCACTGCGTATAGCAAAGCAGGCAACGAAATGACCGAGAAGCTGGTACGAGCAATGATCAGAAAGTAGTGTGTGCTTCAGAGAGTAGGGGGATGTGGAGTTTCAAAGTGGACTCCAGTGTGCTCCAGGCATGCAGTGAAAAGAATTACAACCAGAGGTTGATGAGAATTTGGGGATGACGAAGGAGAAGCAATAGGTTGATGTAAGACGTACTCATATAATGTGGGGACAATGACTCTAACTGTGAGCGCCCTGTTCGCAAATTAGCCATGATTTCAGAGAGGGATGAAGGTGGGGGGAGGGGCCGGGAGGAGGCGGGGCTTAAGAAAAGTAAAAGTGTGCACCACCTGCGAGGGAACATGCTAATCTCAGTGGAAACGGTGAGCCCTCAGGATTGGAGACGGCCAGACCTCTCTGCACTGTTATCTCCGGCTCCACAGGTGGTGGTGGGACCTGGGGCGGGAGAGGAGGCTCTTTTTTTTGCATGTATGCATGGCAGTCATATCCAAAGCAACTTATAGTTCACTGGACTAAGCGTCAGTCAATTCCTGTCCAAGCAATTTAGGGTCAAGGGCTTTGCTCATCGGCTTGGAAAACCAACTTTTAGAACCACACTTTTAACACAGTAATAGGCTATGTGCCGCTCTCTACGGTGACATTAAGGGGGAGAAAGGCAGCATTGTTGACCTGAGACAATTGTCGTGACATTAGCAGGCTATGGGCATTTGCAGTGGCCATGAGTTGTGTTTTAATGTGCGTGTATGCGTGAGTTTGTGTGCGTGCGAGTGTGTTCCTGAGCTTGGGCATGTATGATAAAGGTTGAAGGGCAATCTCTTTCTGCTTCTCCTTCAGCGCCGACCAGACTGCGAGCGCCATTTCTTAAAGCAGGGCACTCTATTTTCAACAGGTTTCCGCGGCATGGGGCAGCCTCCATCCAATCGGATCGAAGACAAGTGTCGGTCATTAGCCTAATGCGGATGCCCTATGAGCTAACGGACCCTGAGAAAAGTTTGTTTCCCACTGCCGTCGCCCCGCACTCCGCCTGGCTGTTTCAGCTCTGAATCTGCCCTGGTGCCATTCCAGGAGCCAGAATAGGAGAAAGGACCAAAAGAGCACCTTTGAGAAAAGCGCGGTTAACTGGCCCCAGCCGCCTTTCGCGGGTTCCCACAGCGCGTACAGTCACTCCGTCAGAACAGAGGCATCAGTCTTTGGAGCACGGGCAGGAAAAACCCCCTGAAGGATGCCACATACATGTTAAACAGATTCTTTTCTCTTCACTGCTAATCCAGAGTGCGCTGGCTCCACCTCGCAAACACTTGTCCCTTTCCCACCAGAAATCACGTGCACACACACACACACATGCACGCGCGCGCACATGTACTCTCAACTATACAGTACACACTCATAATATTGCACACATAGACACATGCACAAGTCAGCACACTGTTCATAATTACATACTCAACAAATCAACATAAATACACATGCATAAATGCACAGGCAAAATATGAAAACTTGCATCAATACACACACAGGATTTTCAAACATTTACACTCAAATGCACACACATAGACGAAAGCACATCAGGTACACTGCAAGAACTAAAATACTCAAAACATATACATTTTTGTGTGCTCACTCACACAGACACACGCATCATACATGCATAAGCTGACATTATCAGAGACCACACATGCTTCAGAGAACGTTTACTTTTCGGTTTCATTCAATGAACTTTCTTGGCATCTGCTGGATACTGATACAGCCTGACTTGCACTGCAAATGCATGTGTGACACTCAGGAGACAAATTGTAGAAATTCCCCGCTAAAGAAAAGTGTCAAGAGGCAGCTATCACAAGAAGGGACTTGATTGACAGCTTTATATCGAAAGTAACTGCACATTAAATCAAAGTGTCAAGAACAGGGCTGCCAAAATGAGCATAAAACTAAATTTAATGACCAACAGCCAAGAACCACCATCTCTGAAACCAACAAAATCACGCCCACATGCAAAGCTTACATACTTGAAAGAATTACACACACTCATGGAAATATGGAAAAATCACATTTTTGTAAACCCAAATTTTTAACCACAAACACAAATCATTAGAAACACTGCCATAAATACCAGCTGTGTGTTGCTCATTACATTACGTTCAATGGGACTGGTTCAGAAACGAATTGATTCGATTCTGAAGTTCTATGGTAAATAGCAGCTATCCTACCAAGTGTCTGTCTCTTCCGTTTGGAGAGCGTTTTCTCACACCACAATTTTTTTTTTTTAATTATCTAAGGCACCTTATATAAATATTTTGACAAAATTTCCTAAGACACCTTCTATAATTACGCTGCTTTCATAAGTAATGATTTGGGCATCAGGCATTTGACTCTTTTGGGACTCATCTCGCTTTTTATCTTGCTTTAGAGACTTGACGAGTATAACGGGTTAGATCTCTTCTAGCAGACCTTTGCTGTTAATTATTAAAATTAATACAAATTAGCTGCATAGTGTCATGGTTTGTTAGATGTGCGTGTTGTTTGGACCTTTCTTTGCAGCTCTCATCCCGGGACGATATCGAATTCCTGGGCCATCGAATTCTTTACCCAGCTGGTTGATTGAGCTGGGGTGGTGCTTCCCCAGAATCTATATAAGCAGGATGTCCGGCACGCCTCCTTCGCTAGAGTGTCTGTGTTTAGCTTCGCACTATAGCCGAAGATATCTGTAGTCAGGTTTTGTATGACTTTCTATCTTCTTATTGGAGTTTCTTCTCCCTTTTTCTATCTTGCTTTGCTTCCGTGGTTCGGACTATTATACGTCCTTTGGAAGTGCGAGTACTTGCATTTGGTCTATATTATTGTCTGTGTTTGTACTGTGTTTGTGCTACTCTCTTTCCCTCTGTCATTGCGCTTGGCCTCCGTATACTACCGGCCATTACACATAGATGCTTTTGTGGTTTTGGTTCACAGACTTCAAAGTTAGAGCCATTCCCAGAGGTGCTTCTGACATTTTGTCTACCCCCTGTACATCGACAGACACACAAACACAGGCAAACCCACACCTAACATGACATACACGTAAGAAGTAGAACCTATATTCATACATATACAAATGCACACCTATACACTCAACAATAATGCCCCTATATAAAAATGACGAAATCAGTATACAGAATCTAGCACCCATGGAAAGAGGCATCTTTAATAGCACTCAGTACATGTGATCAAGCCGGTGCACTGGATGGTGTGCACCGATGTAATGATGAGAGTCGAGGATTCAGATGCAAAGCAAATACAGGGCTTTGAATGACGAAAGCGTGACTTCAGTCAAAAAGGGTTCCACACAGGAGAATAACACAAAGGTACAATTAGTAAAGACGACTGTAAAACAGTCTAACCCAAACAGGATTTCTGGCACAGGGCAAGAATCAGTATACAACACTGAACACTCCTCAGTTACCCATAGGCCTAGTGACTGGAAGTTGGGAGAACAGGGGTATATATGCACAGACTATGCTAATTAGATAATGAGCCACAGGTGAGACTAATTAACAGAAGCAGGAACAGGAGCAGGCCAGTGGTTAATACTCAGGAAAAGTGGAATGTGGGCAGGACGTGACACTATACCTCGGGCATAACCAATAAACTACTTATCAAGTATGCATGTTTTTAATGTGCAGCAGTATAAGAAATGACATGAAATTGGCTCAGTTAATATTTTTGAATACCTCTTAAAATATCTGAACCGTGTAACAACTCGTTGGACCACCATCCCTTCATTTGGTACCTGATTTATGGAGGAAAAAAAACCTTGAAAATACCAGTATAACTGTGGTTTCTTAACCCAGCTCTGTCTCCACGTTTACACATTTAAGCTGTTGATAGAAGCCCACGCTTTCACAAACACAGGGACTCAGTGTCCACAGATGGCTCTCCACTCATGCCAAATGAGACGCATAACATTTACATCACAGTTCTACCATTCCACTTAGTTCAGATAGCCAGTGTGGAACACTGAAACATTCATTGTAAGTTTTTACAATTGTTTTTTTGTGCTAAAGCACTGGTTGATTTTTTTTTGTTAAATTACAGCAGCAGCGAGGTTCATAAGTAATTGGGCAGTGATCCAATTTTCATCGTTTTGGCTGTTCATCAATGCAATGGACTTGAAATGGATCAATCTTTGGGGCAGACTTTAGGCTTTAAATGACACGTTTTATTAAAAAAAACAAAAAAACAAAAACTATCTGACCCATTTAGGAAGTGTAGCCCTATCCTCTATCTTTCAATTTTAGGGTCTCAAAAGTAATTCTGGTTTGAAAATCCATTGCAGTATGAATGTCATAGACATTACCACACTCTGGATTTCCTTCCTAGTGATGCTCTGGCGATGACAGTGCATTAAAAAGTGTTACAATTCGAGGGATCGCACTTAAATTTCCTAACTTCCTAACGCTACTGCTATTCTTGCCAAATCCTTGCATGTGATTGGCTGATGCACTGGAACTTAAAGGAGGTTAATTCGCCATGTCGGAATGTGCACTTCCGGTAAACACAGCAACCTCTTTGCTAGCAATGCAATACCAGGTCAGTGCACGATGTACAGTGATGTGGGTGAACGACCTCAGTCTGGGCCCTTAGACTGAGGGGTCTCCACACACCTGCAGTTTTCCGCCAAAGAATACACGCAATCTCCAGAGTCTGATGCAAGTGGGTTTATTGTATCTTTCTCAAAGTAAAGTACAACATCCCGGGCTGGTATGCGCATACCAAGAAGCATTCATATCACATCAATCGCCCCACACCAACTGACCACTGATTGTCTGACCACTTAATTTATAGGGCCTTTGGACCTTCCCATAAGGTGGGGTAAAACATGATACTTTCTACCTCGTCATACAATTATCATTTTCTGATTGGTAATTGTCACATAGTAACACTCCACCCTTAGTAACAAGTTTGCCATTACATCATGGTGTAAATTCATTTTTTGCCGCCAGGGATGCTCGAAGACCATGTTTGAGCCTCCCAAACCTAGGGGTTACCTGAGGGTCATCTTTGGGTACCCAAGAAGACTGGATCTCTGGATTCATCCAGCATAAACTGGAGTGCGCCGGTTCCTATGAAGGGACTTCTCATTGGTTGATTACCAATATGGTCATTCCGGAAGATTAGCTCATCTAGCCGGCCAGCTATATGTTGCTATCTGATTCTTTTAACAGATTTATGAGTTTTTGTTTCATTCCCACCACTTTTTCTACAGCAGTATGCAGGCCATATGAGCCTGGCTCAGTTCTCTCTGGAGAGTGGTAATCATCTTTATTCTTTGACTTTAGAACGTTTACCCACCACACTATACCGAAGTATTGTGGCACATTTATACGGCTCAAGATTAAGGGAACACTCATGACCAAGTCATTTAAACCTTAGGTACTCAATCTATTGATTTAGGAAGCCCAAGTGGTTGTGGACCAGTTTCACTTGTTTTGATGCAGGCAACATTGAGAACGGGTGCAATGGAAAAGCAAGAAGAAGAGAAACACAAACAAACCAGGTACACATATAGTCTTGTGTTGCACTAGTGCCCTTGTCACACCTTGAGGCATGAGACGGTATTTATGGCCCAGTCAGGTTGCAATATATTTCCCACCACAGCAGCTACGTACTTTGCTTCACGTGAACATGTACGATTCTGTCTCCAGAAAATGAATGAATGCATGAATTAATTAACAGTTCCAAAATAGTAACTTGCTTGTATTGCCTGGAGCATTAACTAAACTGACAACCCCTGAATGTTCTCATCGCTCTTTACCACAGAATAAGAGACATTTATTGAAGGAATGAAACACCTAACCTATGATTATGTCCTAAATACCAATGTACCAATAATCAGATTCCGGGACTTTCAATCAGATCATGTAAAGGTCCTCTATTGCAGCCTTTTATAAATTTAAGACAATACCCCGCTGTCTGTAGCAAAAGGTTCAGCCAGATACGAGCTATTTCCAGAGGTTCTGCTCTGATTTGCTGTCTCATCATAACGTATAGTCAACAAAAGTGGCCGATACCTATCTGTAATGGGCCATACTATGAAAATGAATTCACTCGTGATGTCAGTTGGGGCACAAAATCAAAACCAGTCATTCTAGCACATAATTTCTTAGGAAGGGTGCAACAGCAACTATGCTGAGACACTCTGATTTTATAAGTTGTCAGATTTTAGGGAGAGGGTGGACCTAAGTATAAGTGTACAGGCATTGCAAAACAAAGTTTTCATGATATAGAACCTTTAAAGCTGTGATTTTCTGAAATACTGGAGATGGCAAATTATTCTTTTAGTATAAAATATGTAACATGGCTAAAATGTTAAAATGTAACAAATTTTAGACTGACAAGCAATGAGTTGGTTTCAAGAATATGAGTCGCTTGTTCGGAAAACACTCAGGCACTGGCTACTGAGTATTCTTGTTTGTGTGATTGGGCTTGACAGAAAAATATGGCGTTTCTATACTGCCATCTAGTGGATTCTTGGGGACAAGCAATGCAAACGGAGGACTGAGTTTGCGTCGGCGTCACTCTAAGACTGGTTTACAAACTAGATAGCAGGCTCATACATTCAGTGTTTATATTGTGCAGCTTTCTGTTAAAACTGTAATGAGAAATCCTAGGTTAACACCTCATATTAATACTTTTATTTCATTTTTGAACCACAGAAAAGTGATTACATCAATTTACATGTCAGATTTACAAGTTTCCAGGTATCAGTTATATCAGTTGAAAATATGACTCCTGGAAGACACTGAATTGTCTTGATTTTTGTACGCGTGAATTCTCAAGTCAAACAAATATAACAAATATTACAACCACATGGATTTGATCCATATAATATGATATACATAAAACTTTATACAATATGTACAGAACACTGACTGTGCTTTGTAATTTTTTCTTGAATAGTACAATATTAATATACTGTATGTACATGGCCTGAAATAAAAGGAAAATTTTCAGAAAAATTAACAGATACGTCTCTGCAGTCAGTCATAAGTCTGTTCCAACCAATCAGAATAGAATGTATGCCCCTATGCCATATCAGGGTGGGGGGCACATATCTGTCCCGCCCACTTTCGATACAGGCAGCAGACAGCCCAGTGTTACTTCTGTCTTTAATATAAAGAGTTACCGACATACTGGACAGAGTCAGAGGAGAGTAGAAAAAGTATAACAGAGAGGGAAAGAGAGATAGAGGGAGGAGGAAAGGGCGAGAGAAAGGAGGGCAGAATGAGAGTAAGAGGAAGAGATGAGTTTGGCGCCAAATCGAGCAGCATTCCTACTTCATGCTGGCCTCTATCCAGTCCTTGAAGTTGGCGGTACGGGTGTAGACCGTATACCGGTCTGGGCTGCAGGCCTGCTGCTCGTACCCGTGACTGACCACACCAAGCAGCCTCCACACGGTCCCGCCCATCTCCTGCCCCTCGGAGAACACGGGGGCGGAGAACGGGAGCGAGGGGGCCAGCATCGCGATCCCCCCCGTGTCGGCGGGGCAGATGTTGGAGGGGCCGCGGGAATGCTGTCGACCGCACAGCATGTTATCTGTAATGCTCACCGGCGCCCCCTGCTGGGCATACTGCCTCTCGCACTCCACCACGTCCCCCAGCTCGACCAGCCCCGCCCGGGCGATTTCCTCCTCGTCCCCGGTCGCGCCCGCCTCCCCCTGCTGCTGCTGTGGCAGGATGGACCAGCCCACCACGTAGGCCTGGCGATCGACGACCTCCCCGCCCTGTCTGAGGGGCAGGCAGACCGGCAGCACGCGCTCCCCAATCCGAGCCTTATCCAGCAGCTTCAGAACTGCCAAGTCCGAATCAAGAACCAGCGGGTCGTAGTTCGGGTGGATCAGGATGGAGGACACCTGCCGAATCACAGCCACGTGATTAACGGGATGCTACAGTAAAGACCTGGCAACCCCTAAGCAATACTTTCCCACGACTGCCAGTGGAGCAGCACATCTTTTCAAGGACTGAACTGAAGAAATTTTTTTTTCAATTACAAGATTTATAGAGATATTCGCATCCACAGCATCCTGTATGGCATAAATCTTCAAATCACAGTCCTGGATGACCAAGAACTGCAGATTTTCCGCTCTTTGTCTACCTGGGAGCCAGATGCAAACACATCTCTGGCCTCTCAGTAGTGCCAATGGTTCCGTTAATCATTGAACAGTTAGGAAACCAGGGCTGGATTTGGATTCAAGGGCCAGATTTTATTACCCCTGCAGCACATTAGCGCACTGAAATTGATTCTATCCATCTTCCTCCTAAAATGTGATCGACACACGAACTGTATATTAATACAGCAGTGGTAGAATGAGTCTGAGCTGAAATCCTGCAGTTTAAGTGCTAATGTAAAAAATGATCTGTTCACTCAGCTTGACCAAGTTAAGTCATCTTCTTGCTTTGACTGAGTTAAGTTCTGTGAATGTAATGAGCAGGGAGACACTTGTCTCTTTTCATTCACGTAACTCAAAGAACAAGGCAATTAGACATAGTCAAGTTGAGTGAAAATTTCATTTTTCAGAGTGATATGTGTTTCAAAGCAAATCTATAATTGTGGAGTATAAAGGTAAGCAAAGAAAATACACATATATACAGTTAGGTCTATAAATATTTGGACATTGACAACATTATTTTACCTGTCAAATATAGAATATTGGAGTTGAAATTAAACAATAAATATGAGTATAAAGTGAGGAAATCCTGCACTAGAATTTGGATGGATGGTGAAAGAATTATAGCATTTTTTCTGAAGTCCTCCTTTTCTGGGAACCAAAAGAACTAGAACAAGTGAATGCTTCGCTTTTCTATGACCTGGTGTGTTTCATTCCCTAATAATTTCTTTTAAAAGTGAACATCTTAAAGTTCTACAATTGATTTCAAGAGTTAGGTTTTCATCTGGAATCTTTTTCTGTAAACTCTCAATATGACATCCAAAGAGCTGACAGTGCCAGTAAAGCAAGCCATTACTAGGCTGACAAATCTAAAAAAAACCACATGAGAAAAAGAGAAACCATTTGGTACGGCCAACTGAACTATTTGGTATATTCTCAAAAGGGAAGAAAGCACAGGCGAGCAAAACGGCCGGGAAGACCATAGATAACAACTGTCCTGAATGACAGAAAAATTCTTTCCTTGGTTCAAAAGAATCGCTACACAAGGACTGGCCAGATCCAGAAGATTCTCGAGAAGGTAGCCCAATCAGTCAATGTCAAAGTCCGCAAACAAGAGAGGACTTCACCAGAGTGAATATATACGTTGATTTTAACATTTAAACAATTGGTAAGGCTCAAAAACAGGAAACTTGCCAAGGAAAATGTAAAAACACCTGTATGGTTCCAGAACAAAAAATCTTATGGACAAACGAGATAAAGATCAACTTGCAAAAGAAATATTGGAAAAGAAAGATATGGAGAAGGGAAGGAACTGCTCACGTTCTGAGGCAAACAACCTCATCTGTGAAGAGTGGTTATGTGTGGGCAGGTATGGCTGCTAATTGAACTAGTTCCTTCATATCTACTGCTGATGAGACTGTTGACAAAAGCTGGAGGATGAATTCTGCACTGTATAGTGCTATTTTATCTGCTTAGATTCGGCCAAATGCATCAGAACTAATTAGAAAATGCTTTACAGTGGAGATGGGCAGTTACCTGGGAGCATACTGCAAAAACAACCCAAGATTTTTTTAAGGCAAGGATGTGGAAATGTTCTCCCACGTACAAGTCAATCATATGACCTGAATCTCATTAAGCATGTATTTCACTTGCTGAAGGCAAAACACCCCAACAACAAGACAGGAACCTGAAGACAGCTGCAGTGAAGGCCATGCAGAGCACCACCAGGGAGGAAACCCAGTGTCTGATGATGTCTATGGGTTCCACACCTCAGGCAGTCGTTAACTGCAAAGGTTTTGCCACCGTGGATTAAAACTGACAATTTAGTTATTGATTATGTCAGTTCGTCCAATTACTTGTGAGCCCCTAAAACTGAGGAGGCTTTGCATAAAATGGGTGTGATTCATGCTTGGTTGAGACAATATTTTTGAAAAAGCTCTGAAATTGAAGTTGAAATTCTGTTTTGCTAGTTTCTTTTCAAATCCATCATGGTGGATTACAAAACTAGAACAATGAAAATTGTGATTTTGTCTAAATATTTATGGACCTTACTGTATGTTTGTCCCAAACATAATGGAGCTCGGCATATACGCTGTACCCTGAAGGGCCCGGCTTTATCCCCACCTACCCGCAGATGCTGCAGGTTTTTGGTGTCTCGGTGGTCGCTCCTGTAGTGTTTTCCCATCACCACCTTGATGTTGCCGACGGCGACAGGCAGCAGTTTCCCCAGCTCGGTCACACAGTGGGCGGCAACCACCACGCTGCGCTGGTTCACCAGAGCCCCACTACAGACCAGCTGCCACACCTCCTGCCCTTCCTCTCCCACTGGCTCCTCCCCCCCACCAGCCTTAGTCTTCTCCTGCCCGCCCGCTAATGCCGCCATCTTGTCTGGTTTGCCTGCGACGTCCGGAATGGACTTGCGATAGATGGCGGCATGCCACGGCCAGCGGGTCTCCAGCAGCTTCTCAGGCTGAAAGGCAGGGAGCTTACCACACACTGAGAGAGAGAGAGGAAGGAAAGAAGGAAGGGAAGAGAGGTAGAGCAAGAGAACAGAGAAAGGGTTAAGATGACAGAAAGAGCAAGAGATGGTGGGGAGACAAACAAAGAGGAAGAGATTATAGACAAAGAGAGAAGGAAAAAAGAGTCAGAGAGAAAAATAAATTGGATGAAGTAATAAAACAGTCACCATGGATTCATCACAAACACATCTATAATGCTAAAAAAAACTGCACTTGTCTAAGACCCAGTTCAGATTATTGCTAACTTTTTATCTACGTGTTCAAATAAATGCCTATAACTCAACTATTTGCATAGTATACAGAAAATATTTGATCTTGAAATATGAAATTGTTTTTTAATGTTCTGTTCGAAGGTTTTTCAATTTTTTTAAAAATTATTATTAGTTAAGGACATTGAAGGGTTAATCCTACCAAGTACAGGGCCTGCATACAGTTTGTTTCATTTAAAGGCAGTACATAAGTCCAATCTTTCCAAAAATCTGTGATTTATGATATCATCTTTCACCCACAGATGCAAAATCTAACAGAATCACATGCATTTGCTAATTAGCAAAGGTCTCCAAGAAGTATTTGCCGGGAGGTGGAACTAATTAGGGAAATCAGTTGGCTGAGTTCAGGGGAGACAGAAACACATGGCAGGGCGTTTTTCTCCCCAACCCGGAGACTTCACACCCCAGACTGAAGATTCACTGTGCCGTTTCAGGGACTCTCTGCTGCCCTCACCTGGTGAGCAGGACACATGGCGCCCACTCCACTTCCCGGTCTTCAGGCAGGTGCGGCGAGGGCTGCCAGAGTGGTGGTAATACGGCGAGGCACACTCGTACTCGATGTGCGTGTACAGGTGGTGGAACCCAGGGGGCAGGGGCGGGAGAGTGACAGAGTCCTTGATTGGCTTGGCCAGGTCAATCACTTTCCCCAAATTCATGGCAGAGTACAGTTTGTGGACTGGGGTCTTCCTAGAGGAAAATAAGAGGCCGGGAATAAGGGAGTCAAAACATGAGTGAGAAAAAAATAAATAAATGAAACTATGATCGAGTCTCTATATGTACAGCACAGTCCAAAAGAATAGGGTATATTCATAAAATTACTGTAAGCGAAGAGTATGAGTATGCAGTATGAAATGCTCAATTCATACAAACAACTGGATTACTTAATGATAGATATTTTGACCTTGTAGTTAAGTGTCACCAAAGATTCATGCATGCAGTTCTGAAATGGGACTATGTGCAGTAATACGAGGTCACGGATATGAATGTCTGTGAGTTGGCAGGGTAGCTACCGATATGGGATTTGTGGAGGTAGAACCTTCTGTCGCACCAGTTCCGACACCTTGGGCTCTCGACACGCTAAAGATGCATGCAAACCACAGGAAAGCACTGCTTACCTCACATTACAGTTTATCCATTTATACAGTTTGCATGTATAGCAATTTAACCACGCCAGGTTTTACCCAAAGCATTGAGAACAGCCAAGGACTGTGCCTTGAACTTTAAACTGTATACAGTAAGGCCAGGGCTTTCTCAAACTACTTTATGCCAGGATTTATTCAGAGACAAAAGGGGAACTTACAGCAAAATACCATGTCAAAAAGCAAGACAAAACTAGAGTTAACAGACTAAAATGCTGACAAATATGGAGATTAAATTAATACTGTGCCATGGAATCATATATGAAGCTACACTACATGATGACTCACATCTTTTTAGATTAGCTTTTAAGTAGTTCTTTGAAGTAGTTTTAACACTAGTTTTTTTTTTTTCTCCATGTATAGTAGTCTAGGAATTTTATGTAGGGTTTTTATCAATAGTAGATTCATTTTTGTTATTTTAGCTTGACTGTACAGCGCTTTTGATCATTTTAATGTTAAAAGGTGCTGTATTAAATCAATAAATTAAAATTAAATTAAAAATAAATCTCCTTTGTGAAGTTGAAATGACAGACAACATGAGCTACATCACCTTTAATCCATTATTAATATAAAGGAGTCCCACACATAACTGTTAAGCACCCAAAATTTTTCATGATAAAAAAATGCAGTTGTAGGTATTTGTTTAGTTATCTCCAATTATCATGGCAAATTCATATTTCCATACATTAGTTTACCAAAAAAAGAGAGAAAAAATTATATATATACAGCGTATATATATATATATATATATATATATATGTTTACAGAGGTTGTGTGCCCTTTAAGTATGCAGCATTTGGTATGTCCTTGACAGATCCCTGATCTCAGCGTCTTTGAGTCTGTCTGAGAATACAATGCGAGACAGTCAGCCAGCAGAGGAAGTGGAGTAAATTCTCCAGTATGCTTACAACAAACTTCTGACCAACTCTAAAGTAGTTCCAATGATGAAGGGTAGTCTCACCGAATATTGATTTGATTCAGTTTTTAGCTTTTTAAGGCTATTAATAGCACTTTTGATATTTAGAAACAAGTCATGTTCTAATTTGTGAATGCACTTTTGCATGAAACATTGGGCCTTGGACCTTTGCACAGCACTGTTTAAACATGCATTTATGAGTGCGTTTGAGATTGTAAGTGAGGTTATATAGAGGATCTTACACGAGTGGGCATGTCATGTGAAAGTTATGAAACAAGTTGAGTAAATATTGCCTTTGTTGTGAGCAGAGCTTTAATGGGCAACAAATCCAAAATTTACACAACTCCTTTCATAACTTTCATATGACACGACCAAGAGTATAAGATTCTGTTTACATGACTGAATCAGGTAATTTAATAGAAAACAAATGTAAATTTCCGTTTGAATCAGCAACGTTTTTAAATTCACAGGCAAATGAGTAGCCAGCTAACTTTAACTCGCTAGCTAACAAACTAATATTACATAATGGTTATGGAAAGGTACTGCGTCCATGCTGGCTATCTAGCAAAGTAACGTTAACTTAGTCATGAGAGTGGCACTTAGCTAGCTCACTACAACACTAAGCCATACCGATTTAACCAATGTTGCACTTGGTATTCAGTTTGAGTAAATATTAACAGCATGACGTAACACAGAACAATTTTTTCCCATGTTCTCAGCCAATGAAATTTTCGCAAAAGTGGTATGTACTTTAGGTAATATCAAAAACATGCCATGAGCTGGGAAAAGAACTACAGTAAAGTAATAAATATACTTATTCCACAGGTCTATTGAAGACTCAGTTGTGATTGGAAGGATGTTTTAAAGGTGCACAGTTTTTATCTGATTACTGCACACCTATGAAATAGTTCCAAACATTTAAGCTTTTCGATACTTTATATAGATTGACCACGTCTTGAATTCCAAGCTAATTGACTGACACTTTCAGTAAAGAAGTTACAAACATTGAAAGTGAAGGCTAAACTAGTCACAGACAGTATTTTTAAGTTTTCTGATATAACTAATAGAATCTTTGGTGAGCCCTACGATGAGTATAACAAATAAGAGAAAGCACAACGCGACAACAACTTCCCGAGTGGAACTATTACGTTGCGGTATAACTAAATAAAATAGAGCAGACAACTGCTCTCATAGCAATGGAAATTTCAACTGTTTTGAAACAATAGTTAATAGTAGCAGAAGAAAGTAGTGTGTTTAAAACCACAATTTTTGAAAAAACACAAAAATGATGTCTTTAGCTATGTATCTGTATGGCAACCATAGTGAAATGCAATAAACAACTCTATGCTGGTCTTTATATGAAAATAATTGTACACCTAAGTGGTTAACAGCCCCCCAGCGATAATACACTATTTCGGCATGCAATCATTCCAATTATTTTTGTATAATGACCAGCGTATCATTATTCATTGCTTACTTACGTGAGTGCACATTTTGCTTATTCAATGTCTAATTATTGCCCTATGCATGCAATGTGCTTAGGAAGCCTCTTTTCGCATAAAACCACTGAGTACACTATCCTTCACATTAGTGCTTGTAAGGTTGGACCACTACCTCTGATGCACAGGGGCTGATTTCCGCTCCAGGACCCATTTGGCTGGCAGGTTCTCACTGCGAAGCCACTCAGAGCGTAGGAGTGGTTGCAGAAAAACTCGGCCCGGTCCGGTTCCCCACTAGAACCCTGAACCACCTGGTGGTACCCATTATACAACCGTGGAGGAGGGGGGCAGTGAATCCTTGCTACTTCTGCACACAAGCACACACACACATTTACGCACACAGGAACAAGACAGGCAGAGAGGTTGAGATGAACAAAATGTTCAGAGATACACATCCAGCTGCAAGGTAATAAGGTCAATTCAGATGGAAAAACAAGGAGAGATTGAGTGGAGGGAAGAAAGAGAGAGGTAGAGAGACGAGGAGAGGGGGTCTTCAAAGCTGGCTACACATCTCATTGTTATTTAGCTGCCATCAAATACGAGCAGGTATTAATTTGGACGATACGAGTAGCAGAAGAGAAAAGAGAGAAGCTTGTTCATCAAGAGCAAACACTTTTCCTCCACTGTACATGGGGCAAAAAGGGGTTATGCAACATATGCAACACATAAAGGTGTCACACAAACGGGGGCGCCAAAATTGTAGTTTAAAAAAAGCTTTTGCTGTCTAATAACTAAAAGCAAAATTGTAATCAATAATAATTGAAAACCAGATTTTGTCTTTGTCCATACAGCCTTTTTTTACCATCTTTATATGGGATTGTATGCATCTTTTGCCTCCAACTGGAAGCCTACACAGAAGAATGCTGGTAATATGCCAATTATTCATAGAGGAAGAACCATAGCTAGCTTGTTGCTGAAGATATTGCTCGACGTTCACCAACTCTGTCAAAAATGGGCATGCAGGATGTAAAAGCTGACTGTCACCGAACTGAAACTTGTCACTGAAAATCTTCAGGAGGGCTCCATGTTGGTCAACACCGAAACAAATAAACCGTTCATGATAGCTATTTAGTTAAGTCAGGGGTTAACGCAGCCTACTAGCCCTCTACACTCACACTAGCCAATGCTAGCTCAACACACACATTTTGATATTGCATAGCCCTCAACAAATGGATAGTTGTGCCCTTGCTCTTTAGCTGAGCAGCATACAGGCCCCCAAATGCAAGAGTCAAATACAGTACACACTGGGAAGAAGGACAGGGAAAGGGAAATACAGTAACATTATCAGAACCTTGAGTCCTGGAGATTCATGCTTTTAGTATCTCCAGGTGATAATAGGTGTAAGTTAGAATTACCGTTGATGTTCAGGTTGTCCTCTGTCTCTTGTCCAATTGCTTTATCTTCCCCGGTGGTTGATTCTTGTTTCCCTGTTTCCTTTCCCTCGTCAGTCTCCACTTGTTTTCCTGTATCGTTCCTTGCAGTGGTTTCCACGGTGACTCCTGTATCTGTGCTTCCAGAAGTTTCCACTGTTATTTGATTATCCTCGCTTCCAATAGTTTCCACAATACTTCTTGTATCATTGCTTTGCACTGTAGTTTTCCCCATGTCTTTACTTACAGTAGTGCCCCTATCTTTGCCTACAGTGTTAAATGTGATTTTTATTGTTTCTTTGCTTCCACCTGTGTCTGGGCTTTTCTCCCTGTATCTGGTCAAACCCTTATCTGTCGGTTTTCCTGTAGTTTTGATCACGCCAGTATCAAGGCTTTTGTCTTTGTCTTTAATGACAGTGGTGACCTTGGTTCGTTCCTGGCCATTGCTTTCGACTGTATTCACATCTTTGCTCCCGTCTATAGCAGTACTTTTTCCGGTATCTTTGCCTCCACCGGTTCCCTTGCTTCTTTCGTTGTCCTTGCTTTCGACCCGATTCAAGTCATCGATGTCTTTTTCCTTCTCTTTTTCACGTCCAGTGTCAGGGTCTGGTGCTGCGGACAAACCCACAGGTAGCCAGTTACTGAAAATTGTAATTATTTTTATTTTTTTCTGATGTACGAACAACTATGTAAATCAACTCACATCAACTGCATGTTGTTCCAATGTGTATTAAAATATCAAACAAAACTGTATTTGTCTTTAGTTAATTAATTGATTTTTTCCTATGGTCAGTCAAGCTGCAGTGTCCACAGTTTTGAATCAATCAACCAACAGCACTGGAAACATGCTATATGCATTTTTTAGCCAACCAGGGAATTAAATTAATCCCTTATCTGCTGAAAAATACAAAAATATCTATATACATCACAGTCATTGTAGACCTCAAGGCACACAGTTGGACACCAATGCTCTAGTACAGTTATACCACAATGAGCATTGGGAACACATAGCAGTTTTACTCTTGATGGCATGTGAGGCTATTTCTGGCTTAATGTGGCCTGAGAGGGTGTAAATGATCTCTCTAACTATGACCAGCAGCTAATTAAGGAAAAATAAGAGCTCTAAAATGATCTGACTGTGGCTGGAATGAACACCAGCATGAACACAGGGGCCACTGGACCAGGATAAGATGGGATGCGGGCCTTTTCATTCCGCCAGTATTTGTGTTCAAGTGTAGTACTGCACCTTTGACACAAGTGGGCACTGTTCCGCTCCAGGTGCTGTTAGGAAGGCAGGTCCTTTGGGAGTTCCCCTTAATGACATAGGGCCGATAGCACAGGTACTGGACAGCAATGGGAATGTCCTCTGGGCCGTACACCAGAAAATTATCCCCATGGGCCGGCTTCTCTGGAGTGCCACAGGTCCGCGCTCTGGGCACTAGGGAGCAAGGAAAGAGACACGCATTTCATACAACAGTTGAAGCTACCTAGCGGAGTTTCAGGAGCAGGACCACACCTCAGCTGTGACGCATTCGAAACTTTCTATAAATATACACTTAACCCACTCCTCCCGTTCCGCTTTCGTATCATGTGCCCTTCTTCCCATCCTGTTCCTTCCTTCTCTCCCTTCTCCTGTCTCCCTGTTTATTTGGTAGGGTTTTAGGGGGCCCCCCATGCCCAGGTGCTATGGCAAATTCCCTTTCGTAGCTTCCCTAAACTCGCAGTTAATAATGCAGAAGCCCTCCATGAGAGTTCCTCGGTCACATATCAACCATACTCTCATCAATAAACTTTTATATGCATTTTGTTGATGGTGTGGTTCTTGCTAGTGAATCCAACAGTAAATGCCACATTCAGTGCTGTGACTACTCCTCTCAAGATATGAGTTATCACTGGGTGGTTAGGAATGAGTGATAGGACATTTTATACAACCAGCAGATAAAGATTTCGGCTCCGAAGTAGCCCAGTTGGTATGGCCAGCCTTTTCCCCACTCAAAAGAGGAAGGTTAAGGGGTGGGTTTAAATCAGCTGGCGTCTCCTACATAATGACTTCAGCCATCCCTGAATAGCATACCAGTTTCCTATGAGTTAATAGTTGTGACCAATCAGAATAGCATTCCTCCCCATTCCAGCTTTATCCTGTAATGCACTGCACTGTAAGCTGTAAAAAAAAAAAAATAGCTGACTCCAAGGGAAGTGCCAAAGATGAGTGCACACGGATTAGCTTAGAAAGGTTAAGAAGAAAACATGATTACTAGCCACGACAGCATCAGCTGATATTGGTTTCACCTAGTAAGTCTGAGAGTGTGTGCCCATGTGAGTGTGTGTGTGTATTTCTGTGGGGGCGTGTTTGTGTAATCATGGCAAAATGTGGTACTGGAGACACCTATTGTAATGGGAACTACCACAGAAGCGAATTTGAGTATATTGCCATGTGTTTATACTACTGTCTTTTTGTCTGTGGACAGATTTTCTAACTGATATGGTACCACAACCATGCAAGATGCAGTCACTAAACTTTAAAGGTGTGTAGTTGACATCAAAATGAAGGCCAAGTTTGAGGGTAGGTGTGGTCCTAGCAAGGGCATTGGAAGTAGGGGGGTAAGAGGAGCGGTTGGTGTGATCCCATCGCAAGATGGTCTCCAGTTATCATTTATTACACGCTCAGCACCTAAACTGATATATAAATGTAGTATTCTCAGTCATACGTCCTTTTTGGATACCAGGGGTAATATATTGTTTAGGAGCAGCGCTCTTGGTGTGTGTGTATGTGTGTTGGGGCACACCTGTGAGTGTGGTACATGAGTGAAACTCTAGAGGCATAAATACTTATTACAAACCAGGGAGGGAAATGGACCAACAGAAGTAGCTTGAGGCATACTGGGGGGCATGTGGTACGTAAGTGCCCCGCCCTGTGGCTGCAGGGTCTTACCGCACTGGGGCGCCGACGTGCTCCAGGACCCATCCAGCCTACAGATGGCGCTACGGGGGCCCAGCAGAGCGAACCCGGGGTCACAGCGAAAGGTGACGCGTGCCCCGAAGTGCAGGCGGCCCCCCTCAGCAGCTCCGTGCGCTGGTACCGGGGGGGTCCCACACATCACCACTGACCCAAAAATACCACAGTTACAACCCCGTGCTCACATTTAACTACACACCAGCTCCACGAATACTTTTCTGTACGGGAATATTAACGTTGTAATCAGAACAGAAATCAACACAAAATTCACTCGTAAATTGTTACATTATATGATTCCTAATTACGGTTTTAATTTTCTTTCGTAAGTGGCATACGTGCTTTAGTAATTAACAAATGTAAAATATAATAACATACTGTACTTTAAGTGTTTACTGTCTCAGTTACTTTGAGTTTATATTAGCAAATATACAGTATATAAAGTCATTACACTCTTTATTTTACTTTTAAAATATTGCATAAATTGCAAACATGCTGCCTTGCTCATCAATAAATATTTTACCAGTGATATACTGTACATGCCATAGACAATGCATGATGCTACATTCAAAAAGCACATAGACTGGCACAAAAAAAGCCATGTATGCACAGTACATGCATATATGATTATATTACACACTTTAACGACGATTCCATGACGTGGTTAGGAAGTAGCCATGGTAAGCAAAGCTATGATTCAAAGCTAGCGATAGAAAGCCATCGTTAAAAGCCCCATGTTGCTTACATTTCTAGCAATGAACGACTCCTTCGTGAACTAATTTTATATTGTTACCTCCGCCAAGGAGGTTATAAAATCACCTGCGTTTATTTGTTTGTCTGTTAGCAGGATCACTCAAAAACTACTGAGCGGATCATCATGAAAATTTGTACACAGGTGTATCTTGATCCAAGGAAGAACCCATTAAATTTTGGTGGTGATCCTTTTGTCTGTCTGTCTGTCAGCAGGATATCTCAAAAACGGCCGCATATATTTTAACCAACTTTGCAGGATGTTAGAGTAGCACAAGAGGAACAAGTGATTAAACTTTGGCATATCTAGGCCAAAGTACAGCTGAGATATAGGCCAAAGGTCAAATCCATCTATGCTGGCAGAGATTTCAAGTCTTTCCAATGGGCCGGATTTCCAATCGGCGTGCTTTTGGGTTTTGCTGCCACCTGGCGGTGGAACGCAACAATACCCTACATCAGCCAACGAAAATCACTAATGCACAGAGCTGCCTTGGCATGGCGGAGGTGCTGTGCTGAGTGCTCTTGTTTATATTAAATTCATATCACTAAAACTGTGAAAGAAACAAGCAACAAGCAACAAAATTGACTTAATTACAATAGAGTACAACAGAGATGCCCTTTAATTTATTATTATTATTATTATTACCGAAATCATACAGTTTCGCACTTACAAAATCGGTTGCATTAGACATCTGTTTGTCTGTCAGTTTGTTAGTTACGCATCCTTTTGCCATTTATCCTGCACCAATTTTAACAAAACTTTGAGACATGTTAGCATAGGCTACTCGCCACAGACCTATACTTTTTTAAGTTTCTATGTCAAAGGTCAAGGTCACACAAAAGGTCAAAAACACATTTTGATCCAAACCTTCCTTTCTAATTAAGCTAGAAATGTGAAACTAACACCATTCTTTTTGTCAACGCAATGCGGTTCTAGCGGTTAGGGGCTTTTTATTTTGTTCTTTAGACAGTATGATATACCTTTTCACCTTGTTTTATTATTATTTTTATTATATTTAAATTTATTTTGATGTACTGTAAGGACAAGTGATGAATTAAGGTTGCATTCAGCTGGGAAACTCTTGAGATTTAAAAGCATTGCCGTGCGCATGAAACAAATAACAATTCTCAGTGCGACGGCAAGCTATGAAATTCCATAAAATATATATATGCAGTGATCTCCCACTGCAACACCCAAAAGAGCTTTCTTGCTTCTTATTCAGTAAACAAGCTGCATAAAATACAGACATCTCAAAGAAAACAGTTTAAGGCAGTCTCCGATATAGTGAGGCCAGGTGTGGAGCATATGGGGAATGTTTGGAAGCATTATACTGGGTAAGACTCAAACTTCAATGCAGCAGAAATAATCTGTGCTTCTAGTATAACATCTTTCTGTTTCCTCGCTATCTTTCCCTTATTTTATTTCCCTCTGTTTCCATCGCTCACTCTTTCTCTCAACCACTTTCTCTCTCTTCCTCTCTCTCACAATCTGCTACTAATATCCTCAGCAGCTACCAGGCACCAAAAACACTAATGTAAACTGTGCATGTCTCAATTAGGGAATCTATACTTTAAAGTAATTAAGAATTATATTGATTTTACTTATTTAAGATGGCTTTATGAAGGAGGCCTGCTGAAGTAGTCACAAAAATTATGCTTTTATTTGCTTTCAAACTTATTAAAAATAGCACCTAAGCTGTTATGAGCCAAAGAGAGAACATACCCAACCCGCAAAATATTGAGAATATTAATGTTGATTTACTGAGTAAAATTTCACAGCTGGTGCTCCAGCATTTTTTACGGGCTTCTTCGCTCATGGAAAATACAGTCGAGGAACGAGCGCTTTGTTTCACCCCTGTTTTTATGGACACAAATTTAGCCACAAAAAATTACAGACCTCTAAAAAAAGGAGCCACGCGTCATTTATAGACCCTTGGGGAAGAGCAAAGGTTTGGAAACTAGGAATAGCTTCCAGGGGCATTTAAAAGAGAACAGAATCAGCAAGAAAACATAAACTGAAGTCTGGGGGAAGAGAGTGACTGAATGTAACATGCATTTGTGGACCAGTCTGGCAAGCAGCCCTGGGTAGGGATGCGTGCCATGCATATTCAGCAAAAATGCCTTCAAAGAGAAGTCATTTTAGGAACATGAAAGCCCTGTTACAGGAAGAACTCGAATCAAAAACTGTCTGATTAGCAGTGCATTCTGAAGGATCAACGCACAGATCGTTATCTCAGTCCCATAACTGGCAGTATGTTGGATACAATTCAAATTTGCCTTTACCTTTGATAAATTACCTCTGCCACAAGGTATTGTGATTACTTATATGTGCGTGCGTGTGTGTGTGTGTGTGTGTGTGTGTGGTTGTCAGCAAGATTCCTCAAAAACTATTCAACAGATTACCACAAAATTCAATGGGAATTTGGACTGTATGAATGGGAAGAGGTGATTAAATTTCCAGACCAATCAGGACAAAGATCTGGATTCTCTGGCTGATTATAAGTGCTAGTGGATCAACATCTGCTGGTAGAGGTATGCGCTCTCTGAATGCCCTCTTGTTAATAAATGTTTTTCCTCTCAAGTAAAGGCTGATGGGTTCATTTTTGTATGAAAAAGTGAAATACTGAGGGGAATTGGGCTGTCATTCACACATTTTGGTTCCAAGGCCTGGTACTGCAGCTGCATCCTGGAAGAAGGTACTCTACCTGATCTTCTTCAATAAGATGTCTACCTCCATAAAAGAATAGTTGTGCATAACACAGTAGATGTGACAGATTGTTGAAAGCACAGTATATATAATGTCAGGCACCGCTGGGTGTTCCCAGGGTTGCCGTTGTCATACCAAATTGGCTACTTTTCAGGCTTAGTCATGGATGGAAAACCAAGCAGGATGTGATTTTTGGGCCATTACTTTGCCAAAGCCGCAGATATGGGGAGTTCCCTTCTGCAGGCAGCTGTGCTGGCAGCTGTAGAGAGGCAGTAGTATGTGATTTGTTTTGTGAATAATGCGATTACTGGTGTTACTAATCCCAAATTCACCACCAAATATCTCACCAAACCCCCAAGGCTAAGCCCCACCCCATCACGCAAGCTCCCCTGCCCAGCTTTGTGTTACTTTTTGGGCTTGTTTTCGAAGCATATTGGGATGGATCTTCACCAGGCAGCCTTGGCATATTAATGCTGGCTGTCGTCCCGCACCAGTCAAGCCCACAAGTCTGGAGCGCTGAGAATTCCAACGAGAACGTGCTGGCTTTTCCACTGATCCAGATCGCAGTGTTTGAACACAGGGAAATGAGAATTTCCTCCTTTATGTAACCACGGTATTTTCCACTTCGAGCAGGAGCCAGTAAGATGAAAGAGTAAGCCCCTTGGAAAACAGTCACGATGCGTTACCAGGCTGTCACGTGCATCGACAGTAATGTGCGGCATGTTATTCAAACGAAAGGCAAAAAGAATTTTCACTCGTATTGCGCTGAAGGACTGGTAGCAATTACAACTGATACTGACGAGGAGTGGGCTTCATTATGCCTGTAACTGTCAAGGACCCAAAGCCCAGCTGCAACAATAATAAAGACCACAATTATTCACATAAAGGGCTTGAGTAGGACGGAGTACCCAAAGTAAAACTCTCTTTAAACTAATGTCTTATATACCACAGAAGATCAAATTTCCCTTCAATGTCACAAGCCAATCGATTGCACAGGGGAACGTGAACCAGCATGGAGTTGCTGCTGAGGAAGCAGTTTATGGATCAGAGCCCACTGTTTCCCATTAATTGATTTATCTGAGGTGACCTTCCACATTATCACCACTGACTGCCACATATTGATTTTATGTTTTTTGTTTTTTATTTACCATTTAAAATGGTTGAAATTTTATTTCACTGTAGAGCTTCACGCAGCGCATTGATTTGCTCAGCCCCTCCAGGCCCTCTTTCTCTGCTTAGCAGACCACGGATGAGACAAGAATTCGCCAGCTAGCACGCCCCGCGGTCCCTCCGCCTCAGTCCCCTCTGCAAGAAAACTACTGTGCTGGGAGAAGAAGGAGCAGCCGCTCCGGAGATGGACTTTTAGTTAGCGCCTGCAGCAACTCAAATTCAGCCTGTGCAGACGCCACCCCTAGGGGGCACTGCGGGCTGGTGACCAGTGGTAGCGTAGGGTCTAACGCCTGAAATACACCAGGCACATTTGCAGCGCGACATGTCAGTCCCAGCAGAACGCACCCATTATTTTCTTTTGAAGCTGCTACACCGGCAAATGAAGAGATTTGTCGTGCGGGCTGGCGCGATTGCGCGCGGCCCCGTGTAATGGCAGTAACAAAGAGTCGGGCGGTCGGGGATCAGAACTCCAGCGCTCACTGAATTCAAGTCGCTACACGCTAAACTTTAGCACCCCACCTCACAAAAATTTGCTACCACCACAAACAGACACTACTTCTGTGGGAAACACTGGAGTCCATGAACCTGATACCTCAAGATGAACCTTATACTCCTGCAAATCCCGCATGACAGAGTATCAACACTAGTGCATGCTTGCATATGCATACAAACACATAAACACAAGCTGACACACCAAAGCATTCATAAACACATGAGTTGTGATAACCATACAAACATGTACGTACGTATGTGCAGATGAGCACGCACAAGCACATGGATGCACATACTGGCACAAATGCACAATACTTACACACTTACGGTTAAAGTAATGAGGAAATACACAAACATAAACATGGTGGCAGAAACACATAAACCACGCAGACACACACACTGCAGTAACAGCACAGCCCAGTTGTGTGCGATGGACTGAGGAACAGCATGGACCTCCTGACAGGTGAATTCCCCCCTTAGGAGGATTTTCCCAGAATGCACAGAGGGGGCGAGAGGAGAATAACTCACCGTTCTCACAGCGTCTGCCAGTGTAGCCGGCCAGACAGGCGCACCGGTACGAGAGGGCGGAGTCCAGGATACAGGTCCCGTCATGCAAGCAGGGGGAGGAGCTACACGCTGTGATTGACATAAATTCGGTGTTGAGGATTTTTAAGATTTGAAAACCTGAGACATGACTGGACATCATTAGTATCCCCTAAACTGGATCTATGCCACGTAGTTTTAACAGCTGGATTGACCAATTTTGGCACATGTCCCACTAGAGGCAGCCAGGAGCACAATAACAGTTTGATAACCAGTGATTTCTGACTCACTGTCTGACAGGCTAATCCTCTCTAAGTGTTTTAAGGTGAAACTGCCAAGAGGAAGGCATGTGCCTGGAATTATGCCAAGATGCTAGGCTGTGGAAGCGACTCTCAGGTGCGAGCGCACGTGGGTAGGCTACCTGTGCTCTCCTGGTAAATGGCGAAGAAACCGTCAAAGTTCTTATAGCCGTCAGAGACGAAGAGGACGTGCAGCGAGTTCCCCGAGCTCCTTATAGGTGGAGGTCTTTGGTTCCCGCAGAATCGGCCAATCACGCCAGAGTTCATGCTGTCGCCGTCCCGCACCTCTATGAAATCGTAGCGACAGCTGGCGTCATACTCCAGGCTCAGCATCATGAACCTGCGGAGGGGAAAGGAGTTTGACATCTGGAAGAACGCTTGACTGTTTCAGACAGGTTTCAAATAAGAGGAATGGCCTGCAGGTGTCAATGTCGTTATGAAAATAGTGCAAGAATGCCTGCTTATTTCATCCAGACCGTCTGCCATTCCGCCTTAGAGCCAAGTAACGGTCGAAGGCATAAGTAAAAAAATCCATCTTTCCCTTGACATATCTTTGAAATGGTTTATAAATATCTCATGACGTCAAGTAATAAATACCTTGAGACAAAGCAGATACAAAGCCAAAAAAATCTCTATTGTGGCGCAGTGGGATGTTTAGAAAAACCCTGTTCAACATTCCAACAAAGACCAGCTGGAGCCGTGTTTGCGAAACTTCCAGCAGGTCATGGCTGGTCTACGGCTAGTTCTAGTACGCTTGTCTAGCAGGTATAGAGAGCTGACGGCGAAACTGATAGATAAGATGGTTATATACAAGCTATATATGCTGGTCAACAGTGAAACAGATGTTGTATTGGTATAATCTGTTGAAAACATAGCTCAAACCAGGTATATTAAAAAAAAAAGTATCTACACGCGGTGGCCTGCACTTAGCAGCCAGGTCACGGAAAATCTGAGCGAATATAAAAATGTAGAAATTTCACTGAGGGGAAAAACTGAAGGAAGATTTAATTCATATTCAAGTGCTGTGATTTCTATTCTGAAGTATCTTGTTTCCAGATTTGTAAATTAAGCATTGATGAAGCAGAGCCTGAGATGGTTTTGAAGATGGTAACAGCACTGGGAAATAATGAGCTTGCCACTGCTGGTGATGAAGCCCATGATTTAGTTTACTTCACATGAGTACTTTCAAAAAACTAGTTACTGACAGAGTAAAAAAGCTTGCACTCAAACCTATGAGAATAAGCAGTAAATTACCATTACCCCTGCCTCTGTTGGTATTGGTAAAGCTAGGACAGAGGGAAGGAGGTGTCAGATGTGGAATACGCCGAAGGCTGCCTGATTACCAATACACTGTTAGGTTATTTAGACCCATGCTTTGCTGGATGACATGCATTAACAGCCATGGCTTTATAAAACCTGCTTGGGTGACAACGAACCCGTTAGTCTGCTCAGAATTTGTAATGATGCAGTCATAGACAAACACAAACACAGTGGTTTCCATTTCTTAAATACTGTGACTAACAGAGCACTACTTGGTTGAAATGTGATTATGAATGTAATGCGGCATGTGATTATGTATTTAATGTTAGTTTAGGCCTGCTTATGTTCAAGTGTGTACAGTATAGTATCAAATTGGAAGATAATATTCATTTTTTGACTTCACTTGAGGTGAATGCAATGATTTATCCACCTTGGACAAGTGGCCGAGGTGAATATCACTTGTCCAAGGTGGATAAATCATTGGATTCACCAATAACTGAAGTAAATAACTGTTTTATTATATGACCCTACTTGAAAATATAAAATAAGAGAAGGGCGACAACTCTAACGTAAAGCTCCTCACAGGGACAAAGCGACACGAAAAACGAACACTGTCAGGAGCTCCTGCAGGGCAGCCTAATCTATTTTTATCTCGAGGTCATCGGATTGTTTTATATTCACCTCTTGCGCACTTTCGTGCAGTGAATATCACTGTTTATGGAGACAGGCGGAGCTCGCCTCGACCAATTAGGAGAAAGCGAATCCTTACGTCATTTAATAACATAAGTCACTCTGAAACTCAAGAAACCTTGGCTGAACTAACAGATCTGCCATTTCCTCCATCTCACCTCAGTAATGTAATTCCTGGGTCTCTCTGCAGTGTAAATATGTGGACAACAAAGGCAGACTGCAGAGAGACATTAGTTAGAGCTGACAGGATATTTTTTTGAATCCCTTTTCCAGGCTCACTGAAAGTAAGTGTGGGTCCTCAGATTGGCTGTACTGTAACAGCATTGCGTGCCTACCCTTCATTTATAGGTTGCTATAGTATGCATCATTCGTGCTGTGCTAGGATGGGCTCTGTTATTATCTTAATGAGTGGGGAAGGGAGGTACACAAATGGCTATATTAGGAAAGCTAACAATAGTCAACAATTATTGATGTCCTATAATTAATCATGTACTTACATTATATAAGAGCTGGAGGGGTCTTTTTTTTCAATTGGTCCATTTTTTGTGCATTTGCTAAGTGCTCTGACACTAATAACCCAGAACCATCTCCATCCAAGTTGTTAATGATACGAGTGGTCACATAATGAGCAATAAACAGAGTTATTGAAGGTGTTAATGGCCCTTGGTGATTCTCACAGTTTGAATTGCTCATTTGTTGATTTTAGGTGTGAAGTGTGCCTTTCATTTCTCACTTATTGAGTGGAAAGTGAAATATTTCCAGTGAATCTGTCATTTACATGTCTGTGGATACAAGTCTTACTTTCCAGAGACAGTTTTTTCCTGCTTTCTTTCATTTAGTCTTTCATTGCCTGCAGAAGAGATCAGTGTGAAATAAGACCCATTGAAGTCACTGCATGGTTTTCAGCTGAGATCATGGCTTTTTACCAGGATATTTAGGAGTTATGAGGCAGCAGAGGCTAATGGGGCAGTTGTATAATTTAATTCAAAACACTCATAGAAATAATGAAATGACTAACCATAGTTAAAAATGAACATTCTGCTACCTTTATAGGATCTCCCAAAAATGCAGTAAAAAGTACTGTTGCAAAACAGCATTTATGGAGGCAAAAGACATAAGAAATTGTGGAAGACGTGTTATCACTATGTTTACTTCTATCTACATCACCGTGTGGTCTCCCAGTAGCAAAAGGCATGACTGTTCTGTACTCCCACTGGTCTACTTTGGAAGCAATATCTCAACACCCAACAATATCTCTTTTAGGCCCCGAGTTCTTTCCTTAATTGATTTCTGCCACAATCTTGCAGTCCTTGTCAGTTTCTCTTTCGGTTTCCCTAATTGGTTCTCATTATCTCATTATTGTCTCATGCCACATCCCAGCCTTTACGCTCTGCCTCTCACCTCTTGTCTATTGTTAATTGCCATCTCCTGTGTTTAACTTCTTGGTCTGCGTCATTCCTTTGCTGGATTCTAGTCCTTCCTCTTCAGTGTTTAATGTAAAAAAGCTAGTAACTATTTAATGGGGAAATTCTTCTCAGAGTCTGTGGTCCTGCTGAGTGGCTTCTTGCAGTCTCTCCTTCACCCCAGTTCAAAGGTAGGCACTGCCCAGTGTGCCCTGGTTCATTTGGCTTGCCATTTCAGTAACTGACCTGGGACCAGTCCCTTCGACTAAACCTTGCCTGACTGTCTCTGTTCCTGATTGCTCCCGCCTGACTTCAAAACCATCGTTGGAAATTCTCCAGCAAAGCCTTTTGAGTTATTTTTCTTCTGTTCATAAATGCCACACTCGGCATAACCAGTGATCTGTCCCTGCTTCCTGTTTCGAATTCCAGACAATCTCATCTTGACGTAAAATACATGTAAAAAATTTGGTTTTACCATATTTGCACAGGCTGAATCACACAGCCAGGACAGTGCTAAAAAAAACAGAAATCAGAATGGTCTGGTTGTTTTTGCTTGCAGTCTTGGCATTTCCTAATAGTATAGGCTTGCTGTAATCTTATAAAACCGTCCCAAGCAGTCTGAATGAACCATATCTTACGTAATGCTTGTCCTTATTTAACCTCTGATTAATGAGCCATATAGCTGCGCTGCTGGACAGTGTTATTATTGAGGCCAGCTCCAGACACAGAGAAAGCTTGTGGATTCAAAGGATCAGGCAAGGCCTCCACATTGACAGATAAATGTAGTGTATTGACCTGACATCCCGTGTCCGGTTTCACAAGGCAAACTGAGAGCACTTAGTAATTAACCCAGAACTGCCCTAAATCTGGACCACGGACTGAAGGGAATAGAGTTGGTTCCGATTTTGCTCCCTGAAGTTATCCAGCTAACTTGACTATCCGGCGTTGTGAAATACCCCACAGGTGTACAAACCCTGACAAGCAAACAGCAAGTGACTTCCAGCACCTTATTCATTTCGAATCAACCATGACAAAGTCTCTTTCTCTCCAGTTTTGTGGGAGGAAAGCTCTGCATTCCAAGACTTTGAATGTTTCTTGAGGTCTCCTGAAGGTCATTCCACCAAACGGCGGCATTTCAATCCGAGTGAAAAAGTTTCACCGTTCTAAATGTCTCTATCGTCTCCCATGCACTCTGCACTAACTCGGAACTGATGGGCAGGTGCCCTGACTTTGACGCCTACTTACTTAGCAGCACAGGCTCGTAATCTTTGTTACTTTAAGATTAGGGCATGGAGGCTCAGTGACAGCTGTGCTGTGTGATGCATAAATGTTCAGCCCTTTTCCAGCAATGCTATTAAAAGGCCTAAGCTACAAGGTCTTAGGGAGACTTCCGCAATTATATAGCAGAGGCACCTCAGAGAAGAGGCATTCACATCTACCATAAATAAAACCTTTTTTAACTTAATAAAATCAATTTTACAAGGACAACTTAGACATCTGATGGATGCATTTCGACAAAGCAGCTGACTGAAGGTGCATTCAGTATGGTGAGAGGCAGAGTACATGCCATAGCTCTGAACTGAATGGAGTGCTACAAGACATTGCTAAGCTTAATGCGAATTACGGATCAGATTCCACTAAGCCAGGAGGCATTACAAAAGGTTTGAGCCCTAACTGAAAACTGGCCCAGACGCTCCACCCTTTAGACGTTTAATTTCAGAGAAATGAGGAGAACGTTTCACACATCACATGATGTTTTTCAGACGTTTGTTGGGGAACTGAAATTCTGAGAATTCTCCACAGATTTCGAGTTTAATTTGCAAGCACATGAATTGTGGAACTTTTTTTAACCTCTGTTTAGCCAGGGAATTTCTGTTGAGATCATGTTCCTCTTTTTCAAGGACATCCTGGAAGAAATGCCAGACAGAACAATTGCAAACTAATAGGGATAGAGAGAACCAGAAGCAAACCCCTAGAAAAATTTTTGTAGTTAAGGGCCTTGCTCGATGGCCCGACAGCAGAGGTCTTCCCAACTGCCCAGATCAAGTCAGAATCCCAAACCCCACCTGGAGTTCAAACCAGTAAATCTTCAGTTAACCTGTCAAGCACCCTGCCATTAGGCTACCGTGCCACAACCAACAAGATTGATGAAGAATACTATTTGTCCCACTGCGTACGGGTTCTAGAGAAAGAGGGCAGCAGAGTATTCATAGAAAGAGTCCCTGACTGCGAAGGTTTAGAGGAGTATTTAACCCAGAATAGCACCGCTGCTGACAGAGGGCAGATCGAAACACGCCAGAGCTCAAAACTTCACAATTGGTGGGCATGACCTCACTGCGCCAGCAGAAAACCTGAAATGATTTATCACCTTCATCGAGGGCACATCATCAAGAAAATAAATAAATCTAAAAGGACTTTGTGCCATATGCATTCATTTAGCAGGGCACTTGATCAAATGCACATTTCACAGCTCATTGATGTCTCAGCGGAGCGGTTCCTTAGAAGGCGTTCCTCCCGTGACTGAAAAGCACAGGGCTTGTACCTGAAGGGTAAATATCAGGGGCATTCCCAGCTATGTGAGGGAAAAACAAAGTTCTTACTGTGTTATATTCCCAATAGGAAGCTGCGATAAAATAACCACTCAAACCCCTACCCTTGCTTGTTTTCCTGAGTGCGATTGAGCACGTGCGTGCGAGACTTGTGTAAAATGTTTTGCCCGTAAAACATCTTTCATCATTTCATGAGCAGCTCTTTCGGAGCGCTGCTGTTTATGGCGTAATGGAGAGAACTTTTTTTTAAAATAAGGAAAATATTATCCTGTTTTAATTATGTTCTCTGGCTCTGAAGACAGGGTGTTCTTGTCTAAAGCAGTGATTTGTTGATTTGAAGAGCAATGTGGATTGGGCAGGAAAACAGTGGAGCAGCCCAGTTTGTTGCAAGTCTAATTTACAACTGACTTGGCTCTGTACCACTGAGCAGTGCTTCAGTAGCATATCTAAATACATTGTATGTATGTGTAAAAACACATGCTGAAAACAAGCACAATACATTGTAATGTGCACTAATATAATACCCCAACCCATTCTGTACTCCCAATATTGGAATTTTTGAAACCTTCAGAGCTGTCTCTCAGCTGCTCCCACCCACTAAAATAAGCACTGCAATCTGCACTGCAAATACAAAAGAGAGTACTTGCACTTTTCTGATACACATGTTCACATACCCACAGTCCGTGGAGCACTTTATATACTTAACCTGTTTAATCCCAGGTCACATTTGTGACCTTTTTTTTAACTTCTAGATACTCTAAAAGTGTTGTTGTTGGCTTTAGGCAAAAATACACCTTTGAACTCAACTTAACCATCATGAAATCATAATATACGAGCAGTTAATGAGTTTTGGAGGTCTAAGGAGTAAAATGCATGCACTTAAATTGCAAGGAAAAATTTGGGATTAAATGGGTTAAGTAGCAGCAGTACTAGAGCTGAGCCAATGAAGTAACAATTTTACACCTTCTAAGCCACAAAATACTAAAGGGAAGCCAAAGACTATTATATGACCCACGGCCCACATAGTAATATAGAGGAGTTGATGCCTATTATTTATGATGCCTACAGGCCACACTTAGTACCGCAGGAGAGTCGGTGACTACATCCCCCAGAACACACTTCAGCTGCATGGCTCCTGAGATTCTACCAATGTTAAATCATCAGTAAGGGACCACAGCCAAGAAATAAACCCTAAACTCAGTTGAACTATGCTGTGCCTCTTCACGTAAGACTGAAAACATACTCTTGACCTGAGTCTTCCACTGGAAGCTATGATGCATTAGGAAAGAAAGTTCAGAATAAATGATAACCCAAGACAAGAAATTCACATGTCATCATTTCTCAAATTTTGAGTTACTTTGATATCCTTTGTAAGCGTCTTTTCCCAATAGTAAGCGTCTGCATCTGTCAGCTAAAATTGCAGCCAGGGGGCTTAAAATCCTGAGGATGCCCCTGGTGACAGGACAAGGAAACTTTTCAAAATGAAAGGAAGTCTTTTCATCTCTATATATAGAGATTTTAAATACATGAACCGGCACCTAAATTAATGACTTGAGCAGAGTTTTTGTGGTGAGAAGGCTCAGTCAGAGCATAGGAATTGGTTGGCTTCCATACCTCAGCTCCACTTTCATCCCAGGGTCCACCTGCAGGGTCCATTCACAGTGAGCATTGGTGGGATAGCTCTCCAAAACTATGTGACCATGTGATTTATGTATGACCGCTCCACATTCTAGGAAGAAAAGAAGAAAACAGTCATGATCCTGCAGAGAGAAAAAAAATCTTATGGAGATACTCCCAGCTCCTGTTAGAGCTGTTTACTTGCAGCATCATACTGACATGTGAACGCTGCATTCATGCAGGACGCAAAATGTTTTAACATGTCACTGCAAGGTCATGAGAGAGGATGCAGACGCGCATTCTCGTTGCAGACACCAAATATGCAGCCCCCCACCACACACACACACACGTACACTCATACACACACGTTAGCTAACACGCGAAATATATCAAATATAAATATACACATACACTCAGACACACACACACACACACACACACGGAATACTCACTCATGCAATCACCTCCTGACCATCCAGGTCGACATTCTGTGCAGTATTTTCCCTTGATGAAGAAGTCATCCTTTGCTCCCCATGTCCCATTGTTGCATCGCTTGCAATTCTCAAATATACTGCATCCTGGGAGTGGAATGAGAGGTATAGAGAGATAGATAGATAGCGAGAAAGAGGGGAGAGAGAGAGAGAGAGAGATGGATGGGTAGAGAGAATACGGAGACAAAAACAAACCAGACACAACAGTGAACAGGATCACAAACCCACACAAGTTGTGTTCAAGGGAAGAAAGTGTGGGTGTAAACTTAAACCCAGAGGAGTTTCATGATGTACTGCCTTTTTCCCGAAGAGAGACAGCAACCCTTTACCAATTTAACTGGAAAAGTCATCAGATCCCCCCAAACAAAGGAAGAACTCAGAGGAAAATTCATCCAGTTACCTGAAATAGAAACGCAATGACTTCTGCGGGGATTAATTCCTGGTTTGGCCCAATCCAAGCAGGAAACCATGTTCAAGTGAGTATCATTGGCCGTGTTATTGCAAACATTATGCAAATTTCCCAGCCCTACCACTGCTAAAACCACATCTCAAACATCACAGTCTGCAGCAAAAAAATGGGGTTGCAGATGAAGATCTGCATTTTGAAGATAATGCAGAATACATGTTTTCAACCTCATAAAACAAGTAAATCACTAAACCGGAGTTTGATAAAGTCCAGCTGTCAACTTTCTCCAATTAAGAAAATGATAGCAGTACATACAACCACATGCCCAAGCAGCAAAACCATTTTAGACTTACAAGACCCAGGTGCTTATAAACAGCATTACGCAAGACTGAGCTCGCACTGACAGCGCAAAGCTCCGCCTACAGTCCCAGACTGACTCTAAAGACGTCCCAAAATAAAGGAATCACTGTGTTTTTGCTGTCCAGACACCAAACCGAGCGAGCGATTGGCCTCCATCGTGAGCATAGTAAAGGATAGCTGCTAAGATATATGGAGGCCCATAACTTTTACGTCTTAAGTGGAACCACCGCTGCGTTTTTCACACCAGTGGAAATGAGGATATTGACATTAAGTGCAGCGAGACCAAACCACAGAGTGTTATGGACCTCAGTGGCAGCTGTGAAAATTCAAAATGATCATATTTCATTATTTATTTGCTTGACAAAGACCCACAACACACTCAACAAGTATGCAACTGTGTTGGCTGAATACTGGACGATACTCTGCAAAGTTACTAAATTAGGTGTTTAATGTATTAGAGAACACACTACTCAGCAGCTTTGCCATGTGTTTGCAAGTACAGTATGTCAGATACATTATGCAAAAGGGAAAACAGTACAAAGCTGCTGTGCTCACTACTTAAAGGAGCATGTACTAGACAGCTACATTCCTAGAAACACATCGTACAAGGATACACACTAAGCTACAATGCTGGCTACTTATTGGAGGAACTGCTACACGGCTATTGTGTTACTCTGGGATTACTTTGCGTTTGACCAACGCTGTGTTTACATGTGGTGCATATAAATTTAAAAAATTCCTGAGACCCTGCACCATAGTTACCAGTTTTGAAAAGCAATTAAAGATGACTGTGGACAAGTAGGGCCTCCAGGTTCAAAAGAAAAAAAAATGGAATGAAATGCCTCTGTGATTAAAGGCAATGCACTATAACATGCAACATTCATTAATGTCAAGTAGCCCATTTTGCCACAGAGCACTACTACAGTTAAAAAACAGTAACTTCCAAGCCTGTGCACTTGTTGTTATATAACTCCATTCTAAAGGTACATACCTGGGAATGGCACACGTGAAGCAAACATAATACAGCATTAACGCCATCATTACAATCCATCTTTATCAACTCAAATGTGCCTGCAGGACACCTTCCCTCAGTGAATGGGCAGACTGCCAATGATGCTTTGTAAGGATGATAAATTACTGACACAAAAGTAATAAATAACAACCAGTGTAGGCTACTCACTTGTTATTGTTGTTAAATAAGGATCTCATGGCACTTATCGCTAAGAGCATTGCACCCCCCCCAATACTCGATATCAAAGCAAAGCTCTCAAACTGGCTTCATCTGAACCTGCGTCTGACTCATTTCCCTTTCATCTCCCCATCTGAACTTGCCCAGTCACTACCTCCAGGGTGCAGGTCTAGGGGTTCAGCTCATTACAGTTCATTTGACACAGAAAATTATATGGAATTCAGTTATTCTGTGTTTTCATTGAAATATTCTCTATTTTTACAAAAATTTTCAACGTCTCAGAAGATTATGCATTTTTTGCATTCACTGAACGAATGCAGAATTGCGTGCCCCTGCTCCCTGCATGACTGTATGGTAAACATATTAATAAAACTAGAGGCACTCAGAGAGTGCAAACCTCCGCCAAGGCAGCACAATCCAAATCTTCATGAGTGGGAGCAAAGTTGAGTTATCACGTGTCATACGATTTCAGATGGCTGCCGTGGCGGCCATATTGTTTCACCGATCGCGGTGAAAATCAATAGGCTCCATCCTTGATGTAATAGCAATGCGCCCACAAAATTTCAGACAAATCCGTGCATTAATTTTTGAGTTATGTTGTTCACAAACAGACAGACAGACAGACAGACAAACAAACAAACGGGGGCGAAAACATAACCTCCGCCCCAACTTTGTTGGCGGAGGTGATGAAACGCGCAACACAAATTATTTTACCTGGATGAAAGATGCAGGGGTCGCACTCGTTGATAGCGTTTCGGCAGCAGGGAACGGCGTAGCCCACCAGCGTACCCTGGGCAGGGCACTTGCACTTGATTCGGTCGTACTCGCAGCAGCCGCGGCACATGATGTTCCATTCTGCTCCGGGACAGTTGTCGTTCCATAATCTGTAGTCTGACAAAAACCAACCTTGTTAACACCCCCCTGTGGACAGATAGACACATGGCACCTTATGCGCAGCTGGTTTTTGTCATGCCCGCGGGCGATGATTTGCAAGTGTCAGTGTGCTCCAAAACCTGATCACTTCTAACTCCTCTCCAAAAAAGACGAGGTACAAGCGGTTGGTGTTGCCATGGTTTTAAGAAAATAATTAGGAACAACAGCTAAATAATGCTGTGAATTACATTTTGATTTGAGCAAATCAACCAATTAACCCTAATGTAGGCCTATAAAATTTAAAAAGTAAACAAGCAAATTGCAAATAAGTGCTCTAGAAATGATTGTTTTCTATGCAGCCTGATCTTGTTTTAAGTAGGAGCTGCTTTTCACGAAGATTAAGTTACATTTGACCCGTTTCTGACGCCAACCAACAACAATGGGTTGCCTACATGGCTCGTGGGCCTTTACCTAAAAAACGTAAAAGCAGATGGGATAAAATGAGAGGGGAAGTCTTCACTGGGCGAACGCTAGATCGCTATGCACGTTATGTAACTCCTGAGTTAAAAACAGCGGCAGTCGGGTGGAAATGAATGGCAACCGAAGCGGGGGAAAAGTCCAAAAAGGAATAATTGCGTAGACTCGGGCCTTGGCGTCCGTCAACGAACGCCTATCCTCCCGCTGCACGCAAAACATTCCACCCGTCCCGCGTAGTTCCCTACGCAGCTCCTTCGGAATTTTCTGTGGAAGTTAAGAGCCTGTGTGGAGACGCAGAGAGCATGCCTTATAACAAATTACCGACTTTTCTGAGGGTCCCGGCCCAAACAGCGCCGTTTTCTCTATGGTAACATAATCTGCATCCCTGTTATGCTTCCAGCGAATTACTGCCGGGGAAAGTGATTAAGAGCTTCGCAGCAGTTTGTAGACGCTCAGCTGAAAAGGAGAGCAGCAGATGTGCGACGTCCCGAGGTACAGCAATGGACTGAAATAGTTTCATTTTATAAAGCACAGACGGGGGGGGGGGGGAATTATACTTCTCTTGTAAAATTATGTAGTTTTCCTCGTAAACAGTCTTAAGTGGAGAAAATGTCTTTTTTTAAGGGGGAAATACTGGCTACTTTTTAAGTTAGAATTGGCCTTTATAAGTCGTATGTTTACAGATTTACTTGAACATTTTAACATTTTATTGGCCTACATAGACTGCACATAATCAGACGTTTCATATTCGACGCTCAACTGAATAAAAATGTCTCAACATGGATTTTGTACATCACATTTTTTAAAGTAGGCTAAAAATAACATCTGCTTTTCCTCCTTCACTTGCTGCAGAATTTTATATGGGGGAAAAGTTCTGTTTTGTTTAAAAGGAAACGTACATTTGGCATGTATGTACCGAGAGTTGAGACAGCGCGGCCTGGCTATTCTGCTGGAGGAAATTATGCTCATGCCCAGATTGCTTTACCAGCGTCCGTTTCTATATTGTGGACTCAAGAGAAAAGGTATTCCATCACAAGTAATCATGCTGCTACTAGCTATTTGTTTTTCTAAATTATCCTTGGTGCAGCAGTGCTTTTTGTAACAAATTATGTGTGATCAGGAAGAGTCATGTGCTGTAGGCTCTTTCGGGATGCCTAAAATCATGAATATGGAGTGGGAAAAATCACATTAACAGATTGTGTGATTCTGGCCTGCATTGATGCCATTCCAAAGAATTTTGCATCTGTCATCATTTGTGGAAGGAAGGAGCATAGACACTGTTTTCTCTGGGGCAGGCTTTTGTTCCAGTAATTCCTTGACGCATCATTGTCACAAATCAAAATCAAGGCGCCAAATGCAGATCACAGATAAAAACCACGACAGGTGTCTTCAATAAGTACTAAACGAGAATAATGAAGCATGAGCCACAAGAATAGTCAGAAGACAGTCCGTGCTCTGGCAGGGGTGAACGAGATTACTGTGGGTTGGAGTAGGTGAAGTAGAAGGAACTGGACTGAGGTCCAGAGCTGGGGTGTTAGGTCAAAGGAATCAGGTACACAAGGCAGATAAACACTCACGAACATGGACAAAGAAGGTACTGGAAGGAGCGCAACTCGCCAGAGCCGCATAAGACTGGGAATGAAATCTATAATAAATATTATTTTAGAGCAAGAATTAAACACCAAAGACAGACAGTCCAGCAAAGGGAAGACACAAACCAGGAACTTAAATACACAAAGACACCAATTAACTAAGTGTAGAAGGCATGCAATGCATGGAGAGGAAACAAAAGGGAAGGTGTAAAAATGGCAATAATTGAATAACAAGAAACAATTAACAAAACGGTGCAAAACCAGAACTGACACAGGTGGCTTGATTGTGGGGAAAACAATTAATAAATCAATGTGACAATTATATGTTCTAAGACCACTTTGTCCTTTGTGACTGGAAGGTGCTCAAACTAATAAAAGTATGTTTTTATATTTCCATTCATTTTGGGGACATTTAAGGATCAGAGCTGTTTGCTGTGGTCTGTTTTCAATCATGTTTGAGGCTTCATCCTGTTCTACCAGTTCTACTTTTACAGGGTCACACTGGCGTGGTTCTCAATCTCAAATTCAGCACTGTGTTATGAATGGAGAATGAGGCTGGCTATATCCTAAGTGTATTCTCCCACTGTGGCTACTTTTGATGATACCACAACATGGATGAAGCTGATTTTAGGAAATTGGGGGTCTCCTGAGTCTTTTTCGGAAAGGCAGTGACTCATTTTGGCGGAATATGATGTCATTAGACTAACTGCAGCCAGTACCCGTATACCCACAGCAAGTTGCCTGGCAAAGTCCACATCTATATTAAAACTTCAAGGCAGTGGCTGTTAAAGTGGCTGAAGTGGAGTCTTCAAGGCAGTGGCTGTTAAAAGAGGAGGGTAGAACCAATGCCAGTTTTCCTCAAAAATTATCAGGGAATTCTGAAGATGTTACCTTTTCTTAATCAGGTGCTGTTCATACTTAGATACCTGATTTGCCCTCTCAGGTCAGCTTCTGTTATATGTATGTATTTTGTTTTGCTATATGTATGTGGCAGGGTGAAGGAGGGCCCAGGCAGGGGATTGAACCCCAGACTCCCAGGTAAGAGTCGCACACACTGACCACATCGCCAAAGAGCCAGGCTCATTGGCAAGGTAGCCAGGGCGGGTACTTTTTAGGAGGCATTTCTAGTGACAGGACCCATCAACTGTCACATATGTATGTCATGAAGTATGGCAGGAACCATTCATTATGGGCTGAACATAAAATCTGTGGGCACTTCTGGCCACAGTGGCATCCTAAAACTAAAATGCTGTTTTACTCTTTAAATCTTCATTGGTCAGGTGTTGAAGCATCTATCAGTATTCAAGGGCTTTTAAAAAAATCTATCTTTTGAAATTTGAAACGACTGTTAACCGAATGACTTATTGCAAAACTCACTTGGAGCCATTTATATTGGAAACCAGAATCTTAAATGCCACTGACAAGCTGTCCCAGGCTCCAGCATTCCTTTTGCAGTGGAGCAGTGCTGATTCATAATCTTTGAAAAACTGCCAAAGTACAGAGCATTTAGATATGGAGGTGGTATTGCAATGAAATTACATTGTCCGCTCGGTTTGTTAAATTGCCACCGAAGGCACGACTGCTCTCAAATAATATTTGTGAGTTCACAGATGCTGTATGTCTTCTGATATGATGTGTTTACCTTGAGTTAATCAAGTGTGCCGATATTTGTCATTGGATTTTTAATTTTTTTTTTAAACCTGGCCAAGTGGGTTAATGTCACCAAGTGAAGTGCACTACTGTGGAAGTTTCCAGTGGCTTTCATAGGTGTGGGGGACATAATGGCAGTTTACCTCTGTTGAATAGGATGCTGGGTACACAGCTGTGCATTGACATGTGCTTGCGAGCCGGGATGTATGCATAGCAGAGATTCATACTTCACCACCCTCTATTTATCCCTCTTCAAGCCCTTCAACACCTGCCAGAAGCCCATCCGCTGGTGACTTTTACAGGGAAGACTGAAGCTGTAAGGATTGTGAGCATGTGCGCGCGCGTGTGTGCGTGTGCGTGTGCATGCGCGTGTGTGTGTGTGTACGTGTGCATGTGTGTGTGCGTGCGTGCGTGCGTGCGTGTGTGTATGTGTGTTTGTGTTTGTGTGAGTGTGTGTGTGTGTATGTGTGTGTGTGCGCGCATACGCGCATGTGTGTGTGTGTTTGTGTGTGTGTTGATTGGTGGGTGAGTATATAGCGTGTTTGTGTGCATTTCAGAAAGTGTCAAATTCTGAAAAGGCTTTCTTTTCATTCTCTTTCTTCCTGAAGTAACATTCTTTGCAGTGATAGCACATTTGCTGTTTTTTTTTTCTTCTTCACTGTGTTTGACAGCATAATTGTGGTGTCTGGAGGAACCGCGCTACACTTTTCTCAGAGTAGCTCCTCTCTCTTCCCGCTGTTTCCTCAACAGCTGACAGCAACTACCGAAAAAACATTCTCCCCCCCCAAAGTGCAAAAACTGAATCTGTATTTTTTTGGACCAGCATTAACCTACCTTCATTCCTTTGTTGCACAAAAGTCATGGCATGTCATGGATGGATTTTTTTTTTTTTTTTAATATGGGGTCTCACTGTCTCCAGGATGAATCATGTCAGGCGTCAGAGATCATTGAAAGTGCAAACAAAAGCAAGGCCTAAGCACACACACTGTCCTGACACTGTCAGTACTCAAACATTCAGTGTGTGAGTCTAGCCCTAACCACAAGGTTTTTTTTTCCAAAAACCCGACATTCATTCACCCATATTGTGTACAGTCGACAAGGCACTGAAAACGCCAGCCAGTCCCTTGACTCAACCAAATTCCCAGGAAGGCCTAGGACCCTAATGCCGGTTTACATTCCTTATCTAAAACACTTGCGTGATGACTAGCCTCTGGTATTCCAGGCTAAGGGAGAAAATGACAGCTGAAAAGACAGGATATTTTTCCCTGCTTTGGGGCGTACAGCCCTGTATTGTGTTCTGAGTGGATTGTATGGGCCTGACTAATTGCTATCTGCTTTGTCCATCCCAGATATTATGTGGTGGATATGTGCTAAGACATGAATTTTGGCGAGGGAGAGAGATGAGGAACGCAAGAGATGATGGTGGCAGGAAGAGGAGGAAGAATAAATAGTATAGGGAGAGCAGGGAGAGTGTAATAGTGAGTCAGACAATGAAAGAAAAGAAGGGAGAGAATATTTGTCTTTTAAGACCCTGTTTTATTTCCAGTGTAGGATTCACACAGACTATCTACACACAGTCATTTGAAGTCAAAATGCCAAAATAGAAAAAAAAAAAAAAAAAACCGCCATAGCAAACTATTTAGAAAAATCAACAAAACAAAGCAGTATCCAAGAAACGCGAGAAAAAAAATACATCCAGTCATTATTTCAAACATGGGTGACTAACTAGCACCCTAGGGACTGGACAGCCTCCAAATCTTCCTTCAGCCCAAAAAAATGTCTGAACTCTAGCATTAGAAAGAAAAAAGAGAGAGAGAAATAGACACGGAGAGAGTGATAGTAGTCGGGAGAGGGAAAAGGGTGATGGAGAATGATAGGAATGGACAGAGCAAGAAAGCAAGAAAAAGTACCAATTATTCAAGTCTTTTTATGTGTCCCAGATAGGTCCACATCTGCCACATCCCACTCTAAATACAGTCATTGCACCGCCTGGTACACCTGGGGTTTGGGAAAGGTGCAGTTGTCATACAAACTGATGTTTAACCTTGCCTTTAGCAGCAGGGGAGCTGCTAAATAGGTCTATTTTAACCTCTGCTTTAGCAATGGCTCACTGGAGGGTCAGTACTTTGAAGTGCCAGGGCTGACTTTATGGTTGAGGAGACCGAACGCCCAGCTGGGCCTGACCCGATGCCCTCAGAAATCTTAAATCATGCTTGCTTGTTCTTGAGGGCCGCTCTGACCCAGCTGCTGGGTCAAATGACCCAGGGCCCACCTTGCCCTCCTCCTCTGCTGGAACCGGTCCAATGGTACTCAGGGCGACAGCACTGCGGGCCTCCCCCCTGGCTTAGTTCCTGTGTCGTTTTAATTATCCGGCATTAAACAGTGAAGTACCCCTCATTGTTTCATCAGTACTGCGGTTGGCTTACAGGACTAATAAAAAAATGTACAACGATTTTCTCATAAGCCCTGCAGTTATCTCCTGAAGGGAGAAAAAAAAATCAGCTTGTCTTGGAATTATTGCTTTCAGAATATTAAAGGACTCATCTTATGGAACATTTTTATCTTATTCAGTCCACGTAACGGGACTGTTTCCTGAGTGAGACATTTTCTTGCTAGCATTCTATTGAAGTTTCCCATAAACTACAAATATAATTAATTGTGTGATGTTTTCGGTCAATTAAGTGGTGTTACAGTGGAGTCTAATTTCTCTCCTTTCTAACCAGATATGTTTATAATCATTTACTTGAGCTTTGTATTCACAAGAGCTGAGGAAAGGATGCTAAGGCAAGTAATTTAGCTGTGGGATAACTTTTTCCTTAGTGGGACACCCGTAGCTCATCGCTGTAAACACTGAGCGCTGCTGGTTTTGGGAAGGTATTGGCCAAGATTGTTCCTGAGTCAGCAAAATCAGCATCAACATTGGGTTTAGCCTAGTGTATAAATTGCTACAAAACATTTATTTCAGCTTATTTTAAAATAGTTCTGCCTTTAATCTTTCTGTGTAAAGTCATATTTCAGAGATCTGAAAAACAGCAGCATCTCGCTACGTGATACTTCGTTAGGAAATGTCTTTTCCCCAAAAACCCAACATTTCTGCCTCTCCTGTCCCTTATCTACGAATTATATCACAAATGATCCTAGATTTTCATTGGCCAGACAAAACATTGTAAAAAAAAAACAGTATAAAGCTAGCTATTACACAGTTTAGTCAGTGAAAATGCAGGTAAACTTTAAAGCGGGAAAGATCTTTGCCCAAATGCAATTTAAGCGGTCTTGCGACTTCATCTTGTCAAAGTCACTTTTGCATAATAATTAGACATGTAAATATTCATGTATACATCTGAAATTTGACATGTAGACACTTAAACATGCATAAATTACTCCCACTTGCGCTTCGTTCTGATCATCCATTATGAGGCCCGTAAAATGGCTGGACAGCGGGTCAGGCTGAAAGTGCCTCACTCAGGAAACAGTTAGCGAATGATGTCCCACTCAGGAAGCACTTATGTTACACAGTGGTCTCCACTGACAGCCCAGGCAAGTTTGACTTTGAACATCCACTAATACAGCCATTAGCATTTCCACTTTGGCAAATTATTGTCAGTTAATCAGCTCATCATCATTGAGGGGATGCCCTCTTGAAACAGCCTGTTCTTCAGAAGGGAGAGAATGAAGGGCAGCAAAATGGCCAAGACATTATAATTTTTTTGGGTTTTTTGCCTAAAATGTTTATAAATTCTCGTTTAGACATCCAGGAATATCATAACTTGGAAAATATCATAGTATGGGAACTTGATTAACATGAGTGTAAGGCCAGTGTTGCACTGCATTGAATAACCAATTATCTGGTCAGAACTTGGAATTGTCTGGAAAGTTTTCCCACTACACCATGGATCAGAGTTTTTGAAATGCACCCAAATGGAAATTTGACATTGACAAGTTCAGGGTCAAGCTCTCCTCCAGTCAATGTACCGTGTAATTCTGATTTGTGGTCCCTCAGAGAGGCCAAAAAATCTTTCCCTGGTGTTTACCCACTTGCTAAGAATGACCTGGTGGCCATAACGGCCCCCTGGTGCCCTGTGGTGGTAACTCATTGACCTGCATCAGTTCAATCATACCAAGCCCAATGTGTATCCACTCTCCTGGTAGCTACATCTGCCTCTAATAAACTCATCCATCCCAACAGAGGTGCACAAAGCGGCTTGTAAAATACCCATTACTGCCTTGCCGAGGTCACGGCTCATTTGGGGTCCTACATCTGTTGGCTTTGAGCTGTGTTGACGGGATCTGTGTGAAGATGTTCTTGCCACAATTTCCACCACTCACAGCAAATAGTGGTCACCAAATTTTTTTGCTGTATTGTGCAAGTGGTTTTGGCCACCCTGAAGGGCAAATATATTCAGCTTTCATTAATATTAGTAGCCAGATAGATGAAAGGAATAACCATAGTGATGAAGGGTTTGTCTAATTACTGTACACCAGCTGGAGATGGAAGGGCAATTCAGTTATGGCACAGGCTGGACAAGAGCCGGAGGGTGTTTGATTCCCACAGCTGTTTGCGGTTTGAGCGATTTCACAGCAGTGGAAATGTCTGATCCTCTGGGCTTCTGTGTGTGTGGCGGAGGAGGGGGTGTGTGAGTGGGTGGGTTGTCTAATGTCCACATCTTTATGTCCCAACATGGATAACCCCAAGGATGACCCCTTTGATAATCTCAACCAAACCAAAGTAACTACAGTGATGGCGAGCTTTGTTATTAGGACAATAATTGCTTTTAAATGTGATGTTTGTTCCATTAAGATCCATTTCCAGCTCATCTGTTTTAAAAGACACGTTGATCAGTAGCTCCCTCATGGTCGCTTCATGCCTGTGGTGTAACTGTGAGCTCATGGGATGTCCGCTTGAACAATTAGTCGCAATCAATCTTCTGCCTTTCCTGTTTGGGTTGCGTGTCCTCCTCGTGCAACTTAGCCACAATCTATTTCAGCTCCCAAAAATTTCGTCCAGCAGGGAGGTTTTCAAAACAGTTCATTAACACCTCGATCGCTCTCTGGGTAGCAGTGAAGCTGTGAAGGTCTCCCATCCAGGGTGGTAACTAGGATGGGAACACCCCAATCTCAACAAGAGAGCCTCGAGTGATCTGACTCAAACAATGAGGAATGCGGGTCAAAAGGGAACTAATGCAGGGGGGAGAACAGCTGACTAATCACTCACAGCGCTGCCCTGACCACTGTCCCTGTGACATCCGTCTCAGCTGCAACCCAAGCACTCTTACTCATTTCTCTCAGGGCTGGTGGACAACTCTTCGTTAGCTGAGAGGGCCAGGGAGGAGGTGGAAAATATTCGCCATGTCATATGGTCATGCTGCTTACTTTGGACAGTCATACGGTCCCTACGGCAGTGGCTGCTCAATATTCCGAGTCTGCACACTGAACCTGACTGCTGCAGATCCTCTCAAATCTTTGCTCCTGTTTTGCCGAAGCTCTTATCTGTCCTGAAGCACAAGGTTATGTCATGGATCTGTCACCTGGCTTTGCCCCAGAGGAAAGAACTTCCCTTCCCCATTCTCCTCAGCTCTTCTCCTCAGTTTGCGAGTCAGCCAAGTGCACGTGTCATGCAAGACTCAGCCAATCACAGCACAGTGCACGCTGCATGCTTTCACTCATGTACGGTGTCTTTAATCTCATTTTTCATCTTTTTATCTGAAGACAGTCTGAGTTCTCATTTCAGTATCATAGGCAAGGTCCAGGGTCATAAGACAAAACAGTTGCTACGAGAGAAACAGCCAATTGGCTAATCCCAGAGATTTACAAGTCTGCAATTTTCTTATTGGCTTCAAGGAAAGAAATAGTCCAGCATAAATCAATACTCATGTCTCGTTTTTTTTTTTTTCTCTATTTTATTAGAAAGGCTGAAAGATGAGATGAACCTCAGACAGGTTAGCTTGTCTGTTGGAGCCAAAATAGTTCAGGAGGTTCCACACACCTCATTCCCCCACCTCAGGGACAAAACCTCGCTCTTAATCCCACTTGTTTCTGAAGTCTTGTCACACATCGACACCTCGGGGTCCATATTTTTTTTTTCTACTCGTCCTATCACTCACGAGAGGAACTCTTACTTCGCCCTCCATATACAGTACCCTCCCATTGACAGGTTTTTTTTTCATAGAATGCGGATGTGGCTATTCACCTCCCTATCCCCCTCCACTACTAAAATAATAATAATAATAATAATAATAATAAAAAAAGCAGAAATGAAGAGGGAGGAGAGAGGATAAGAGAAATATAGAAAGTGATCTGCGGTACTTACCGAGTGGCCAGGCTGCTGTCTGAGTAGTGAAGAGGAGGATGAGGAAGAGGTTCCGGAGCGAGAGAGTCTCCCTGCTGAGCTGAACCAGCTGGCGTCCCAGAGACAGCATGCTGCAACGCCGAGTACTGTTTACTTTCTGAGCTCAGCTGGTTTGACATCACCCTCTCTCTCCCTTTTTCTCCTTCTCTCTCTCGCTCACTCTCTCTCTCTTTTCCCTCTCTCTCCCACCTTTGCCTGCTCTTGTTATCCGTCGCTCACTGACTCACATACTCTCTCTCTCTCCCTTGCTCCCTCTGTTTTCCCCTGCTCTCTCACTTACAACGACTCTCTCTCTCTCTGTCTCTCTCTCTCCCTCCTTCTCTCTCGGCTTCATGTTTCAGTTTTTTTCCTCCTCCAGTCAGGATGGGGCTTCCCAAACACAGCTCCAACACTCTCTCAGTGACGTCAGCGGTCCTGAATGGATCCAGCCTCCTGCTGGAGGACCTCTCATCAGCCCACTCTTCCTTTAATTTGGCCAGGAAGGATGGACAAACTGACAGGCAGACAAATCTGACTGTCTAATTCCAACCATGATAAGGGGGTAGGCACAGACTGGCAGACAATGGTGGGTAAAGTAAACTGTGATCCAAAGATTGACAAAAAGCTGTTTGACCTATTCTCTGCTTGTTTTACATCATAACCACAGATGTACGGAGAGACTAAGAAAAGCAAAGCTGGTTAACCCACTCTTTTCTCTGACAAAGCAATAAAATTCCCCCTTCCCTGACCAACAGACTGACTGACGAACAGAAAGTGACATAGCTCTTTGACCCATTCTCTTCTCATAGGAGTCTAAACACGTGAACTGATAGACTGAGATACAAAGCAGTTTAATCCTAACCCCAAAAGCCAGACACAAACACAGATAACAGCCTAAAATGAACAAGCTACTTAATTCATTTGCCTCTCATATAGGCCATAGTGAACAAACAGACATATTGATGGAGAGCCTAAATTCTATGACCTAATCTCAGTGACAGACTGATTTTCTGATCCAACTAAAGACAACGAGCTAAAGTATTACGGCCACCTGTCTAAGATGCTGTCAGTCTTTAGCGTGTTGCCAAAACTATCCCATTCCACTGAGGCATGGACTCTACGTGACCTTTGAAGGGCCTCATGATATATCTCGCACCAAGACATTACCAGCAGATCCTTCAAGTTCTGTAAGTTGTGCAATGGGGCCATCATGGATTGCACTTGCTGTTCCAACACATCCAACGTATTCTCAATTGCAAAGTGGTCTGGGATTTTGGAGGCCAGAGTAACAACCTTGAAATCTTCTGCAGGTTCCTCAAAGCATTCTCAAACGATTTGTCCCTTGTGGGAGGTCACAGCCATTAGGGAACACTGTGTGCCTAGTCCTCCATGATGTTTATGTTGAATTGACATCCACATGAATGATTTCCAATCCTGGATTTTCCTGTGTAACATTAATCATCCTGTCCAGATCATCCCACTCCCTCCACCAGCTTGTATTCCTTACACAATGCACCCTATCGCCATCTCCTCCTCAAGTAAATAGCACACATATACCTGACATATGGCATGATGTAAAAGAAAATAGGACTCATCGGACCAGGTATCATGTGCCCATTGTAAGGGCTTTTGACGGTGAACAGGGGTTAGCATAGGCTTTCTGACTGGTATGTAGCTACATAGTCTCAAACACAGCAGGATTTTATGCACTATGTTGTGACAAATTGCTCCTGAAACCATTAAAAAATCTTCTGTGACTTATGCCACAGTAGCCATTCTGTCAGTACGAACCAGACAGAATAGGCTTCATTGCCGTTGTGCATCGGTAAGCCTTAGGCACGAAAAACCGTGCTGCCAGGTCTTGGCTTAGGCCTCCACAAACCGCTGTCAGTTGGTACTCGCCCCTCCTGTCTGGGAGCACCCCACAAGACTTGGAATTTCAGAGATTACCCAACTCAGGTGTCTGGCCATCATGATTTCACCTTTGTCAAAGTATTCCAGTCTTCACATATGCCCGTTTCTCCCGCATCCAACAAACGGCACTGTGAGAACTGACTGTTCGCTCACCAAATATATCTCAAACTGTAGCATGCACCATTGTAATGAGATAATCAAGGTTATTCCCTTCATCTGTGAGTGGTCTTAGCATATAGACTCATTGGTGTGGATGTGCAGACTAAAGCAAAGCTCTACTTTCCAACCTATTACACGCTGCCAGACAGACATTTAAACTGACAGCTCCCACCCACACGGTGTCTATAAGAGTAATATAATCCATCCTGTGGTGCTACACATTATACTTACCGTGTGAATGTAGATATTGTGATGAGCGCACAAGCAGTCTTGAATGTCTTGTAATTTGTTGTTCAAAAATTCAGGAAGGCCATTCATGACACAGAACACAATGCTCATTGTTTGGTGTAAATGCTTGAACACAGATAAGTGTTTTTGAACTCAACCTCAGATTGGTAAACATACATAGGAATTAGCTCATAAGATGACATTTCCATCCTCTGTATGTCTTTTTACATTTTTTCATTTGCATCTGGAAAATCCTCATTCTTTGAATGCTGTTTCTGGAGTTAAAGAAGCCATTACTTGAGATCTGGGCTGCCCTACCACGCTCCTCTCAATTTACTGCACTGCATGTTTTCATTTCAACACTCATTTGACACATTTCATTTGGCTAATTAGCTATTAATCAATATCTTTAGGTGTTAAATGAAGTATGCTTTGTCAGGGTAGGAGCAAAAACATGCAGGAAGAACTTAAGGATCAAGGTTGGGCAGTCTAGCGCTGCATCCTCCAACTTTTAAAAATCTCAGGTCCTCTAAGTTTCATCTCTATATTTCAGCTGGCGAAATACATCACTGGGCGTTGTTCTTGTTTCTTTAGCTACATTTATTTTGGTTAGACAGCACTGGAACCCTACTGTTTTCTGAAAACTACAAGTTTGAGTCAGCCAGCAGTGATGTTCGAAGTTTCAAATGGTTTTATGAAGAAAAGAAAAATTGATATCAAATATCAACGCTGCTCTCCAAGACCAGCTGGACTCAGGAAGTGAAGCCTATCAAAAAGAAGCTGAGAGAAGCAGAAAGTACATAAGCACTGTTACTCAAAAGCAGGACACCCACTCTTCAAAAGGCTAGCAACCTTTCGTTGCCCCCCCCAATGTTTGATCAGGAACCATTGAGTTTATTATGAGAACGATGAGTTGTCAGCAGATAGGGCTATGGTCTCCTCCTCCACCCCCATGTTGTGCAACATAAATCAAAGCAGGGTTCAGCAGGCTCCCACTGATCCTCGCTCCCCACCCCCAGACCACCTCACCCCCCGCAAAGCTCCCTCGCAGATATCGCTGTTGTCACGAGAACCCTGCATGGGAGAGAGAGGGATTCTGGGCCGGGTGCTGTGGCCGAACACGTCATACCCTCTGACTTGCTGACTGTGCGCGAAGGCAGCTCTTGTTGATAAACAAGAGGAGCCTGTCTCAGACATTGCGAATTCCAGATGCTAACTGATCTTTTTTTCCCCCGTCTGTTTTGTTTAGCTTTTATTTTGAGGGTGAAAGTCAACACAGCTTACGGTCACAAGCACTTGTGGGTGATAACGTATTAGATTGCAAAGTCGCTACCATGTTAACCCCATGAGGGACCGTTCTGTCAGGAGAATAGCCATTCAAAATGGAATGTACTCTAAGATTTGGCTTAACGTCTGTAGTACTGGTCCCAAAAGTCTGTCATACATGTGGAGGAGGCGCTGTTATTAGATGTCAGAATTTACAGTGCATTGTTTCAGCTCATCCAAAATTAATCCCATAATGCCATTTGAGCTGCATCTGTTTCTGAGACCAAACGAGAGGAAAAAGTGGGCGGAGATTTCAGGATGTGACACATGACATTGAGGACAGTTACCTTACTAAATGTCTGCAGTTTTTGCAATGCGTGTGTGGGGGGGGAGCACTGTATTGGTAACACTCATTGTGGTTAATGCGCTGTGGGAAAGCAAATTTATCCTTGGCTGACTATTGTTTCACAGACAATGTGGAGTGGAAAAATACAAAGTGTGCTACTAATTTAACAGGACATGACAGAATTTCTCCTGTACTGAACAGCAATAGCAGGCATTGAGGATGTTGTGTAGTGTGGTGTTGATAAACATAATTACATGGCCACCAAGGGCACATAGTATGTAAGCAAGGTATGTTTACAAAATTAGAGGGTTCGGATGGACATTTATGTAATAAGAAAAAAAAAGAATGAGCCTAATTTTGGAGTGTTATGTATACCCAAACACACACACACACACACACACACACGCACACACACAGAGTATAGAATATAAATGCAGTGGGCTGTAGTGGGTAGTGTAGCTGGGGGGGGGGGGGGAGGTTTAGATGAGATGCAACATTATGAAAGGATGTGATGGATGACGTCTGCAGTGAACGGTTGCCAGCTCATGACAGGAGGCAGACACCAGATCTGTGTGCAACACTGAATCTTTTCTCATTTGGTGTGAGTCTGCTTTTGCTTAACGTCAGGTCTGGAGGGGGCTCCACTGAGCGACTGTGGGGGTAGAGGTCAGGGTCGCTGGTGGGGGCTTTGGGGAGTGCTGTGTAGGGAAAATACTTTTTTTATCGCACACCTCTCCACTCGTTTACTTTAGCACCCAAAATGCTTCCATATTCCTAATGGGTTTTACCTTGAGGGAGAGCTGGCAAGGAATTTACATCTGTGACCTTTACCCTAAGTGTGAGTTTGACTACATCTTTTGAAACTAAGGTGTGGGGAGGTGGTCGTCATGGGTGAGACAGAGTGACCTCCCTCTCCAACTCTAAAAAAGAGTGGTGTTGATTCACAGTTTGAGATAAGATTGAGAGAGCTGTTCCTCATCGTGTTATTGAACATCAAGTTATCAGTTTCCCTGGTTCCCGTGGCCCAGGTTATGGCGTTCAGCCTTTCATTCTGTTCCTTACCTGCAACAGCTGTTCTCCACGTGCTTGGTGCTTGTCAACATGTAGCCCAGGTACATCCACACGACTCCAAGGGATTACCTCTGCAGTGCTTCACAGTGGCTGTTATTAAAGCTAACAAACACAATGAGACCAAATTTTCAAAGTGAATGCAGTTTCTGCGGCCAAACACTTACCTGAATGAGTTGTTCAAATATGAATGAAGTTTTATTTGATCTGTATTGGAAACCATTTTGTTCTGTTTGGCCATAAGCGTAACAAAATGGTTTCAAATATAGAATAAAGAAAACTTCATTAGTGTTTGTTAGCTTTAATAACCCCCATTATAAAGCACTGCAGAGGTAATCTCCAGTGCTTAACACAGAAAACGCCGCAGTATAGCAGGGCGACGTGTTGATAAGCCCCTGGAGAAGCACCCGGTACCCAGCATCTGTACGGTTGGTGTAGCATGAGTATTAAATGAACGTGTGTTTTTTAACAAAACATTCCTCATTGAAAATAGGCCAAGGAAATGGAGTTCAAAGTATAAATTATGAAGTTTTTTATTTCAAATAAATCAAAGTAAAAAATGAAAATGGTTCACTTTGATGCAAAAAGCACAAAACTTTTGCATTTAGCTTGCAAAAGGAATTTTTAATTCAATAATGATCGTTAAACTGAAATCTACTGCTTTGCAAGCCGTCAGCTAAAAGCTTCATCTGTTTAAAACATTAAATCTTGACTTTATAGGAAGGAAATAAATCTTTAGGAATTTCATACCTGGAGTTGGCCTAGGGCTTTGAAACATTCAGGAAACAAGAAATTAAGACAGTATTATCCTATTAAGAAACATATAAGCGAGAAATTCATCGAAAAATGTAAAATGCCTATTTATGCTATTTTCAGATAGTGATGCAGACAGTAATACCGTGTTGAATGTCTTTGTTTACATTTTTGACGTAATAGAGGCTCTAAGATTTACCCTAATCTGAATAACTGACATGCGTGCATTTGGCCGCTTGTCAGAAAATACCGTGACAATATTATTTGTACGTTTGTGTGTGCCTGTCGTCTGTCAGTCGAACAATTTAGCGTGTCGACAGGGAAATCCTAAACTCAAAACCAGCGGCGGGCAAGGAAGCTAACATTTGTATCTGGTTTTCATACCATTTTCTGGCCATCTGTGACACATTCCTTGCTCAAAATATGAATGGCAGCCAAAGACAGTCATGTCCTTGTAGGAAACATTTTGCTGTGATCTTACATATGAAGTGGCTGGACTGTTCTTCAAGTAAACAATTAGCTCAGTTGGCCTGACTGATTTATGGAAACAATGACTGGTACACGCACAGAGCCCCAATGACTGGACTTGCCCACTTCCTCCTTTTTAAGATTTGCTTGAAAGAGTGCACTCAGCCATCTCTGTCTCTGCCTTGCTCCTATGGTGCGTTGCAATCATTGGCCGCCATCATATGTTGTTGAAATATTTGATGGAAACTGTATTACAGTATCCTCCAGGTACTCCGGTTTCCTCCCACAGTCCAAAGACATGCATATCAGGCTAATTGGAGACGCTAAATTGCCCATAGGTTTGCTCATGAGAGCAAATGGCGTGTGCGCCCTGCAATGGATTGGCGAGCTGTCCAGGGTGGGTCCCTGCCTTTCGCCCGTAGTTAGCTGGGATAGGCACCAGCTCCCCCTGTCATCCTAGAGAGGAATAAGCAGGTATAGAGAATGGATGGATGGATGTATTAGAGTAACGAATCAAAGTCCCCAGAAGCAAAAGTGATTTAGTAACAAAATGTCCATTTTGAGAAAATCGAGGCAGTGGACTTGCAGCTACAGAAGACGTTTTCCATCCATACCTCACAGTGTGTAAAAATGTGACTTAGCTTTGCTGAATTTCTAAAAGATCTCTTAATGAAAATTAAGTGATAATTTAGTTGCTAAGTACAGTTATGTTTGAGGAGAATACTACCACAATAAACATAGGTATCAACGCATGGTCTGAGCTAAGTGTAGCGGATAACTCCTTTACAGACTCGAATTACTGTTTCATATTAAAGAAAAGCATGTCTCTCAAGCTTCAGCTGATCCTGAAACATTTAAGGTGGTTTTAGCCCCAGTGTAGCCACAATAAGATTGGTGTAGCTGCTGAACCCTTAAAACAAGGTACTTAAGCCCATAAAACCTACTGTCAAATGCACCTTTTGCATTCAAACCTGTGGAACTTCAGGCCTATTTCAGATTCTAGAAGAGATCTCAAGGTTTCCAAGGATCCCAAACATGTCCTGCTGAATTACAGAGAGATGTGAATAAAAAGATGCGCAAGATATAGATATTTTTTACATGATGTAATGCTGTAACCATAAAAACATGAAGTCTTGAGTTTGAATATTTCTCTCAATATTCAATATACTGTAAGTGTGTAGCAGCTTTAGTGAAGTGCTGCAACCAGCAGATACAGAATAAGTATGAGACTTTGTCCTACAATATGAAAAAAAAAAATTATTTTTCAGACTTTGAACCTGCTTAAGGGAAAACTTAAATGAAAAGTTAGAGTTTAAGGGGTTAACCCCACATTGCTTTTGCTCTGTCAAATCTACAGTAATTTAGTTTGGATTTAAGCCTCAGCTAAATGGCAGCAGTGTAACAAGGGTTATGGGATTTTAGTGACCCCGCCGGTTTCCGGCAGTAGGACAGTGACCTGTCCGCTCGATCAGAGGAAGATGGCGTCACGCGCTGTATTTGGTAAGCGGAATACATAGTGGGTGGGACATCAGTTAGAAGGAATGCCCACAGATTTTTCCATCATTCCGGGACGCATCTGGGAGAGATCATTGCATCCCTCCTCGAATCCCTGGATTTCAAAAAGAGCAGGACAGTCAGAGGCAGTTGGAGTGAAGCATTGCACTGAGTGTTTGCACCAGTTTGGAATTTTTTGTCTGGTTTGCATTTTTTTGGGGATGGAGTGGAATCTTCCACCCTCCCCTCCCCTCCTGTGTGTCCTGAGTGATTATGCTGGACTGTCGCCAGGGGCGACGCGGCAGATGGGTGTGTCATACTCATAGTTTGTTTTGAATCGCCATGGTGACTGAGTTTCCATGTTGCACATGCCCACCCCCCCCCCCGGCCCAGTCTCTGTATCACTGTCTGTAGAATCCAGTAACACTGAGGAGGCAGGTGTGCGAGTGTGTGTGTGTGTGTGTGTGTGTGTGTCCTGTTACCCTGTGTGCGCCCATATTTATTTATACAGTACATCTGTGTGTCTTGTTGTCCCGTGTATGTCCCACTATCCTATGTGTGCTCTTATTTGTTTGTGTGTACTGAATGTGTGATAGTCATTTTTTGTAAGTAAGTCCATGTGACAGTGATGCATAAGTGCATATGTGCGTGCATGCTTCAAAAGGGCGTTTGTGTGCTTTTATATCTGTAATTGCATTTACGCAAGGGAGGGAAACTAGCCTCCATATTTAAACTGTGCCCACACCCCCAAAAAGCTGCTTTGAACATCCCAATAACTGAAACCACGGAATTTCACTGTGGGGACCCAACCCATTTGAACCATTTAGGGTTTTAATACTTGTTCCACCATTCCATTTATAAGTCTTGTACAGCAGAAATCCACATCTTTTAATCCTGCACTAAATTTTCTTTTGGCTTTGTCCTGGTTACCTTTCATCGAAAATTATCCCTCCAGGGCACCACAGTGGCGAGAGGGCTGAATGGGGGGGGACTCAGGCCCACAGGATTGCTTAATGAGTGGGATAAGGGTGGAACAAAGCAGTGCAAACCAACACGCTTTACTGCGCTGAGAAATGTTTGGCACGTTGTCATAGAAACAACAAGTTCCTCCCGATCAAGCCTTTGTGCCACCTGCTTCTACCTGAGGCGGAGGGGTGGGGGGTGTCTAACTGCGAGACACGGCCTAATCATGACAGGGTGACATATTTGATCTGAGCCCGGGCAGGGGCTTTGCCTAAGCAGCCAATGGAAGAACAGCGCCTGGCTCAAAGCCCCACAAAGCAGTGGTTTAAGCTTGTGATGCAGGCTCAGCGCGGGTTAGAATAATTTTACAGTGTTTCATCAGTGCCCTGGGTGACCCCTGAACTGCTCGCTGAATTTAAATGTAAACTACAGTTCAGACTCCACATTCCTGCTGCTCTCTCTGTCTCTCAGATGATTATGGGTTGTGAACTGGGACCGGCCTTTCTCCGGCCTGGCTACCCAGTTACTGCATTTTTCCACCTCCATTTTGGTACAATAATTCCACGTCTCTTCAGACGAGACATGTACACACGCCTGGATGTTTTTCGCTGGAGAGCGGAGCAGGAGTGAAAAGGGCAGTTCGATCTGTTGTGGCGAGGCTCAATTTTGTACTGAGACCGCACAAACACGGAAAGAGCCTTCAATATATCCTGCGTTCAGTGACACTAGGGGGTGGAGCTACAAAAACAAAGGTCATTTTTGCACGATATTACTGCCCATCTGCTGTTGGTGCGCTGGGTCCCTTACCATCATCATTGGAGGGGCTCTAAAGTGGGCCCTGTTACACGCTTAACAAAAATAACTCGGTGTATCTAACTCACTTTACCAGTGGCCTTCACACCCAGACAATTTAAACACTGCACCTGTTCTATCCACAGTGACGTGTTACAGTTTTCAGGCAGCTGTTCAAACCTACAGTATAAAACAACAGTGGCTCATATTCATGTAGACCTCTAAAAGCAACAGCACTGATCTGAAGTCAGTCTCCCCTGCCCACCTCTTCACCAAGGGCATAGCCGGCACTAGTCAAAGGCAGCAGTGGCCCAGCCGAACTGTGCAACCCACCCATGGAAATATTTTTCTATTAAAAAAATATTGATTGATATGTTAATTAATTGAATATAAAGCAAATGAGCAAGCAATGTATTTTTCTGTACATCCTAATTTAGTCTGAATTCGAGATAGCTGGAACATTCAAAATAGTTTTGGAATGTAATTGGATCCATGTCCAGCTGTACACTATGCAGTTACCGAAGTGTGCAATACATTTTGCAGGTGACTCAGCAAGATTCCATGCCTCTGTGATGAATGTGACTTTTGAAATGTACCTCCTCATTCACTTACATTGCACCTATGCATATTGCAGAATATCGGATTCGTATGCTTCGAAAAACCTGTCCAATACTAGGTGTTTGTCATACGTCATATGATTTTTTTTGCTCAAAATTATCCATTAATGTTGTATTGAAAAGTTTTTCATTGGTTTGGTCCAATTTTTAGTTTGCCATGCTGCTCAAAGGTACACTAAAGTACTGTAGCTTCCTGATTTCATACCAGAACGACTGAGTTTGTTTTCTCCGGAACAGACCCACCCCGTTACATGGTCGGGCCAATGGGATTCAGGTCAAAGGACTTCCTGTCCAAAAGATCGGATCCACATGCCTTCAGAAAGAGTTCAAAAATGATAATTACACAAAAACAAAGCACGGAAATTACTAATAGAAACAGAGCCTTTTATTACTGAGTGTATAAATATAATGGTAATATTGGAAATTTTGGATTTGAAACACATTGTTCATATTTCTGAGATGTCAGTTTTTTTCAATGCAAGTTTAATGCAAGTGAATGAGGAGGTAAATTTCAAACACTTCCTCTTCATCATAGAGGCATGACATCTTGATGAGTCAATTGCCAAATAAATTGTACACATTGGTAACTGCGTATTTAGCCGTATATTTAAATTAGTGCAGCTATTATTTTAACATTGCAGAATAGTTTTTTTTTTTTAAAGTGTACCTTGAGAATAAAACTTTTTTTTCAGAATTGAATTTTGGTCTATGCCTTCTATTTAGTCGCCATAAAATTGCATGAAGCGGAATCTGAGTGTTTAACTGCCAATGGATTGTTATTATAAATCTAAAATGTGTTAAACAAGGAAAACAATTGCGAACAGTTTAGAGTTTTCATTGTACGCCCAATAAAAGCATCGTATATTCATTCATTTGTGTATTATGAGCCCATATTTGCCAAGAAAAATCTGCCCACCCAAATTTGTTTAGGCCCACCCGAAACGCAATTTCTGGTCACACCACTGCTCCTCACTTCATCCACTTTCAGTGGAAAACACAACACTGATTCTAGATCAGCGCTATTACTGATGTAGCCCTTTCCCACCACTGAATCTCGCGGGTAACAGTGAGGCTTATCCCCGAGGCACCCCGGGGCAGTGCAAGCGTTCCCACTAGTCTTTAGCAAAAAAATCAACACTTTCTCTGGGGTTCGTAAACCCTGCCAGCAACCAGGGTTAAGGTGCCAACCCGGGGCAAGCTCGCCCCGAACTTAGCGAAACTCTGGGTTAATGAGTTGCATTGGGAACACAACTCAGAGTTAACAAACCCCAGGGCAGGGAAAGCTTAACCTGGGGTGACAAATCTCCGGGCTTAGCAGTTGCAGTGGGAAAGGGGTAATAGAAGTTTTATGAATAGCGGTTATTGTCCCTTTTATATCTGAATGAATGATCTTGCAGTTTTCTAGTGAGAGTCTTGCAACAAAAACTCTGTTCCATTATAAAGTGAGTCTTGGGTTTGTAAAATGTGTTGTTGACCTTTATCATAGCATATTGCAAATGTGATATTGAGAACATAACACAATGTGAAGCTAATTAAATAGGGGAGAAACAGCCAGAGGCATGGGTGTCTGAGCTGCTATGTGTGAGACACAAGCCACCGCAGTTACTGAGATCTGAGGTTGAAAAGGACACTAGACTGCAGTGGACTCCTGCAGAGACACTGTGTAGGAGATGCTAACTCTTTTCCCCAAAGACTTCCCCTCCCTTTCCCCATAATGACTACAAATGATGACCCTGACCATATCAGTGAAGTCGACATTTGATGCCTTGGGGATACCCCCGTTTTCAACCCAAGGAGGCAGCTAAGGAAAAGGTCTATGTACATATATTGGCATCATATGTAGTTATTATGTGGAAAAGAGTTAAGGTGTCATATGTATTCATCATGGGGAAAAGAATTAAAGGAAGCCCTGTTCCCACTTGTCATTTCATATGTCTTCTATCGGGATAATATCCAGATATGATTTATCCACATTCCATCTACATTTACCCACTTCAATATATAGCGCTAGGCCAATGCTTATGCCATTTGCAGTTTCTTGCACAAAATACAAACGTCAGTTTATTAGCTAGTTTTTTCTTTCTTTTTTTGGGGGGGGGAGGTCAGGGGGCGTCAGCGGAATTGCAGCCATAGAGTGAATTTGGAGAGGGAAATAGAAAATCTTGTGCTGTAATGGCGAATCGGTGAAGGCCGGTGCCAGATGTTGGAGTGTCTGCTGTCACACAGAAGGCGGTGGGACCTGTTTGCGTAGCTGAAGACGCAATATTTTGGGTGGAGTATAGCGATGACATTCGTGGCCTCTATAGACAGATCCATTTACACTCGAGCACTTTGCATCTCAAGACTCTTCCCCAGGTGGTTTGAGGTGTCCGATTTAAATCTAACACAAATGCATCTTGGACTCATTTGCACTTGACCTTTAAGCTATGCAGTCACTATTACATCATGAAGTGGTGGAATGTAAACAGAACCAGAGACTGTGTGCAAGACAGGGAGACACGGGGTGTACCAAGATACAGTACAAGCTTAATATTAAGGCTGTTTAAGTTACAGACTGTATGGGACACATAGACACTATACAGGTTATCCATAGACTTTGCATTAGATACAGACTGTATCTGTACAAGATACACAGAGACTGTAAAGAAAACACACACACACACACACACACACACTGTACATAATATACAGTAGATAGAGACTGCATAAAGCATATACTATCTGTTTAGAATGCATGCAGAACTTTAAATGGATATTGAAAGCATGTCTCCATTACAGGTTCTATGACTTATTCATCCTCTGTGCGTCCAGATAGTCTCCTGCATTGAAAGACTTCTTGTACGGGGAGGGAAGCCAGAGGTATGGGGTACAGGTTAAGATGGATTCTGTCTGAAATGAATGGAGAGATTTTATTGGACAGAATAAGAGAAAGAGAGAGAGTGAGAGCCCTTGGCTCACCCTGCTGAAGCGTCTCACTGAAGCCGGTAAATCACACTTTTATTCTTCATGGTGTTTCCTCTCCTCTCCTCTTGTTCTCAGATAAAATTTGCGAGAATTGTGTGCTGCTTTCTCCTTCAGATGGGAGACATAGGGCTTAGGTGAGCATTTTTCATCTATGCTGTAGGCCTACTGTGCTTGTGGATTCACAACAAAGCAGCCCTGCTCAGTGTTAGGCTTTGAGAGAGGAGGTTGGTAAATGTATATTGAAGTAAATAAAGAGTCACATTTTAGGGGGGCCATGGAACGAACACAGGAGGGTTGATAAAATGACCAGAGGGATATTTCAACTCATAACACAAAGGGCCATACAGTATGCACTCTGTAAGAGTTGATTTAACACCAAACGCTACACTGTCCAACACATATGGTCAGCCTGACCATAAAAAATTTGGTAACATTAAACATGACCATAAAAAAGATGGTCACAAATTTGTGGTCGACCCTGTCCGACCATAAAAATTATGGTTAACTTAAAAGCGACCATAAAAAAGCTGGTCGAAAATTTCTGATCGACCATGGGTGACCATAAAAATTATGGTTACTTGGAATGTGACCATGACCATGACCATGGTAAAACATTTTTGATTAAACATGGGTGACCACAAACATTAAATGAATTTTTGTTCAACCACAGAAATACTTGTCGGGCAGCACAGTGGCATAGTGGTTAGCACTGTTGCCTCACAGCAAGAAGGTTGTGGGTTCGATTCCGACCTGGGGCCTTTCTGTGTGGAGTTTGCATGTTCTCCCATGAGTGTGAGAGCAAATGGTGAGAAGATTTGAATAGTGTCTTGTAATGAACTGTGGAGGGCAGCATTATGGCGTACAGCCTGCTGGAATTTCAGATGAAGAAGAAATGCTTGTATCTGGACAACTTTAAGCTAGCTAAGTCCACAGTGATTATGGTTGAACTGTGACCATAAATTTCATGGTCGAGCAGTGACCATCATTTTTATGGTCAATCCGACCATTATTTTTATGGTCGCACAATGACCATAAAACATATGGTACGTCACGTCTATACCACAAGTTTTATGGTTGGCTGCGACCATATTTTTTATTGTTGGTTCGACCATATCTGGCTAACTACTACTGCAGGCTTCATGTGTTTGTGTACTCGGTGGGATTTTGGATAAACTGGTTTGCTGTACAAACCCAATCTGATCCAGAGACTTTTTTTTATCAAAACAAGCCACAAGTAGCTCTCTTTATACACAGAATTTAGAGGAACGTCCAGTGTTAGCTGTAAGAGGTGTGGGCACTGGGATGGTCGGGTGTGTTTGTACAGGTATTTGGGAAAGGGTTAGGGAGAGCTTGGGATGTTATTTTCTTCAATCCTCCATTCCATCTATTTTTTTTCTCAATTTTGTTTCAGAACAAAGCTGAAACAACAGGGGAGGAATCGGCAACATACCAGAAAACCACGGGGAACTGTTTTCTGCATAAATCATGTCCTGAAGCTCGCAAGAATGAGGCTGAAAAAAAAAAAAAACAGATAAAGAAATCCTCTGTGACATTATTCTATTGTTAATATATGCAAATGACATTAGTTTATGCTTACAGGAAGGAAGACTTGTTGTCAAGGAAATATTATTGTTGTTACAGTTCCGAGTGACATTTCTGAATCATATTATCGCTTATCAAACACAAATGGTCCTTCCTAAAGAGGCAAGTATGAGTAATACAAAAGGGTATTCCAAATGACATTGTGCAGCAGATATGTAACTTAAAAAAAGAGAAGGAAAATCACCCTCACATACTTTCTCTGAAGAAATAATTTTTTTTTTTTTGCTGTTATGCTGATCAGTTTGTTTGTGCAGTACTGTTGAAGGCTGAGAGATTAAATCATGGCGATATATGATAACAGGGTACTATTTCTGCGGGCTAGCCCCATAGATTCCTATGATAGATGCTAAATGAGGCATTCAGAAACTCCATAGATTCCTATGATAGATGCTAAATGATCATTAGGAAACTTCATAGGTGCTGCCACGATTGACCACGGTGCTCAATAGTAGCAGCCATTAATGCATGATATATAATCCATACACTCATGATATAAACTGCTATTTCCTTGTGAAGGCCCTGCAGGGCCGAAGCTTGTCTCAGCAGCCAATAGGTGAGAGGTAGAAATTCACTCTGGACAGTTTGCCAGTCCATCGCAGGGCATAATATATACAGACAGGTCTATTTTTACTTGGACATTGACGAAGTTATTATTATTTTAGCTATCTACCCAAGCATAGTGATGTTGATGAAATGATCAGTGTGAGCAATCAGAGCTCATAGTCCAAATGGGGTTAATAGTATGTTTTTTTATTTATTTTATTGAGGTCACCCAATTTTTAATGATCAAAAGTAATCGAACAATTGGCCACTTAGCTGTTTCATGACCAAGTGGCAGTCCCTCATTATTTGATTAACGAGTTAGCTGATAAAAGAACTTCTAGAAAAGCCTTCAAAGTTCTGGAACAATTTGCTATGGACAGATGTGACAAATATTAACTGGTATCATTATGAAGGGAAGAGAAGAGTTCAGAGAGAGAGGAAAGAATGACTCATGTTTCCAAGCAAACCACCTCTTCTGCAAAGCATGGGTGGAAGTAATATTATGGCATGGGCATGTATGGCTGCCAGTGGAACTGGTTCAGTTATATTTATTGATGATCTGACAGCAGACAAGAGCAGGTAGTTGAACTCTGAATTGCAAATGGCAATTTCATCAGCTCTGATTCTGCTAAATGTGTGAAAACTCATTGGACGGCACTTCGCTGTACAAATGGACAATGACCCAAAGCATTCTGCAGTTACAATCCTAGACCCTTTTAAGACAAAAAAGTGGAATGTTCTGGACAGACATAGTACATCGCCTGACATAAATTAATTTGAACATGCATTTCAATGCAATTCACACGGAAGGCTAAACTGAAGGTAGAATGCCCCAAAAACAAGGGGGAACTGAAGACGGCAGCAGTGAAGGTCAGACGGACCACTAGTGAACTCAACCAGGACCTGGTGATGTCTATGGGTTACAGAGTTCAGGAAATCATTGAAAGTTTAATTCATGATTAGCTTGGCCAATTACTCCTGAGACCCAAAAATTGGGGGCAATGTATAAAAATGGTCATAAAATCCTACATTGTGCATTCAATATTTTTGATGAGACTCTAAAAGCTGAAAGTCTACACTTCAAGCACATGCCGGCTGTGTCTTTGCAAATCTATTATGGTGACATGAAGTCAAAATGATAAAAACTGTACACTGTTTAAATACTCATGCACATGACTGTACATATAAATAAATGGTAATTATTGGAGCTGTTCGACAAAGAAAGAAATCAATTCTTGTTGAGCCTGTCATTTTGATGGTGAGTATTTTTTGTACCAAAATATTTGCGTTAGGGGGCTTTCGTAGGCATCAGAGCAGGAGCAGCGCAGGCTTTTGTCAGAGCCTGGGCAAGCTCACTGGATACCATAACAGGAAGGCAAGAATAGGAGTGGGGATCATCTCCAATATGTGCCTGTAAAAATAAATAAATAAATAAACAATACAAATTCAAATAATTTTAGAATCAAGTCTGTCTGAAATTGTATAATTTCATCAAAGTTAATTAATTCTTAGTTTTGAATGAGATTTAATGGGGAATTTTCTTTCTGGCGTCAGTGATTTAATAACCTGCAATACCTCTGATGACCACTGGCGTTTACGGCGCTCTGGGGATACGTCAATGCCCTAGTGATATTCTTACTCTGCTTCCCTCTTGCGGTGAGTAAATGTCCTGCATGTTTATTCCCGCTATATAATATTTTCAGATGCTTTGTTCTGATGTCAAGCATGGGAGAGTCAATACAAATGAGGCTAAATTTCTGAATAATTGACTATCCGTTCAGATTATTTACTTATTGGTCGCTAATGATAGAGAAAAAACAGTAAAACAAATGTTGTTCATCATAGCTTAATGACCCAAGTATCAACAAATTTGCAGTGTACTGCCTGCATTGTTGAAATGTTATGATCAGCAGGCTGTAGCAGTGTTCCCTGAAGGAATGATGCTCAGGGTGACCCTAGTTCAGTCAAACACTCGCTACTGATTAAACATTTAATGATCCTCACAGGTTACTCTGTTCTTTTAGTTTATTTGAGCTTTTTTTTACGGTCTATGTGTAACCAGTGGAAAGTAGAATTAATATTCATTTGAGTATGTGTAATGATCCTTTGAGTGTATGTTCGGTATAGTGAGCTCAGCTTGCCTGTCTGCATTATTAGAGATTCACCACTGGATGGCACTAAAGCTACAAAATAAAAGCACATGCCTTTTTTTAAGGCAATATCGAGTTACAGGTTCCAGACGTCTTATCTACACTATCCCCTTTTTCTTATGGCTGGGACAGGATATGATGTATTGATTTGTTGATAACAGGCTATGTTGATAGCTAACAGTAAATTGAAAATGAGATTATGAGAGACGCCAGCACTCAATGAAAAATATCAACAAAAATCTGAAGCCTGTTCCCGGAGCCATTCAACAGCACAGACATACATTGATAACCTGGGTAACCTCTTTCTCTTTCCTTCACTGACTCAGCTCCTTCACTCGAGAGAGCAGGGACGAGGAGACAGAGCGTATCTCAGACCAGCTGGCAAGTGTACTGCCAACAGTAAAACACCCAGATTACTGGTCTGAGAACAGTTGGCAGCCGTATATTGAAATGAACCCTTCATACTGTTTTAGCTTTATTCACTTGCTCATTTTTCTTTCTTTCTTGTTTGTGTCATTTCCTGTTTCCTCACTCTATCCATTGTGAGAAGCAAGGAAAGGAAGAGAGACAAGCAAGTGAAGAAGGGAGGATGATGGAATGTTCTTGCTCCTTTGGATGTCAGTTTGATAGGGACCGAAGGATCCACACACATGCATCAAATAATATGTAAAAAAAAAAAAAAGAAAGAAAGAAATATCCTCTAAAGGACTAAAGGATGTGCTTGAATTTTATTGCTCTTTTAGAAACTCCAAAGGCTTGGCTCTCTGCTCCCAAATGGGACATTTAATGAATTGGAATTTCCTTAATAATGGTGGGTCTTGATTAATTTCCAGGTCAGGCGAGGGGCAGCGGAACAGGGATGGATAATATGATCGAATGGAACGAGGTCTCTGTCTCACCGGAGAGGTGGCATAAAGGACAGAAATCTAATCACAGATGTCATACTCAGCCCGCGGCATCTGCTCATTGGCTGGCCTGTGGAGCATGCAACCTCTGTTCATTGGCTGGCCTGCAGAGCGCACAGGGTCTGCTCATTGGCTGATCCGCTTGGGTGATGGTGTTTGCTCATTGGTTGGCCTCCCAGCTTATCCATTGTCCCTTCCTTAGTAATTTCCCCGCAAGCCAATGAATTCAATTCTTGTTCCTTTTTCTATTCTAATGGCTGTAATTATTCTTGCTTAATGTGTAGTGTGCAGCATCTGACAAGTCCCCCCAAAACATGAAGGGGGTCCCTGTGGGATGTAGTTTGCTAGCAAAAATCAGCTCACAAGTTCAGCAAAAGTGTTCAGTGTGAAATTCTAAACGAGGATGTATAAAAATGTAATCAGGCTGTATTGTTTTCTCAATGGTTATAGAATCATCAGGATGTTGTTCTTGTCTTTTGTTGCAATCTTAATGTAAAGCTGATTTAAAAGCAGATCAAAATCTATTGAGGTAACCAGGTGTCCTCTCTCATTCATGCATTCAGTGGAAAGTGGGTTTTAAAATTATAAATATGAAATGTATTTACATGCCAGCTTAAGCAGGAAAGAGCACCTTCTAATCCTCTCAGCCATGTCAGTTTAAGCAATTCTGGCCTTTGATTTAGAGGCCAACTCTCAGCTCTGACCCTCAACCTTTTCCATTATTTCGCTCTTTCGGTTTTCCCCCTCCCCGCAGCCCTGTCGACAGCCCTGTCCCATAAACTGTGCCCCAAACTCTCATTTCCCAATAACTGCATCCAGACTGGGGCCCGGGCCAGAACCCCATTTCCCAGCTGCTGGCCCAGTAGCCAAGGCGGCCCTCCCCTGGTTTTGGTTTCCAGGAGTTGCTGTGGCCCAACAGGAGGTTGTCAGGGGCGTACCCTCCTGTGCAGGACAGGCCCTTTGAATGCGGGGCATGTGACCCCGCTGTGAGTCTGTGGGACCGTGGGGCCCTCGGATCCAAGACGAAGCGGCCAGGAGTCAGAACCTACAACTCACAGAGCAGTGGGCACAGCATGGGGGACCAGATTAAGGACCTCTGTGCAGATCTGTGGGGGGGTGTGTGAATGCTGCTGGACAGATGTCCTATCCTATTGCTGGCACAGCCCAGCTCTCTCTCTCTCTCTCTCTCTCTCTCTCTCTCTATTTCTCTCTTACACCCTCTCTATCTCTATTTCTCTCTCTCCTCCCCCCCATCTCTCTCTATTTCTCTCTCACACCCTCTCTCTCTCCCTCCTCAGCTCACCCCCCATGCACACCTTTCTTCTCTCCTTCACAGCATCCTTTATTATGTTCTGAGCTCTGGGGAAAAAAAATAGAAAATATAAACTTCCTCACAAATGCAAATTCCTCCCTCTCTCTCCCCCTCTTTCTTGCTCTTCACAAAATCCTGTCAGCTACGATAAGGTGGAAACTCTCTCCGCGGTGCATTGTTTTCCTTTTGTTTTCATCCCCTCGCTTCCTGAACGCAACTGTCGAGCGAGAACCTCCTGGGCCCGGTCGGAGGAATCACAGGGCTCGTATCTCGCAGAGAAATAAAGGGACGAGAAACGACTCGGGCTTTTCTGATTTCTGCTAATCTCCCTCTCGGCTAAACGAGGGTCCCCTCAGAAAGAGCGTTGTGAAGCAATGAAAGGGAAAATTCAATTCCCCGCTTAAGTTGTTTAATAGGAGTTTTAATCCGGCTGCGAGGTGCGGCTAATGCAAATCGTGCCCTAATGAAGTCACAAGACCAAACCGGTGCATATTTACCATCTTCTTCTCTGACTTCTCGGGAAAATGGCACACTCATAACAACATCTCCCTCACAGCCATGGACTTCCCTTGCATGAGAATCAAAGAGAGAAAAAGGAGAAGAAGAGTGTAGCGATAGCTGCGAGGTCTGTTCTTCCCCCCCGTCCCTTCTTCCTGCCCACATCTCTGAGAGGGCAATTATCCACTCAGAGTGAGAGTGAGGCCGGTCCAAGGTTGAACAGCATTAATCATCTCTGAAAACCAAGGGGTCTTCTTATCTGGGAGGGCCAAGGGCCTTAGAAAATTGGCAAAGAGGGCGCTTATAAAATGGCATGAAATATTAAAAATCACTAAGTTTTTTTCATCAAGAGAGACTCCCAGGGCACCTCTACCACCAGGCTCTCCAGCCTCGACTTTTTTTCTCATTTCAGAGCGCCTGTCCTCAGTGGTATTTTAAGGTGCACGTCGCGTGGCCAGGCTACAGTACTTTTCTACCCTCGGTGATGACTGGTAGACAGCTACCTTAAAGGACTAGTGAAATAATAGGCAGATGAGCGTATTAGCTAGATTAGCAATGTCGCCACATATAAATTTGATATAAATAAAGATATGACTAACTGTTTACTGTCTGGAGACAGCAGCTGCCTCCCAGTCCGCAGTGGGAGATGGGAACCGTGGACACGTGGCTTTTTCACTGTGGTTTCATATTAAGCCTGATTAAGTCTGGTGTCATACAGCAGAAAATTCCATCTCAACAGAGACAGGCTTGTATGAAACAAGAATGAATGCTTAATTACTGATGCATGGCCTTGTTTTTTCCAGTTCAAGTCTACTTTCCAAGGGTTTACATCTGCCTGCTTTTGAAGACCCTGGTGCTAAAACTACAGAAGTCACAAAATGTCTATTTTGAGAAAAAAGGGGTCTGAATATCTAATAGATACATGAAATCTGCAAATTGAAGACCCCAGTGCTAAAAGTACTTAAGTCACAAAATTTCTATTTTGAGAAAATAGGGAAAATTGACATGAGTGCTTCTGATATTTTGTCCATGCCCTGTATATCCTCAGGTCTTTCCCATAGACTCATTAGGCCTCTAAATGGTATCAATAATGTTGAATGATATTGCATAATGCTATGTTGGCTGCCATTATTTGAGAATCATGATTGGTTATGTGATTTCGTTGTGGTATTCCTTGTTCACTTCTGCCAGATTGTGTTACTGTCAGGAATACAGGTGAGAAAAAGGAGAGAATGAATTTAGGAAAAGGAAATGATGCCTTGGCCATTAACATAAACTACAATGAGCTGCTGGTATTATAAAATTTCACTCAGATTTGTAATTCCTGGCACTTCAAATGTTATTCCCTCTGGGGTTTTCAGCTGTGTTTTACCTGCTAATGGGCTTTCTGTTACATGTCAGTGTGTAAGAGTATCTGCCAATAACGTGGTGAAATGTAATACAATTTAAAGAAAAACAATGCCAGCATGAATTCAAATAATATACTTATGAATTAGAATTAGTTATATGTACTAGCATTAGTCATGTCATTGCTCAATTATTTTGCCGTAGTGCAATGCACATGGCAGGATATTGGAAATAGTTACTGAAGTGAAAGCTGATTTAAAAACAAGAGTGTTAGCCATCCCGTTCCAGCTCATGCACAACTGTTAGCCTCACCCTCAGAAAATCCCACACATACCACCTCCCTCTCCTTTCTCACCTCCATGTAAACTATTTTAAAGTGCCCGCTAAACGCTTTAAACCATAGCGTAACACAATAGACCGAAGAGATGAGACTTTTGAGGGTAGGTGCTCTCTCTCTCTCTCTCTCTCTCTCTCTCTCTCCCACACACACATGCACACACACAAACACCCCACTTCCCTATTCTTCTTCACTTTCCTGAAAACAATTTTATAGTGGCTGCTAAACAATTAAAACCCCCAAGGCCTGTCCTTAGGCCCAAAGTCCACGCAAGCCGAAAATTTCAATACGCATTTTAGGCCACGGCTCAGCACTTAATTCCATGTACTCAAATCCCTTTCCAAGTAAACATGTCAGCATGTGCTTTTGAGCGCAGAATGGCTCAACCAGGCATCAGCATCCAACTGTGGCTGCTCATTGTACAAATAACGAAGACAGCATCGTTTAATGCTTGATGTGATGGGTACAATTAAAGTAAAAAAGGAAACATTATTCCTGGCTCCACTGAGTTTCTTTCCATTCAGTCAATCAGACTTTGCTGCGGCTCAGTTGTTTGGCTGTTTTGAGACATTTTCAATGATTCTGGATGGAGTGTGCTCTGAATTCAGTTCCTATGCACCTACAATTTGTTCATTAGAATGCCAAATTATCTGGAGGCTGACTAGCTTTCCAACACTAATTCATGCATGGAAAATTTGATACAAAAACATTGTTTTTTGCTGCGCTGAAAACCCGCAAGCGGAGATTCTTACATGTAAAGGGTTCCATCATGACACTTAATATGGCCATTTCAGGGAGTAGACCAGCTGCCAAAATGTGAGAATTTTGACTAACATAGAAAGCGGGCCTATAGGTGAGATTTTTGAGGGTAAGTGCTCTCTGATACACACACACACACACACACACACACGCGCGCATCATTGTACTTCTATCCTTGTGTGCACATTACATTGACTTCCATTCATTCTGTTTGTGTCTCTGCCACCTTTCCCTAATCTTAAAAACAAGAAATGCATGCCCAACCCAGGCCCTTACCCTAACTTTAACCTATCCCTAATTCTAACCTTACCCCTAACCTTAACTAATAAGTCACAACTTGCCTTTGTATAATTGTGGGGACAGGCAAAAATGTCCTCACCTCCCAATAATGTCCCCACTGTGTAGGAAATAAACGTTTTCTAGTCCTCACTGTATAGTAAGTGTAAGAACACATGCCACGCTCACACACACACACACACACACACACACGCACACACGAACGCGCACACACTTGCATGCACCCACACACTGTGCCATTCTAGAGTGAGTAATCGGGGGTTGATACGAGATGATGGCTGCTTTCAGTGTTAATGGTAGCTCCAAGCATCCATTATTCACCCAAACAAGAGTGTTGGAGAGAATGAGTGGGATGGATTATGCTTTTTGCACACGCTAACCTTTAGGAAGTGACAGACGAGTGCGCACTGTGCCAAGGCTTCTGGGCCTGCTGTTTATTTCTCAAATGATCGTGGGGGGTTGGGAGGAGTATCTAAAGGGGGATTTCCAAGCTTCACAGCTGCGGTCTGGCCAAATTAAATTTGGGGTTCACAGTCGTTAGCATGGCCACTCCGACAGGACGTGGGCGGGTGACCCCCTTATTGTCGAAAGTGCGGCTGAAACACAAGGAGGGGGTCCGTCTCGGGCGTCCCCGTCTGGGGTACGCAAGAATGCGTCGGGATTGGCGGAAGAATTCCAGCCTCATTATAGACGACGCATGGAACAGGATATGCTTACAGTCTGGGTGATCCGCTGGCATACCTTAGCGAGGCTGGTCTCCCATTCCACATAATACTATATTATTCATGCGCTCCACAGATGCTGTAATCCACGGATGATATTTTAATATTTTAACAAAGCCCTTTAGCTTGCCTCTGTGTATCCTCACCTGAGGCTTAGAGTTGCTGGGCGGCCTGTTTAAAATGTATGGAAAATAAATCTTTTGAAAAATGTATGTTCATATCTTCATGTGCATATATTTACTGTATGGATGTGTTTTCAGGGAAGTTTGTAACTATTTGGACATTGAAACTATGTGGAAAAAGAGCTGAAATTGCTGCAGTTTTCACATAATATGGATGTATGTAATGTGCAAATTAAATATGACAGTCCTACTTATGCCCTCATGCTTACTGCTTTTAATTCAAATGCGCTTAATGCAGAGCCGACAGTAAGTAAAAACACGCACAGACTACACTATGGTTGCAGTGTAGAATTCCTGCGTGTTCCTCTCGATATGTATGTAAATACCTGAAAGTTAAATGCGAGGCATTGCTCTTTAATCTCAGATTCACTGCTCCGTTCATAATCCAGAGAGAATAGTTAAAACGAGCAGAGTTAAATGACGGGAATCGTGTCGCCGTCCAAACCCTTAAGGACTGCAAGGCGCGCGCAGCGGCATTCATTAACCTTGCCTCAAGTCTTTCTCAGCAGCGCTATCTCATGCTCGTTTTTCCTGCAGTATCGGGCGACGGGGAACGCTGGGAAATTAAACCTCGCGACGCTGCTGAGGAGCGCTCGCAGTAAGCGATTCACGTGTGCCTCGGAGCTCACCGCCGTACCGTCGCCTTAATTAAGTATGCAGTCTGTGGCCCTGTGTTTCTGGCTGCTACACTGCTGCTAAAATGACCCAATTAATTTGATTAAGAACTTTAATTCAGAGTTGGCTGTCTGTGGAAGCACGACCTGAATTTTAAAACAGGTTTTTTTTTTTTTTTTTGTATGGGGGAAATTAAGTGGCAACCAATCACATTCCTGGAGATCCATCGTCCCATTGGTTTTCACTCCGACCCCTGCAAAGCGCTTCTTATTTTCTGAGGAAATACCTCGTTGAGCTGATTATTAGTTGAATCAGATGTGCACAAATCAGGATTGAACTGTGGACCTGCAGCAGAATTCGTGATCTTCAGTATTAGTCACTACAGTAGCACTGCATATGTGCCAGCCAGAGTGTCTAATAGCACAAGTAAAAAGGCTGGTGTTGGTGCAGGTCTCTGCTTTAACTTAAGCTGGGGACACACTACAAGATTTTCACAGTCTTTGCAGATTTTGAAAAGACTTGGAGCACACACTACACAACTGGCTTCAGCAGATTCTTGTAAAGACTGGGGATCACACATTTAAGGACTGCAGCAGATGAGGGAGCACACACTACACAACTGCATCCAGAGTCGGCTCAAAAAATTCAAACATGTTTGAATTTCGGCGACTGAAGTCGGGTGGACTCTGTTCACCTCACACACTTGCTGATTCCAGTCTGTACCACATCACACACTAACAGATTCTGCGCCGACTTTTCATGACGACTGCCCCCAACTAGAGCTGACAGGCGCAGACTAGCCCCAACCGCAAATCGTGGGTAAAATCTGGCCAAAAATCTTGTAGTGTGTCCCCAGCTTTAGCACTATAACTACTGATTGAATTGGTTTTCAAATCATAGTTTACAATCAATGCACCGTCTTTGGTTCTTTCCGGATAAGATTAGATACCCTAGTTCAATCCAGCTAATACCTCACCTCTATTCTAATTTGTTTTTAAGCAGTGGCTAATTAAAGAATAAATTAATTTTGCCTGTTTGCACAGGCACAGGTGATCATAAAATGAAACGAGAGGATTTGAGCAAAGATTGTACTTTTAGTTTTTTAACCAGCATGAGAGAATGTTGCGACTCCCAATGCGATACTATGTTATCTTGTTATTTAATGGCTAATTTTTAATGCATTGTTTATTTGCCATCAGACAGGGACAAATTACTATAAGACCAGTGGTTCCTAAGCTCAGTCCTGGGATCCTCGTGTCTGTGCTGATTTTTGGTCCAACTGCAACTGCTATCGCAGGATTTTGGAAAGCTGTTAATTTGTCTTCATTAGGTGCATTTATGTTTAGAGCAGTTATTTCTCTTTAGCCACATTTTGATTCATGCTAAGAAGAATAAAAAAAATCCATTCTTGCATTGTGATATAATACAAACACGAGCATAAACAGTCAAAGTAAACAATCAATAGGTTCCTACTTGGTGAATCCATGTACACATGGCCAGGAAAACAACTTAATAGTCAAGCAAATGATAATCAAACCAGTTTTGTGCCAGTATGTTATTAAAGGAGCTGTGTCACGATTACTGTGCATGCTCAAAACTTACATCCCAAGAAACTGAGTCAGCTTGACTTCAAGTCATAATCAGATTCCATCCTTGCCAATCCATCTTCATTTTGCATTATATTTATATATTTCAATTAACTGTGACATTAGGCATTTTATATTAAGGGGCTTTCCATGGAAATTCAAGGATTCAAAGCGTTATTTTAAACTTTAGCCAAGGGATACAAAGAATGTAAGCTGGTTGCTATCGCTAATAATCATAGAAGAAGAAAATTCCGTCTAGATTTTGACTTGCAGTTGAGTGAATTTACTTCGCTCAAAGTTGTGAGCTTGCGCAGTGACACAGCTCCTTTTAGTTCAAGCAAATTATTTTGAATGAACACCTGTGTTCAGCAACCTATTGATTTTCTCAGTGTCCGATTTGATCTGTTTAAAACTGGTGTAACCTGAAATTGCTCGCGACATAGGAAAATAAACGCAGTTCTATGGTATTTTATTCTTCATGGCACAGACATTTTTTTGTCAAATGGTGGCTTAAGATGAAGAATAACTACTTTAAACACGGAATCACGGTGTCAGACAGTCCCAGAATTATGCAGTTTACTACTGTAGATTTTATCTGTTGTCTTGGGAGGGGACCGAAACATTAACGGACTGTATGCTGGTAGTGTGATTAAAAGAGGTACAATCATCCCTCTATTTCAAATTTAACAAAAAAAAAAAAAAAAAAAAAAATGAGGGGGGAGGGGGCAGTGATGCAACATCGTCAAATATTTACTAAAATGCGTGATTCCAGTAGCCACTCGATTTTAGGCAATTTTAGCTGACATTTAAGGTTCATATTCATGTATAGACATTTGGATTCATATTCCATTGTCCCTTTATAAATTGTAAATGTAAAAATCAATGGTAGAATAATTCACAGCCATTTTAAAGAAATAACACTGATCTAAATGGCATAATATTCAATATTCTGCATGTGACTTGTTCAACAGAAGTTTAATGCTGTGTCAGGGCGTTTGCTTGTATTTTTCATTTGCGAAATTCGAAAGCATGTTTTAAAATAACCCAGTGGTCGACTTTATATCATTCTCCACGCTTGAGCGAACAGTCAGTCCTCTCGCATCTTGTTCCATTCACGCTGTCCGTTCATGCTGTTGCTCTTTTAAGATACGCAGCCAGTGGGACCCACCGCTTCCCACGGTACGCCCACCAGCACGCCGCTGGAGTCACGTGCTTCAGCGCCTGGTGTCTCCGAGCCGAAGCAACTGTGGTCCCAAACTAACGAGCGGGCTGAGAGATGGAGACACATACAGCTAACGGGAGTGCGGCGCTCCATGGAAACTGCAAAGGGAGGGTAAAACTAAATATTTCGACCAATTAACACGATCCAAGCTTCGAGAAACAACTGCGCTGCTCATAAATAGCAGGAAAATGACAGCGATTTTGCGAATAAAACCCTCTGGGTTGCCGAAGACAGTTTTCTGTGGGATAACGGATGCTAAGAGGGGCGCTGCATGCGGCAACAGAGGCGGTTTTTTAAAAGGGGAAATTGAAGTATTCTAACCAACAGTTCCATATTGTGCGCTAAAACACAGAAACGCTGGCGCTGGTGCGAATGTTCATAGCCGAACAAAGGGTTGGCTGACTGACATTGGCAATCATGAAGGTGGTTCTTGCTAACTTACTTGCGCTGCTCTTCGTGTGTACTTGCGCCTGTGTTTTCTATGCCTTAACCCGGCTGGAAAGCAGGTTGGAAAGACACAGGCTTGGGTTTCGCTCACTGAAGGGGCCGTCAGCTCACCCGGGGCGCCTGGATCTCCCCCCTAAAACTTTCCGGGCGCTACTCGCTGTGCCCGTCGCTCAAAAACTCTTGTTTGGAAACCTTGTCGATGTTCACAACCTCAGCGGTCAGGGCGAGCTGTTGGACTCTTTCAGAGATAGAGGTTTAGGGCCGAGTGCCAACAATAGACGGGAGTCAGAGGGACCGCTCAAGCTGAGCGACTTGGTTGAGGATGGGATTTTTTGGAATGAACGGTTGGAGGATCAGTTGCCCCTTGGTTTCACGGAGGAACACGTACGGAATTGGAGAGCAAGAACCAGGGGTCAACCTATTGTGTCACTGGAACCGGGCTGTGGCAGGATATCCAACCGTCTGGCAACCTTCGCCGACGGCACCAAAGCCTGCGTGCGGTATGGAATAAACGCGGACCAGGTGCAAGGGGAAACACTGACATATTACTTAGCCGCTTTGCTTGGTATTCCAAACCTGCCGCCACTTACGCTCTCCCAGCTGAATCTGGAGAGTGAGCAATGGGCTGCGGTGAAGGGGAGCATCGCGAGCTTACAGTGGACCGGGAGGGCGATCGTGTCCCTCACTGAATGGGTTGCTAATTTAACTGGGGTCGTTACCCCGGCTCCTCTCCGACAGCAGGGCAGAGGACTGCACCCGTCGAGGGAAGAGCTGGAGAACAAGACACTGGGGGAACTATTGGAGCTAGTGCAGTGGTCAGACCTCATCCTGTTCGACTACCTGACGGCCAACTTCGACAGGCTCGTCAGCAACCTCTTCAGCCTCCAGTGGGACTCGCGCGTGATGGAGAGGGACACCAGCAACCTGCACAAGACGCCGGGCGGCGACCTAGTTTTCATCGACAACGAGGCCGGGCTGGTGCACGGCTACCGGGTGCTGGATATGTGGGAGAAGTACCACAGCGCGCTTATGGGCTCCGTGTGCTTGTTTCGGAAAAGGACAGCGCAGCGCGTGATTGAGCTGCACCGGTTCAAAGACGCAAGGACGCGACTGCTGCAGCTGTACCGGGATAACGAACCCCTGGCTCCTGAATTGGGCTTTCTTTCGGACGAGCACGCGGGAGTCTTGCAAAATAGAATTGACCGGCTGTACAGACACATTTTGAACTGCAAGGGGAAGTACAGCCAATTGTAATTAACGGGAGACACAAAAGGCAAAAGGGCGGGGAACAGATGTCTTTTTTTATCTATTACTGAAATAGCCTAATGTTGTCTGTTAATGACACCTGTAGTAAATTATCACGCTGTGAACACGTACTGCTAGATCAGCTGAAAGAACTTAATGATCTACCTCCTGTGGAAAAAAAATGAAAGGCTTGTTGTTCACGTCATGTTTGAAAATTTGTTTCAACGAACTGTTATGGTTTAAAGTAAAACAATCGCCGTGCTTGGTGTCTAATGAAGCCTTAAAACGATTCTTACTGCAATCATTTGTCACTTTCTGTTATTGATTTGTGATAAATTATTAAGGGGGTCATACGACTCTTTGTCCTTTTCTTCGAGCTGTCAAGACCGCGGCAGCTCGTCACAATAAGTTTGATTGTACTATACCAGAAGAAAACCACTCTTGAATGTATAAGTGGAAAACAGCAGCCTTTTGTGTCGCGTAGGTGGGCGTTGGATGAATTCTTTCGCCCGAACCTTACGGGGAAACGAGAAGGGGAGTTTAACGGAGACAAAGAAGCCTTATTCTGAAGGTTAGTGCGAAAACCGTTTAGAATATGGTGATTCGTGTATAAGAACATGTGGCAGTCGTTATTCGTAGTATTTAGCGAAAGAACATTTGCCGTTTTAAAAACGAATAAAATAATGGAACAGTGATTATGCAGTCTAAATATAATTGTATAGGATGTCGAGGGATGTGTTGCTTTTCAGACGATTTTATCGCCTCCGATTCTCTTTCTCTCTCTCAATATTAACATATGATCTATTCCTGGCTTACCTACTCCACGCTGTCACATTCTAGTGCTTTTAGTGAAAGGCTTTTTCTTTGCAATGTTTCTCATGTGAGTGCAGTCTCGTGCAGTCATGTGGTTGCTGAGGTTTCCCCCGTTGCTCTTGAGCGCATTATAAACACGATGGGTCACGCCACAGCACTGTGGTATGGACAAGTCACAGTGGAAGTCTGCCCTTCGTACGTAGCGGTCCAGTTTTCACGCTTGAAAACCACCATCCACACTCTCTGTTCATTTCAAGAGAAAGGTGCTGGCATCTGACTGTAACTGAATGTCGGGCTGAAACTTCCAGTTGGGAGCCCACCCACCCATGCTTACCATTTAAAATGAAATGGTTGGGACATCCAGAAGCATTAATGGAATGTAACCGTGGGTGTCCCGGCGGAAACAAGTCCTCGTCCCTAAGAAAGAGTGTAGATGGGGTGAATGGGCAGCATTCAAGCAGACAGAACTGCATGCCGAATTTGTTAGAGCGGATTTAATTTATAACCGTCCCCTACCCTGCACTGCTATTGTTTGGTGGGGGAGGGAAGGAGGGAGTAAGGGTGATTTTTGGTCCTGTCTCGGGCTGCTGTGGCCGGAGTGTAATTTTGCGCATGTCACGGGTAGCCGCTTTCTCTGTGGATTCAGATCTCCGTCAGTACCGCTCCACAGAGCTCACTGTCTCCATGAGCTGGAGCGTAGCGTCACTGCCCCCAGCCAAAGGGGTTGTTTTCAATAAGGACGGCAGTCTTATGTTTAACATTAAACACTGCCAAATGCTATTCTGGGCCCGGAGGTGTCTAGTGTGCCAACTGAACAAGTGCTTGCGGTTCACATTTAAGTGTTAGTGGCAAAGTGTTATTGGGGGGGGCTTCACTAGTGATATCGGTGTTTAAGGTAGAGCTGGGCGTTCCTTTCATTTACATTGCATTCTTTCAGTAGAGATGCTTTGTTTGGAGGGATTGTGAATCCTGACTGCTGGAATTTCACGGGCATGGCATTTGTAGGAGAGAGGGATGGAGGGAGGGTGTGATGGGGCTAATCGATAGAAGCACTGCAGTGTTATGGGAAAAGCAGGTCATTTTCAGGTGGGGAGTGGAGAGACAGTCATGTGGGGGGTGCGGGTTTGGGAGGGGTGGGCTGGCTCCTCATGGTGTGCCTGCAAGCCCCCAGGCAAACACAGGCAGGTACACAACAAAAGTGCAGGAAGGCTGGGATCAGAGCCATTTACCAGATGTCCTGGTGCCTCGGAAATCCTGTCTGCATCTGCTGCTGTTTTTTAAAGGAGGCTGAAAACACTGCGTATTGCATATTTTTCTTTTTTCCGCTCCTTTATTAGCTTGGGGTGTGTCTGTCTTAAAGTCTCTTTAACGGAGCATGTTGCTGGTTTTAGGGCAAAACATAATTACACCGGAGGCTAATATCAAAGGAGGCCTATTGTTTGTATTCTAGCTACTGCTTCTCAGTTCGCCTTTGTGCAGACCCTGCGGATTTGGGCAGGTCTGAGGTTGACCCTCTACACGTACCCCCTTCCCTCCAGTACACCCTCCAGGCCATAAAACTGACAGGAATCTCTGCTGTCCGGACCTCGTTACCCGGGCTTCTCACTGCTCCCGGCTAAGAGAGGAATTCATTCAGGCCATCTGGAGGGGATGTGCGGGACCCAGGCTAACTGTCGACGCTGAGCCCCGCCCCCATCCTGCCTTCCACTCTTAACGCCGATAACGAATCGCAGCGCACATAAGTTTTCATTTAGTTGAGTCGGCGGTGTCTTAAAAGTGCCGCGTGGCTAACATCCCACAGGAAGTGCCGTTCCATTCTGTGTGCATTCTTACTCCACACAACCCCCACCCCCACCCCCACCCCCACCACTCATCCAATCCTGTGCTGTTTACATCGGCCTCATTCACTGACTCCGTTCTGTTTGCTATTGGACCGGAGCAGTGGCCATCACCTCATTACAAAGGGTGGTGGGAGGGGTGTATTGGTTGTGTTAAAACCTATTAATTATTTATTGTAATTCCTCGATAAACTCTATTCAAATGTTTGGAATCACTAATGATTTTTTTTAATATAGGTCAAATAGAAGAAACTTAGCGTCGCAGCAAAAGAATAACCCAATAAATGTGAACTCTTTGCTTTCAGGAAAGGAAATTATAAATTATACAGAGGTCTGCTCAATCACATGATTAACACCCCACAGAGCTGTTGGGAGAATCATCTGGATCGTAAAGTTTGATGCGTAACCAACTTCAAACACAGACCCATGGGAAAAACTTAAGTCCACATGCAAATCCATCGAGAATGATACTGCAGTAAAATTAATATCCTGAACGCCTAACATTTGTGAAGCATTGATTAAAAATCTCTTTGTGGATACTCTGATGACTAACCACTGAAATGGAAAACTGTGTTACTTATTGTTTAAGAACTTTTTTTGCTCCCCAAATTTTTGATATACCAAGCAAAAGATCCAAAAATGAATTTTGGTGTTTGTTCAATGTAATTAACTATAGTCCAAACACTTCTATCAAATAAAATAGCAAGGCATACTTAAATGACAGGTGAGTACAAACCATGGAGCAGTAGTGTATAATTTCACAAAAAGTATGTTTAGTCTCTGAGGTACCAGCAAGGGAAAAGAGCTGCAGTATTTTGCTTCTTGTCAGTTGTGAGAAATGAGTCTACATTGTTAGCAAATGCTGACTTGTGCACATTAACCACAAACTCAGAAATAATGAGATTGATATATTAAATCATTACACTCCATTATAGCTTTGCCTTGGCACCATAAATGCGCTCCGAAACAACAATACAGTGGCTGTGAATGGGGAGTCTGTAGGGAGAAGTCGCGGATGCTTCCGGGCTTAAGCGCATGGTTTGCGAGGAAAAAAGTGGACACATGGCGCATTCCTGCGTGTTTTGCGAGGGGAAAGTCGAACGTACAGCACATTCCTTGGGGAGTGAGTGAAAAGCAGCGTATGTGTGAGCGAGCTCATTATCCACTAAAAAGCAATTCCAATACTCTACAAGAGAGAGGGCTGCAGGAGGGGGTGGGGTCACCTTACCAGACAGAGGAGGGAGGGGTTTGTGAGGGGTTAATGGGAATGGGCAGTTGTCAGTCACAGAGCCAGGTTGACCCCAGTGGTACTGTGCTGTGCTTAATGTTGTGTGATTGGGTTGGAGTGGAGTGTGGGAGGAGAGGTGGCTGTAAGCTGACAGTGTGTTCACACCTCTGTCTGAAGAAGAGGACATTCTTAAGCCAGACACGATAATGGCTCCCATTTTCTGTGCCTGATCGCTTTTAAAGTGTTTGTGTGTGCGTGAGTGCGTGTGTGTGTGTGTGTGTGTGAGAGAGAGAGAGAAAGAGAGAGAGCGAGAGAGATATGCAGAGTCCTGATAGCATTTGATTAGGGCTCATTGTGAATGAATGGACACCAGCTCTTAAACACATTACTGCTGTAAGTGAAGTGCTTTCTGTGCTGAAGATGTCACTTGAGCTCAAAATGGGGTGCATTTGTGAGATTTATTTTCTTTCTCCCTTTTCACATTTTCTGAGATTTCTGCAAAGTCCCCCTAGGGCATTATGGGCCATGCACCTCTGTTACACGTCCTGTTATCAGATTGTTCTTCTAAAATCAAGTCCGATTCTTAATATGGCAGCACAGTGACTTTCTCTGCTGTCATTCAGAAGACTTTTTTTGATTGTCCAGTGTTCTCTTTGCCCAGTATGTAGTATAACAGTTGTCTTGAAGTTGTTCTGATATTGACATGGCAAAAGTAAAACCTTAAGTGAGCACTTCATTGTGTTGTCTTTTGTCTTTTACGAGATGCAATTGTTCAAAGATGCGAATAAAGATGTACGTATTGTAGAGTATGTTTAGCAAGAGCTAAGTGTTACCTTTGAAGTCTAACTGTTTGTCTTGCTATCACCCTACCTAGGAAAAGTACACCGCAACACAATGATTTAATGGGCTCCAAGTGAAACATAATGTCAGCTATTAAATTGCATTTTTCCCCCTTTCTCGGGGTATTTATCTCAAAGAAAAATGTCACAACACAAGTCGGACAAGTGAAAAGCTATTCTATTTTGATGTATGAGCTGAACATTATACCTTTTTTTAAAAAAAGTAAACCTGCAATGTGAATTATGACCACTTGCAAAAAAATTTTTTTTTTTTTTTCAAGAACACTTTGAAAAGGGGGACAGGGTCACCCTGTACTTTTTGCAGTTTGAGCTTTTTTGCAGAACAGCTGAAAAGTGAGATTATTCCTCCTACGGTGTCCTGCAAAAACCTGACCTCCCCCAACACCCCCCTCCCCCCACCCCCACCTCCACCTCCCGCTGCTTGCTATGTTTACTGCAGCTCGCTTGCTGGGTCTCAATTTCCTCTCCCCTGGCTGCCCATGCAGCGAAAAAGCTTGAGAACATTTTATATGGCACCCCCAACCTGCCCCCTTTACTCTGTCAACACCCCCCACACACACCCGTTCCCTCCTGCCAAACTAAACAGCATCTCAGGCACGAGGTCCTTATGTACACCCTCTCTCTGATTTGCCACAAGCAACGACAGGTCAGCGCAGCAGCCATCACCGACGAACGGATGATGAAATGATAAAATATGTATTTATTCATATGTAATGTTAGTCACATCATCTTTTTTCCTTATTCACATCATTTTTCCTCTGGCACCCCTGGACCCCCCCCCACCTACACACACACCTCTCCCACACGGGAAAAAAAAATCTCATGTCTTTCAGGCGAGCTTGTGTAGCGCAGCATTCAGATCGATCTGTGACAGGCGTTTGTGGGCTGATCTGATGTATGTGCAGTACACGGAGAGAATCGCCGTGAGCGACGGCGCTCCGGATTCGGCTCATTTCCATGGAGCTTTATCTCTGAGATTTCCTATTTCAGCATGTGCATTACCATTTTCCCTCTCTTTTTCTTTTTTGTGTTATGTAAAATAAGGAAGGAATTTGAAATGCAGCTCTGCTTTTGTTAACGCTGACATTATGGCGTAATTACAGTGGCTCGCTAATGGGATTTGAATTTTTGTCTGCGCTACGTAACCGTTTGACCGTGCTAAAGCGGCTGGGTTTTTCTTAGAGAGACCTTAGGCCAACCTCTCATTTGAATATCACAATGCGCACCATGGTGCTCCCTTACAAAAATGCTCCCGTAAGGAATAGATTATCAAAAGACAGAGAACTTAAATGAGAAAGCTGCACCGTTTGGCTCTGCTCCTCCTTTATCTCTGGTCTTATGAGGTAAATGTCAGACTGATTTCTCAAAGCGCTTTTTTTGTCTAAAGAGAGCAGTTTGAGCTGTTGGGCATGGAATAGCATGGAATAGTTTACCAGTCGTGTAGAGGAAGTAGAGACCCATAGGGGATTTAACACTAAGTTTGAAAAGAGTAAGAAAGGGGAATGATTATATATATGTGTGTGTGTGTGTGTGTGTGTGTGTGTGTGTGTGTGTGTGCAGGATTAGGAAAAGGGGTCACTTGGGTCATTTTATGAAAATTGAGATTTTCCAACAAAATCAAAGAGTGATCCAAGTTTTTCACAGCAAAGTGTTGTAAATTGACAGTACTGTAGTTTGAAATTCTAGCTTTGCACATGCATTTTCGTTTAAATAGAACAGGTAGAACTTTGACCCCGTTAATCTCAGAATGGAAAAAAATCCCAACTGACCCCTTTTCCTAGTCCTGCACACACACACACACACACATATATATGTGTGTGTGTGTGTGTGTGTGTGTGTGTATAGAGACAGAGAACTTCCCTGAACAGTTTTGTTGGCTGAAGTGGGAGAGCTTAGACACCTGAGGCACAGTGTCACCGACTACTTTCCCACATGTTAAGTTGCCACAGACAGGAGTCTGAGGAATACCATTCCTGAGACTGCAGGCACCTAATTGACCATTGGGGATCTGGTGATGAAGCATGGCTGGCTGTTTGCTGAACCTAGGATAACTCTGGGTGTCAATTATGTGCCACCAGTCAGTGGCCTCGTAGATGCACTCCTTGCCCTGATTTTTGTGAGGTGGAGGCATTTATTGCTGCTGTATCCAATTATTTCCACAGGGTTGAAGAGCACAGACCTTGAGTCTGTTATGTCATTGCTAAATTGTCTCAGTTTGCTACCCTGAATGCTAACAGCTTGCTTTATCTGGCACCATGATAAAATGAGGAGTCCTCACTGCTTTAGGGGGAAGAAGTGTTGTCATCTCTGCAGATTCAAGCAAACAATTGGGAATTCAAGCTCATGTAATTGAGTAAGTCAGGCAGGACAGTCAATTCTTCGGAGGATTAGAGTGGCAGGGCTGGCGAAAGCTATGTTCTTTCAATAAGTGCCTCTCACCAGGCTTGTCCCTTGGATTTTCCTTAAAAATCAAGAGGCTGACACAGTCTGAAATCACAGGTTTCACAAAAGGCTTGTGATGCTGGGGCAATTACGGGCAATTGCCAGGCGCCTGAGTTCTAAGTTAGCAAGGAGCCATCAAGTAATCCTTTCATTTCAGCATCTGACAGGAGCCGGCAGAGAGATTATTTATCCTTTTTACCAACAGCTTTATTCATGCTTTATATTTTAAACCAATAATGTACATTTTTACAGTTGAGTATTTACTGGGATTATGCAAGGTCCTATTTCGGAACCTCGCTCTTCGGTCTAACAAATGCTCCCTTTCCAGGGCTCATCTGGCTCATCTATTTGGTCCTACTGCCTGCCTTACGGCATGTTCCTGCAAAGAAGTCACATGCTCGTTCCCATGGCACCACAGAGAAGAGGGTGTGGGCAGAGCAGTGAGGAGGTGTTACCGTTATTGGCGCTGATGATGTAACTTCACTGGTTTTGGTGAAAGAGGTCTGAAGGTTGACGCCAACGGGCCAAAGAGACTATGTGAGTTTTTTTTTTCCTGAAATGCATCTTCGAAAAGGTAGAGGAGTCACAGTGTCGCACCTTCCCTCTCTCGTCCTCACTCCTTTTCCTTTCTAATTGCCTGATTGTTCAACCTGCGCAAATATTACTCTTGAGAAAATCTTCAGGTCCTTATTGATTGATAGAACCAATCAAGCGGGATAACGGTAAAGACATCTTGGAAATCAATGCCAGAGAAAGTGGGTCTAAATCTGTTTCATTCTAGGTATTGTTAAGGATGAAGTATTGCTGACGAGAGACTTTTTTTTTTTTTTTTTTTAATTTCTTCCTGGAAAACAACTGAAGAAGCCTTTCAGTTTGAGAAATTAGGCTGAGTTTGGAGGTTGTTCTCTGGGGATGGGTGCTTAACCTCAGTTGTTTGAGAAAAAAATAACCACCTCTATGAATTTTAACTACACAGATTGACCTGGATGTTCAGTAAGGAACAACCAAAATAAGACAGTGCATGACATGGGTATCGAATTTGTGTGGCCTTTGCATGTTCTTCCTACATTAGCGTGGGTTCCCGCCGGTTACACCAGTTTCCTCCTGCAGCTCAAAAGCATGCCTGGTAGGTTAATTTGGGATTCTAAATGGCTCATTGGTAAGCGTGTGTGAGTTAATGGCGGATGAGCACTGTGATGGATTGGCGAGCTGTCCAGGGTGTGTTCTAGCCCTTCAATGATGGTGGGCTGGGACAGGCTCCAGTTCTTCTGATGAAGAAGACAGTAATGGATGTATGGAAGTTAAATCAAAAATTCCAATACTTCATTCAGGTACTAAGTCCTATTATGGGAAATTGCTGTGAAGCAGCCGTGGAAATAAGCTACAAATACTGTCTGAAGTTTTGGTTGGGTTCAGATTGGTGGAACTTTGATTTAAGGCAACTTAGCAATTGGATCCTGAGTGTGAGTTTCAAGCGCACGGCTAAAGTCGCACGGCACAGCAGGGCAAAACAGGAGCCCGGGGTCACCCGCAGTCAGCGGCTCTGTTATGTCTGGTGTTTGTGTTTTGTGGGGGTGTCCTGAGGAATGTGAGGCGCTGCTCTGAAGCAGAGACAGGGCAGGGCAGGCCGCGACCTGTCTGTTTTCTCTCTTCTTTTTTCATTGTTTTTTGTTGTCCCTGATCCGTTGGCTCCGCCCCCCCCCCCTTGTTTTTTTTTGGGAGGGGCCCATTTAAGGGGAGGGGATGGGCTGAATGTGGGGTCCCGACTGGTCACCGGAGCGAGTAATGGAGCGGTTAACTGGAATTCCTGGGTGTGAGTGCTTTTTCGAAAACTTTCGGATAGGGCAGAAGCCACAGTCTGGGGGAACTGATCTGGTACAAGGATCATCCTCCCTTTGGAGCAAGTTTAGATTTCAAAGGCATTGCTGACCCCCCTCCCAGGTGCTACGATAATTCACTTTTCCCCAGAAATGCATTCCCCTGGGTCTGGTCATTCCAAGCCAATCTAATGAACAGGAAGGAAGAATTATGGGATGGTGATAGGCTGTCCAGTAGGAGGGGCGTTGACAGGGATGACTTCAAAGCAAATATTTTTTAACCCTCTGCCGTCCAGAAGGCTCTGACAGATGGGTTATCAGGCTCCGCTCTACTCCCCGTCTCTTCAGAAGCTGTAAAATTCTCCAACTTGTCGACACAGATGAGCCATGCCCATACTGATACTCGCACTTGCACATACCCACAGGACCATACACTCACGTGTGCACGCGTACACAAATATGCACACTCAATTGTGCTCACACAAGCACTCCCACGGACGTACGCATGCAAATTCACACATGCGCACACACATACCCGCACTCTCACACACACATCTGCAAATAAACACACATGCAAACATGTACATGCACTTACAAGCACACGCTCAATCATCACACACACACACTAACAAACTCAAACAAATGCTCTCACTCACACACATGCACTTGTACATACCCACTTAAATTGCAAATACACAAATGCACACTCACACATATGCACATGCACCTACGCGTGCACACAGGCACACACACACATACACACACACACACACACACACTCCCACACATTCACACAGACACAAATACACACAAAAAGAACAGTAAGGGCAGAGCATAAAATGCAGGCTATAATTTCCTTAAACCAATCAAAAAATGCAAATCAGTGTTAAAGGTCAAACTCATAACTAATCTTTTTTTGATACCAATTACATTTTATTTCATTAATTCAGGCAAGCAGTAAGATTGTTGAAATCCCTGAACTATGAAGAAAATTGAATTGCTACATTGTGGGGGGAAAAAATCTCGCAGAACATTTCTGTCGCCTGAAGGCTGTCATAGTTGCATATTGGGAGGGCTTCCTGCCGACTCAATGAGCCGTTATTCTCCGAAGCTTTATTCTTTGAGCAGGAATTTCTGAGGTTTTTTGGACGGGTCAGGACCCTGCCAGACTTGACAGATTGTTGACTGGCGAGGGAAATGAGGCAACACAAATCATTCTGAAATATGCCATTTTATTCTGAACGGCAAAAGTGCCCGCTATACGTTTTGATGCTTGCTGACAATAAAAATGAAAGCCAGGGTGCTGATATGTTGAAATTGTAGTGGACACGCAAGGATTGTTTTGCACTTTCTTGGCAAACGACATCAATTCCATTCAACTTTTCCTCCATAGCAATTTTTTTCAATTATAGTTTTTGGGCAATGAGTTGAGAACACTTATAGTTTTACTGTTTGCTCTCTGCTACATACAAAGAAGCAATGCTACATAATTTGTCACAATCAAGATTTTCAACACATTCTCGAAAAGTTGGAGCATTCGGTTACCTCCATAAATAGAGTAATACCTATCTTCCTCAGGATAATGAAGTACAAATATTTTCTGACATTGATGCTGTGGTGTTTAAAAATGGAAACCCATTGTTAGCAGTACATCAGCGCTAGATGCTGAGCCTGGTGATGCGGAAATACAACATGTGTGAAGTCAATAAATCAGGAGAGCCGATTTCATTTCTCAGCGATGGATGTGAAATGGGCCTGGCTGGTGGCTCTAGCTGCCGTTCTGATTGATTACAAACAAAAGTTGTTTCACCTTTGGCTGTTTACGCCCCCCACCAAGCAGGACCCAGTATTGATGGGGGAAAAGACATTCGCCCTCAGTACACACAACTACATATCTGCCCTGTAGAAATTTGTGGCCCCGTCCACTACTAGTCCCGCTAAGGAGTAATAACTGGGATAGGATGTGGCTGTCATCAACTTTCACATAGAAACCGCAGACCGGCTCCACCAATCAATGTCTGCTCAGGTTGTAAAAACTGTGCAACACCACACGTGATTGGTCGATGCTGAATAGCAATATTTCTAGTATATCTGTCAGAACTAAAGAGCTATGGCCATAGGTTTTCTTTCAAAGGCTATTACAGTTGTTCTGTTTGTGTACAGTGATTGGTGAGGATACTTGCTGGGTTCCATGCAAAAAGTGAGGCCACTACTGCGGTGTAATGCTGTTTGATAGCCTATGCTGTGAAATTCAGAGATATATTACACTTTTACCAGCATGAACTCCCCATCACCTCCCTACAGCAGCTTATGACTTCTCTGATTCGTGTGACCTCAAAGCAAAGACTCATCTATCACTCACACTCCATCACCCTCTCTCTCCCCCCTCTCCCTCCGCGGCCCATCTGTGCATATGTAATGTCTTTCCATCCCTTCTGCCGGGTATAGTTTATCCTGTAAGTGTCTAGGCTGTAATTCTGTGGCAGAGCAATAGCATCATAGGGCATGCTTTGGGGAGACCCATTCTTCTCCTGTACTGCAGACTGTGTGGCGACATTCGGGCAGACGGCCCTCGTGGGCCTCTACAATCACACCCCCCCACACCCACCCACCCACCCGCTCTCCTGTCACACCCCCTCTGACCTGGCTCCTCTGTTCCCATGATACGGTGAGTGCTGTGATTTGAAAGTCAGGAACACTGCTGTAAAAATAGAGAGCAAGTAAGAGCCAATACCGTGTATCAGCGTAAGCAACGGCTTGGGGCATCCACCGCACACTGTCAGAGGGCATCAGTCTTTCTCTCTAGCCATCTCTCTCTTTCCCTTGCTCTATCTCTTTCATTTAAAATCTTTTTTTTTTCAACTGAAACATCCTTAAGGTTGCTTTTTTTATATTGCCAAAGCACTAAAAATAATCATTTTTTGAGACCGTATGCCATTTAACATAGATATACTGTTTACGAGCATATACTGTAGGTCCACCCAATGTGGTCTTTTGACTGTCTCTTCAATTACGGAAAGCTGGAGTAGAATTTGCCATTAGTCTAATTTCTTTGTTGTGTTTCCCTGAGACAGTGGTGAGTAACCCTGGTGCTGGAGGGCAAGTGCCGTTTTTGGTTTTTGTTCCCTGCAGACATAAAGCTGAATAACTGGACTCATTTTAATTAATTTGGCTTTTATGAAAGCAGTTCAATTGGGAGAGACAAGTGAACAAAGTAAAGATAATTTATTACAGATCGCCCAGACCATCAGATGATATGAGATAATTAAGTTTTGACAGTAAGTCTTGGGCGCTTAGACTCTAAAGGGAGATTTTGTAATCGAGGAGCATCTGCCCAGAGCAGCTGCAAGATAAATCCCCCCAATGGAGTCCAGATACTAGTGCTGATGGCTGATTCAATTCAACTCAAATCTGTTTTATTTGTGTAGCTCTCTTCACAGTTGGACTGTCACAAAGATGCTTTGCGGAATAAGAAAGGGACAATGCCTGGCCTAATCACCAAATAGCAAATGAGGTAACAAACTCCCAGTCGGGAGAAAATCCTCTAAAAGTGATGAGAAAAGCTCCTCAGTGGGAAGAAATCTCAGGAGGAACCCGGCTATAGTGTAGGAGTCTGTCCTCCGCTGTCCTGCTGATTAATAAAAGTTGGATTAAAGTCTAAGAAAAACTCTGGAAAGAAATCCAAGCAGTAGTGTCTGAAACTCTGGAAAGTGGCGAGGCGTGGATGGAAACTGGGGGTACAACCAGCCCAGGACAACTGCAGCCAGCTGCTAAGACTGATGGGTTGATGAGGATGATGAACGATGAAGCTGATGAATCTATGAAGACTGGGCAGTGAAAGGGAGGTTGAATTTGCACATAACAGCAGCATGAACGTGCTAAAGGCAGAGAGAGAATCATATTTAAAAAGACAGCAGCAAAATGATTGGTCAGCAATGCAGGCATGTCACAGTGTTATTGGGTGGATGTGATCAGCTGATGTCCCAGCCAGACAATCAAAGCACAACATAGTGAGCGAGCATTCCTGAGAGGAGTCAAGGAACAAGTGGTGCCAGGCACAACAAACCCCGCCCCTCGCACATACTTTCACCTACTTGTACGATATTCAATCGGGATCTATTCTGGGTCAATGGCAATCCCTATACCGAATTTGGGGTGAATCTGGCCATTAGTATTGCCGCTAGAGTGTCAAATAAACAAACAAGCAAACACAGAAATACAGAAACAACCCGAACCGAAAACAATGCCCCTTCCCTCACCCTTCGGGTGGGGTGGGGTAATAAGAAATACACTAAAGGCCATACAGATGCAGCATCTTCCTGACAATTGTCAACATGGGAAAAGCTGAGTTTCACCATTCAAAATATTCAGCAATTTATGCTCAAACTTTTAATAAACCATAAAACTTAGCATTTCAATCTTGAATAGTACAAAAACCAGAAACCACTGGCACTTTAGTATAAGGGTTGCCCACCCCTACACAAATAAATACAGAAGCTCTTGGTGAGAATTAATTGTTAAATTTTTGTAGCATGTTTGTATGAATTTTGAATAGTTTCTCTCCCTCCCTTTCTCTCATTATGGGAGCTGTATTCTGGTGCTGCACACAGAGCGAGGCGCTAGTTGGATCTGACCCCTAACACTTCCTAACCTAAAGAAGAAATTTTGGAGAGAAAAATGCCAAAGGGTTCATATTCCATTCTCTCTCATATCGTAGCTTTTTTTCCCATTTTCGACTGAGTGGCCATGAAAGTTTTATTACCGGGAGTAGAATTGAAAACCTTTTGCTTTAAAACTCCACTGCCTGCTTTACACAGTCCAGAGTGAAGCATATGTGGGTTACATTTCGGCTGGCCCGCTGTGATGAAATCAACCTGAATAATTTACGATCTTTTGATGGATGACCCTGGCAGATATAAGCAGCGCTTACCCTTCATTCATTTAGACATGAATAGAACCAGCTAAGCAGATTATATATTCTACTGATTTTTTTTATTTCTTATTTTAATTTGAACACCTTATCTTGGGAACTCCATGCTTTTTTTTTTTTTTTTTTTGGTGCCAGGTGGTAGATATGTCTGCCGTCGATTTTGACATTTGAAAATACAAAATTATGATCCTCGGATGCATTCTGTGCCGTTCTTGTGGCAATCCCGTCCGTGCGGTAGGGCCAAATGTCTCCTCGGAGCGTAGTTCCCGGTCCCAATATTCGTTTCTCAGCCATGTAATCTCGTAATCCGTTTTTGCCCTGAGTGCTTTGGTCTTATCCGGAGATGCAGTGCAGATGTGCAGCTTGTGCGCATTCTGCTAAATCAATAAGCCGCTTCTGCTATCATAAAATCTCTATCGTTATTATGTTTTTTTCAGAACAGACTTCCTGCTCCTGCTCCCCAGTGCCCCACAAGGTCGGTTTTCTCGTTGAATAGTCCCTACGGTGCCTCCACCCCCACTCCTCCTCACCACACCTCCTCAGCTTTCGGTGTTTTTATGTGGTCACGCTGGACATGGGTGGACATAGAATGTTATGGTCTTGTCCATTTCCTGTGGTTGAATCATAAAATGGAGGGAACAAGGCTATCTTTACTGCCTAGGTCTTGGTTTTAGGGCTGTTATTCTACTCTCAGAGGAAGCGTATACCACAAAAACAAGTTCTTTGTGATACTCTCTCTCCCCCTCCTCTTTCTATCTCTCCTTCCATCCCTCTTTGTAAAGCTGTCCCTCAAATCAGTCTGGCTGACTTGCCCAGCCTTTTCTCTAGCATGCCCCAACTGAGGCTCCTTCAAGGGGTGTTCTGTAATTCTCATCTGCAGCCAGACTGATGAATAAGTCACCTGTAAAACCGCGGTGAGATTCTCACCCCCTCTTGACACCGCCTCCCTCTGACTCTTGCAACATAGCTTTCTTCACACCTGTAAAATTTTCCTTGGACAGGCAAACCACAGCAGTCTAACTGCATGCATGCAACAAAGAGCCCAATTTGAAGCTCCTCAGCTAGTGGGTCCCACACACAGTAGCTACTGGCGCTTGGATAAGCGAGGACGACTCAAGACAGGTGCTTAGACAGGCCACATGGGCCCTCTGGGGGCCCCTACAGAAAGCAAGGGATGGGGTCGGTCGGGTGTGGTGGGGGGTGTCGGTTGGTTTTTAAGAACACTGAATCCCATTGTAAATATGAGCCGAGCATCTGCTTAGTGTCATCCAACCATGCCATCGTCATCGACTGTCCTTCTGACTGTGAATTGGCTTTGGGTTGGCGGTACTTTCGGGTATTATGATATTTTACCTAGGCACACACATTGGCTTTTGAGAATTTTTCTTTGTAAATGTGCATCCGCGCGCTTCTGTGTGTTTCTTGCCTCTGGTATTCACTACCTGCCTGTCACAGCCCTGATGTTGTTCATTCATGCTGTTGTTCAAATGTTTTCTCGCTCCATGTTGGCATTGCCAATGGATCAGATAGTAAATAACTGGCAGTTAATCCCCCCTCTCCTGCCCCCCACACCTCTCCCTCCATTTCGTGCTCAAATCTGCTGTGAGCCTTGTCTCCGGCACCGTATTAAGAGCAGAGACAGGCCCTGGCCTGTGTGATCGCTGCAGATGAATCAGTCATGGATCCCGAGACAGTCGCCTTCCTCTTCACGCTCCGGGCGAGGACGTGACAGCTCCCGCCTTTGTTTGGGTTATCAGACTTTTCTGTCTCCCCTGGCAAATCCACAGTTTTGGGGCTTCCTTGGGTTTTGCATGTGTCTAAACAAGCCCATGTCTCACGCATTCAGTGCTTCTTCGAATAAACAGCGAGTGTGTTCCAAAAAAAACTGTATTAAAAAATAAAAAAAAATGAGAACTCAGCAAGTATTTTAGGCTTGTGTCTCAAATATTTAAAATATTTTTTTCTTGACTTTTATTACTTTTTTGTTTCTTTTTTGCCAAGGAGGAGATGGGAAAATTTCACTCACTTTACTTTGTCTTGACTCATCTCTCTCATGAATGAAAACAAATATTTTAATTCGTGAGGACAAATATGAGATATTAAGTCTCATTATCTATTAAAACGACCCCAAGAATTTTTTTTCTTTGCACTTGGATGGGCTGAATCACCCATTCTTCCACGGTTGTTTTCATTTTGTTTTTCATCTCCCGTAGAGCCCGGCCAGGAGTCAAACCATGGCCATATGTGCGACCATCACTGCCCGTCAGTATAGAGAGGGGGTTACCCTGGAGACCGTTTGTGCATCGAGCCCATAATGAGCCTAGTTTGTTGGACAGGAAGTGCTGCAGGACACCGGTTCAGACTTCAGGCGCTTTATCTGTTTTTATTTATTCTCTCATCTCCAGCCATCTAGCAGAGGAGAGGCTCAGATCTTAGCCTTTTTACTCAGTCAATCTGTTTCAGTCTGCTGCTATGGAAACATCACTACAAACCACGTTTGCAGGATAAGAAGAAAGGTCAAAGGGTTATATCAGCAGATACTCATCTGTAATTACACACATATCAACAAGACACACACACACACACACACACACACACACACACACACAAGCACTAGAAAATACACACCACGGCAAGGTAACCACCTATCATCAAATACACACACCAGCCTGATATGAGCACCAGCAAGATGCTTTTTCAAGAAGAAAATGTGCACACAGTCAACTCACAAACTCTAAAACACAGTAATTCACATACACTTGTGTACTCCCACATCCATTTACACCAGCAAAAAGCACATATGATGTATCGGAAAGATGCTCACGCAACATTAAATACACATACCCGCGCTTGACCTGCATTCACATGCGCACATATACACACTCACAAACACACATTTTCACCTCCTACAATATTCTACGAAATTAAAATGGTTTCGGCTGCTTTACAAATTGTCTCTGCAGCATGTAGGTTGCAATTAGGGTTATTAGGGGTTTGTTTGTTAGATGCCCGCTTTGATTTTTGGTTTAATCAGATAACTGATGACAGGTTAAGATTTACGGCATTTCAGAGCCCTTGGGTTTTCCCAGAATGCACTGGTCTAGAGAGCCAGCCATCTGGCATCTATGAAGTGATCACAGCAGAGAGGAGGTTCTTTTCACTGAGAGAAATTGAAGCATTCAGTGAGAATCCATCTTGAGATGTCAATAACTATTCAAGCAAAATGCTTCATAACTCAGAATGTCCTTTTGGTGTTGAAATTATTGAGCTGTGAAGTTTTGTATTTTTTAGACTTGGGGGACGACGTGGGTCAGTGATCATCATTGTGTAAAGCAAGATTAGCGTCAGAAAATATGACTTCCGCTGTAATTTGTGAGTGGTCTGTGGGACTCTTCTATTCCTCCGTGTATATCGTGCAAGGTTGAGAATAGAACCCTGGATCATTTGCATGGTTAGGCTGTCTGGCTCTTAAAGCAGATACCAGATGGACCAGTCCGAATTGTGAACATGATTGCTCCCAAAACCACTATCTCGACCTCGCCCCTCAGTGTATAAGACTGAGACTTCCCCTAGAACAGCAATCCTGAATGTATAACACTGGAACCAGTCATAGATCAGCAATCCTGAATGTATAACACTGGAACCTCTCATAGATCAGCAATTCGGAATGTGTAACACTGAGACCTCTCATATATCAGCAATCTTGAATGTATAAGACTGTGACATCCCCTAGATCAGCAATTCAAAATGTATAACACCAGTACCCCTGATTGATTAGCAATTCTGAATATCCAACATTGGGACCTCCTCTAGATGAGCCATCTGTGAATGTGTAACACTGGGACCTCCCTTAGATCAGTGCTCCTGAATGTATAACGCTGAAACCTCATAAGGATTGACTATCCTGAATGTATAACACTGGCACCTCCAAAAGGTCAGTAATCCTACATATAGTATAACACTGGAACATCCCCTTGATCAGCAATCTTCAGTGAATCATTTCAGGCATATTTGCGCTTTGGCTGGTTCTTGTGAACGAGTGGCTGTGTAACAGAGTCACTGCCCTGTTGTAATTTATTATGTAGCTCTATTAAATTTTTTTTTTCACTTTCCTTCCCATTGCTCCAGTGTTTACGCAAAAAGTTTTCAAAAGTCAGAGAAAATAAGGTCAATGAGAAGAAGTGTTGCCCTAGATGGTGTAAGTTTTGTTGAAGGTATTGTTTCATAACCAGATGAAAATAAAACACTCCATTCCCATACAACACAAATTTTGCTAACGACGTGCCACCATGGATAATCCGTGATCTACAAGCAGACACCTACTTTAGTCATCATACACAACATTTGAACAAGCTGATATTGGGGGGGGGTGCAACTGCAGACCTCAGGGAGCGGCCTGTAATTGCAACCCCCTCCCCCCCATTCCAATGATTGCTATCCTGTCTGAAAAGCAGTCCAGCAGTCTAAAAGTGGCTGGGCCCATCTGGGCAAATTGACCTTCGCTTCACCCAGCGTTGACCTCAGTGATGAGGCTGTAGAAGAATGGCCAGGGGTGGGCTTTCTGGCTCTGTATATGGCCATGATATGTGAGGTCTGCTTTCAAACCGAGCAGCAGCTACGATATCATCACCAGGGCACCTGGGAACACTGTTCCCCCACAGCTGTGGAGTCATAGCCTCGGTAGCCCTCTGATATCAGATTGCCTGTGCTGTTTTGTGTGCTCTTCTCACAGAGATGATGGATTCTGCTGGTTATTGGACGGATGCGCAGTGAAGACTGTGAGCTGCTATTGATTTTGTGCTGTGGAAGGAAAGAGGAATTAGCAGAACACTGTTCTTAGTCTCTCGAAGGGTGGATCTACATTATGTATGACCTTCTCTGATATTAATAAAACATGATGTGCCATTTTTCTAAATTTGTTCCCATGTAGCTTATATGCAGTGCATGAGTGATTTCATGAATATGAGTCACTCTCCCCCCTCGACCTTTCCCGCCCTCTATGCACATGTACGTGCTTGCTGGCACATACACGTGCCCACGTGCGCACACCTATGTACGCATATCAATACGCTTATGCTCTCACGTGTACACACGTGCGTCCCCCACCAAATGTCCCTACCTAACTCAGACACAGACAATCACACACACCCTCCAGAAACCATTCACACACTGAATACACACGCACAGGCACACAGGCAAAAGCACATACTCTACAAAAACCCTTCCCACCCTGTACACACACATACACACACTCAAACACATTGGATGATTACTGCAGAAATGCGGCCGCACTGGTGCTGATTGCCCTAGCCGTGCGTTGCCAGCCTGATCAGCAGGGTGTAATTCCTGCTGTGTACCCCGATGCCTCTAATGGGGGGCACTGGAGTGTGAAATGAGCTACAGGCTCTGCAGGGGGGGCCCACAGAACACTTTGAATCGCTCAACGGCACTCGGCCACCCACACAATTTTGAATTCTCTGTTGTTACGGTTACCAAGCCAGGGGGAGATCTCTCAGTATAACAGACAGTAGCGAAGAACATGTAAGTAAAACAAGTGAATGGGGGAAAGGAAAACAACGAAGGAGTCATGATATGTACTCGGTCTTTTTTACTTTTTCTCCTATGATTTGTTTATTTATTATTTTGCAGCGGGTCAGGTGGTCCGATTACTCCTATTCGCTTTTGGCTTACTGGGGTACATATGAGAGTTGAGGACAGTACAAGAAGAGCTCAGCTGTGATTGGACCAGAGGCTGTCCCTGCCGCAATCATGGATGTGGTTTGGCTTGTTGGATGCCAAGCCTAATGAGGATCAAAAACCACAGAGAAAGAGAGCTTGCCTCCACCAATCAGGAGAACAATAGAACAGAATATTCTGGAGTGTTTGCAGCCAAATTCGTCCGAATGCGGCAAGACGTCACGTCACTGTCAGACTGAGATCTGGAACCGACTCCCATGTTATCGCGATATGTTAATTGCTCGTCTTGGTCTTGGTGCCTTCTGCGCCACTGCCCCAAAAATGCCAGCTTTGCAACTGTCATTATTAATGTGGCTGACCGAGGCTTCTGCATGGCCACCATTTGCAGACCAGCTGCCTAGAAATCTCAGATAATCCATCCAGTCATTTTCTAGGCCACCACGCAGTAGCCATTTTTATACTGCTGTGGAGTCCAGTAATTTTGTTCCACCATGGAGTGCATCCATTTTCTATAATGTCATGGAGTCCAACTGTTTTCTATAGGGTCATGAAGTCCGTCCATTTTCTACATCACCGTGGAGGCCAGCCATTTTATACCACCATGGAGCCCATCCATTTTCTACGTGCCAAAGAAGTCCAGTCAGTTTCAATACCATGATGAAGTCCATCCATTTTCTATACCACCACTGAGTCAATCCATTTTCTATCGTACCACGGAGTCCAGTTATTTTGCCATGGAGTTCACCAATTTTCCATACCATTATGAAATCTAGCCATTTTTTATACTGCCATGGAGTCCATCTATTTTCGATCCCGCCATGCAATCCAACCATTTTTTATACCATCACGAAATCCTGCAATTTTTAGCTTAGCTGGACTGAAGGTTTGGCGAGCTTATATCATGGGCCGTCTGTCCGTCATCGCCCTCTGTAAACATTTTCTTCTCCAAAAACACTGGACGGATAAGGCTAAAACTTGGCACTTATGTTCCTACCCATGAGCACACCAAAGTTTGTTCATGGCGTTCTGATTCGATTTCAAATATGGCCGCCATGGTGGACATATTGAAAATCCCATAAGGAGCCATTATGAAGCAGTTTTTGAAGCGATTAAGCTGATATTTCATATATGGGTAGATGGACGCAAACCCTAAAACATATTTGATGGGTTTTGTGAAATCTTGAAATTTGACCTTGATTTGACCTCAGAACTTTGGCCTTGCCCACTTTCAAAGGTGCTTACTTTAAACATCCTCTTATCCGAAAGCACAGGACGTAAAAATCTGAAACTTGGCACAAATGTTCCTAGTCATGAGGACACCAAAGTTTTATGTTTATGGTGTTATTTAACAGCTTGTACTAGTATAAACAATCGAGATACAGAGGCACTATTTTTCATACTGTCATGGAGTGTCCATCCATTTTCTATACTGCCATGCAGTTCAACGATTTTCTAGACCATCATGGAATCCAGCCTTTTTGTTTCACGCCAAGTAATTCAGTCATTTAATAAACTGCCATGGAGTCCAGCCATTTTTTATGCTGCTACGGAGTCTATCCATTTTACTGTATATACCACCATAGAGTCTAACCATTTTCTATACCACCATGGAGTCCATCTATTTTCTATTCCACATGGGAGTCTAGCCTTTTTCTGTACCACCATGGAGTCCAGCCATTTTCTTCTGCTGGTGAGGGCTGGAGTTTATCCCAGCCTGCAGTAGGTGAGAGGCATTAAAATGAATCTTTTCTCGGCAGGTTAACAATCCATTGCAAGGCCTTTCCACAGCATTCAATCACATATTCATGGCCATGGGAAATTTATTGTCTGCAGTTAGCCGACTGTGTGTTTTTGGGCTGTTGGAGGAAACTGGCAAACCTGCGCAAAGCGGGGGAGAACGCTCAAATCCCTCAGTACTACTCTCTCCACCACCTGCCCCCTCCAATATTCTGCAACTTAATCAGTATTGGCAAGTGTATATTAGCAATTCTGTTTGATAATCTTGACTTCCATACAGTGTGCCGTAAGTTTTATGAGTAATGTAATGGTTTAGGATACCCTTGTCAAATTAGACCTCTTAATTGTTTGTAAATCCACTATTTAGTTGCTAGTAACTAAACCCCACCCCTCTTTGGCAACATCAACACCTACCCACGAGAGCTGTACCAATGATGCATACTTAATCATTTTTATTTAAAACATGATGTCAGCGAAAAGTTACAGATTGGTCCACGCGCTGAAGCCAAAGGCGAGAAAATGAGATTGTGTGAGCAACACCTCCAGCAGACCCTGAAGCAGAGCTGTTTCTAATACCATAAATGTATTAATGCATTAATAGGTTCCCTAATGAATTAATCAGTGAGACTGCAGCCAGAGGAATAGTGTGTGATATGCTCCTCTCTGCAAATAGGCTTTTATTCAAGAATATGTGAGATTACCACAGTTTTTTTTTTTATGCCAAAGGCCAACTGCCATCAGAGGGCCAGTAGAACCATTAATGCAATAAACTTCATGCTGGGCATATGCACGTCTGGGCTTGTCTTCAGTTTTCTCTAACCTGGTCACCAACCCTATTCCTGGAGCACTACCATCCTCCATGTTTTTGTTCCAGCCCTGATTTGGTTCACTTGATTTGCCTAAATCGCAGCTCTCTGCTGGTCTCTTGTTGTTGAGTGATGTGTGTTTTGTTGGGTTTGGAGTAAAAAACCACAAGACGGTCTATCTCGAGAAAAAGAGTTGGCGAACCCTGGTTTTTATGCTTCTTTGCCAGTTTGAGTATTTTTTGAAGTGTAAAAGTAAACTAAAACGGTTGGAGTGCTCGACCTAGAAGATATTCTTTTGTAAAAGCAGGTGAGCTGTTCAGCTGATCCGCTGAAATCGCCCTATTAGCTGAGAAAGCAGAGTCAGCCATCCTGGATATGCCTGGCTTTTAATGCAGCTGCTTACCAGTGCATTTTTCACCTTTCTTAATCTGTCATACTAACTCACCACCACTACTCTTGAAGGACCACTGAACTTCATAATAAATTATATATATATATATATATATATATATATATATATATATATATATATATATAGTATAAAAAACATGAATTATTGGAATGTACTATTTGAAATATGTTCATAAATTGAATTTTTATTTGCAATGGTAAATACAGTATTAACCTTCTTTATAACTCCCAAAACCCCCACCTTAAATTGCCCATGTGATCATTATCCTCTGGAACAATTAGTGAGTTATTAACTCCCCAAGCAGGAATGTTGGAAGGAGTGTGGGGGAGAAGTGCCCCACAGTCTGACCCGTTCTGACACGCGTCCTTTTCACGTCCTGGGTTCGACTGTCGGCTGAGAGACAATCTGTCTCCACTTGCATTGCGTTGGGGTTAGTGTGGTTTTTCCTGGTGTACCGCTCTGGAAGTTTGTATAAGGTGGATAATAGGCCTTAGTTTAGGAAACTAAGACCTGTTAAAGACCTGTTTGCTCGGTTGGCCTGAGTTTGTTTAATTTAGACAGCCTGAAAGATGCCCGCATGCTCAAGAACCGGGCAAAGTGCGAGACGGGACAGGAAACTGCCCCCAAAACCAATAGAAAATGTTTACATCTGTGCACAAACAGCTCAGCACCCTAAGCACATCTGTTTTTACTTCTATCCCAGACTAACATTAGGTAATTAGGCACAGAGGGAGTGGCAAAAAAAACTCATTCAAACGAAGCAAATCAAACCCAGCGCATGTACTTTTCAGTCTAAAACTATTCAATACATCCAGTCCCTTTCAAGTTGATTTATGTGCTGAAGTAAGTATCATATTGACAGAAATATAATTCATGATGTATTTAGTATAAATGCCTGGATGTTGTCAAAATCTTGAAAAATTTCCACTTACTAAGATCCAGTGTTATGCATCATAACCTGCCGCTCATATTGGAAAGGTATCGAATAGTATTAATTGCTTTGTGGCTTGCGCAATTAATGTGGCTAGTCGTGCAATAGCACTGCCGCTAGGCTAAAGGGTAACTTCCTCTGCTGTCGCGCACACTGACCGCCTCTGCCCTGTTAATCCTGTTTGTCGGCGCTAAATTCATCGGTGGGATGGGCCCCTTTTGTTGTCAAGCCAGTTTCTCCCTTGCTCTCGCTCTCTTTCTTTGTCTCTCTTGAACACTGACTCGCTTTCTATCCACATTCACGCAGTCTTTCTCTCTTCAGATGAAGCAGGAAGTTTGAGGAGAGGGGAAAAAAAGAGAAGCAGGCAAACGCAGCGACACACGCGCACGCTCGTGAGCGCACACACAGCGGTGCACAGCTGAACCAGGAAGTGAGCGAGCCCAAGCCTGGTCTGAAAGAAGTGAAACCTAAGCGCGAACCAGAAGCGCAGTGTCGAGGGGCTTCGCTGTGACGGCGTCTCTGCTAATCCAGGGCCGTAGTGCAATACCCCCTCTGCAGTCGCACCGTCTCTGCCACAGCCACGCGCTGTCGCCTGCGGGAGTGAGAGAGCGACCAGCGACGTGTGCCAAGTATCAACACAGGACAGGTAGGCCCGAGTCTGAGAGAGAGAGAGAGAGAGAGAGAGAGAAAGAGATAGCAGAGTAAGTGAGAGAAAAGAGAGAGAAACAGAGGAGGAAAACTGGGAGTGGGGGGAGAGAGAAAAAACAGGAGGGATTTGTTCAAATAGGAGACCCTGCTGTTTCCTGGGACTCAATCTCTGCTCTTGTTTTCAATCTCCTGCAGTGTGAAATGAAAGGAAAAGAGAGAGGGGGAGAGTGAGAGAGAGAGAGAAAGAAAGAGAGAGAGAGAGCACACAATGCATAAAAGGTCAGGGTCTGACGATGGGCAGTGGGCGGAGTTAGAGAAGCGAGAGAGAGCGAGGAAGTTTATGTGCATGTGTGTGTGTGTTTGTGTGCGCTTGCCTGTGCGTGTGTCTCTGTGTACTGACACGGTATGTTTACATGCGCGCGTTAGCGACCCGTGGCGACTGCAGAACGTCTTTTAAACTGCGTTGAGTAACTGTAGCACTTACTGATAGAAAAGGGAGGCTGGAGGTGCAGCAAAGAATGGGGGGGGGGCAGAGGCTGCTACAAAGATGGCCGACAAATACACAGAAATCAAGAACTGTGAGGCTCTCGCACTTTTCAAATTTAAAACTGCTTTGAAGTAAAAAATGTTTCTTTGTTGTGAACACTATGGGAGACATAATGGTGAATACACAGAGGAGTTTCCTGGAAAACTGCATGAACCCAAAAATAAGACAGGTTACTCCTGCATAGATTTTAGAAAAACACTTTAAACTTTTTCCACAAAAACAGTGGCTGCGTTTACATGGGTCCAAAAATCCTACTTATAATCGGATTGACAGCTTAGTCAGATTCAAAATGTCTCATGCAACCACCTTAGCTGATCCGATTCACCCAGATCGGTTTAAATTTTCGATCGGATTGAAAGAGGTAGTCTACGCCGATTGATAAGCAGCTTGATGCCGCATATAAACAGCTGAATAGAATGGATTCGGTTGATGGATTGGATTATTCGTTCTGCGCATGTGCTCCCTAGTACGTAGTAGTCATGTAATGACGTTCGCGTTCAGGTAGTGGGACCTTTTGCGCATGTCAAAGAAACTGTAATTGGTCTCAGCTGGGGCCATGTGTACGCGGATTGAACGTGGATCGCTTTCCTTCGCGTTCATGTATACAGATCGAATCAGATTCATTTAATCAGTTTGATTTCAATCAGATTGAGGAAAACAATCCATGTAAACGCAGCCACTGCCATGGGTGTTCTTTCGAATGTGCCTTTTGCCCGTTTCATGACCACTCTGTTTTGGCTGTGCTTATTTATAGTAAACTCTGAAGTTGTAACGCTTTGTTAGCTTGTTGTCAGCTATCCTTGAGGATGTCCACATCCAGGAACTCACAGTAACTCTGGGAATTGCAGTTTCAGGATGAACGGCTTAAAGGCCGCCGCTGAGTTGGGACAGGAAGGGGAGGAACTTCCACAGATCGACGGGACGTGCGACGCGTGCGAGCCCGATGAGCCCCAGCCGGCCTGCCTGGTGTGCCGTACCTGCAACTTTGCATTCTGCTCCGTGCACGGCGAAAAGCACCAGCGCAGCACACGTCATGCGCTGGAGCCATACGGGCTGGGAGAGAGGGTCACCCCCGAGCGCCCCGATGCGGAGGGGGCCCAAGGGGGCGAGATGGGAGGAGGAGGAGTAAGAGGAGCAGAGGGGGAGATGGAGGAAGAGGAGGGTGATCGGCCGCCCCCCCAGGAGGGCGGAAAGAATAGGGAGACCGTGACGGTGGAGCGGCTGCGCTGTACGGAGCACGGCCAGGAGGGGTCGCTGTACTGCAAAAACGACGAAAAGATTATCTGCGTGGTGTGTGCCGTGCAAGGGGAGCACAGCTCGCACGAAATCATTACCCTGCGGGAGGGATACATGTGGCAGAAGGTGAGAGAGCCCGAGGGAGAATACCACGGAAAAAGAGGCTGCATAACTGTACTACTAGTGACCGCTAATTGCATCTAAATGGGCGTCTATTTGGTCTTTGGCTGGTAATTGAGTCAAAATAGGCTGTACTCTACTTGTTACAGGATGTTATGAAGTCTAAATAGGTTCTACTCTATCTCTTTATGGGATATTATTGAGTCTTAAAGCTATAGTATACGATCTGAGAATCAGTTGTGAAAGATTGAGACGTTGAGAAAAATTTGAAAAAAAGCATCCTGCCCCCACACACACCCCTTACCTCTGTGCTCCCTGATCCTTCCCACCGAGCACGTGTGGCCGTCCGCGTGGAGACTCCCAGACACACCCCCTCTGCCAGAGCAACAAGCCGGCCGGCAGTTTATAACGCGGAAGGGGGCGGGGACGAGGTGGAACACGGAGCACGGGGAATCAGAGCAAGCTCTTGGGGGAGTGTCAAATAGAGCGAGGGGATTGGATGAGAGAGAGAGAGGCGTTAACCAATGTAAGCCATCTGGCGGATGGCTTACATTGGTCAACGCCTCTGCAGCCCTGCAGCCACTAGAGTGAATGGATTTTTTTCGTTTTTTTTTTTCTTCACATTGTGTAGATTGTACTATAGGACCATATCCACCATCTAAATGAGGTTATTAATAATGATCAAACTTTCAAATCGTATACTACAGCTTTAATGAGGTCTGCTGTGTCTTGTGAAAGGTTATGGGGGAAGTCTCTATGGGGTGTAATGCATCTTTAAGGTGAGAAAATTGTGAATATTGAAGTCACCATTGCTTTACTAATATTTGCATTAAGTTGTTGAGACTTTATTCCGTGCTGAACTTGTGACAAGATACTGAGTCTACATAAGGTCTAACATATCCCTGAAAAGTTCTTGAGGTGATGGGGTCTACTATAGCTTTCACTGGTTATCCAGTCTACATGGGCTCAACTCTACCTGCATCAAGAGATCACAACATCTGGCGTCCATTTTCGGAGGCCCACTGTAGCCTTGTCTACACACCACAAAAATGATAGACACTTAAAAATAAGGATTCCTCAATAGTTAAAGGATGGAAAAAAAGGTTAATATTTCAATTATACATCTTGGCATCAATGCCTATGGACAAACCTACCTGTACGCGTAAAAATAACAGAGACATTCCTCACGCTTTTTCCACTGATACAATTTAATTGCAGGCTTGGGCACAGAAAATCTTTTGAAGTGTTATTAGATAGCATTGATTCTGCCTGTTCAATACAGCACCTACAGGTCCTGGAAGAAAAGCTGGTTAATTAGCTGAACTATTTTATACTTTGCGTATATTTTCCTGACTTTTTTGTCCTAATTATTGATGCAGCACACAGTTTGTTGCAGCTAATCAGTCAAGTCCTTTCAGCACTACGCGTTCGTGTGAACAAATTGCCAAACAACAGTTGGGTCTCGATTATACTGTCATCTCCGTTGTTATACGCAAGTTCATCTTAGAATTGCATTTCTGAAGTGACAGTTCAGGAATGTGGAACAAATTTGGCATCTGTCCCCGCTGCTGTTTTTTTTTGTCTTTTCTTTTTCTCTTTTTTTCAAACTTCTTAATCGCATAAACTACATGCATGATGTCAGCTGCTTTGGGCTTTCAAATGACCAACGGATATTTACCAGCCAGTTTTTATCAGTACTTCAAGCATACCGAGTTTAGGGCTGTAATCTCAGTAAAATGTTTGACTTATATTCAGGTTTAAAATTGATCAAAGACTTCATGGGTGTTGAGCATTTTACTTTTTAACTTTTTAAGTTTGTTCAAAGTCATCGCAAAATTCTTTACCAAGTTCGCCTTTTAACTTCTATGAGCATAGCATAAAATACATGAAGGTATCCAAATCTCTTTTATAATGCCTAAAGCTAAGAATTTTAATGGCTTCCGCGGAAGAGTGGAGTTAGTTGAATGCAGACATTTCTTGAACAGGTTCAGATGAAATTATAAAAATTTCTACTTCTGTTCCTCCACATCCCAGAGGACAGAAAAAGGCCAGACTTGGTGCTATTTTTGCCTCATTTGTTGAACCTTTTCAGAGTGGTGCATAGAGCATATAGCCTTGAAGGCTCCATATTATTCTTAGTTTTTAGTTTTTATATCATTATATGAAATGTCTCCCTCTCATCTTCCATTCCTGGGGCTGTAAGATTCAACTCTGTCCTCTCTGAATTTAGTTTAGCTTTCCTCGCCAGTTAAGGAGATGAGTAATGGTGCCATTTAACTGCTCCAGAAAGGGCTAATGAATTGATGGCTCACCAAGACCACAGTTGTGCCAATCAGATCTAAAGCGCAGATTCTGCCTGTCCAGGTCCAGCAAGGGATGAAGTCCAATGAACAGAGAGAACAGCTAAATTTTTTAGTTTTTCCTGTGCTTGCATTATCAGACTCACTTCTTATTTTGGATTCTGAACTACAAGTCTATGAAAGTAATCACACTGACTAACTGTCTCGAGCCTTCTCATCCATTGTATGTGCAGTTTGCATATTTAACCACTCAGTGATCATCACTTGTGGTGTAGGTAGTGTCATGATTTGGAATTTACAGTAGAGCAGCATTAGAAGTTATGGGATTCCTGTAATGGTCATAGGGAGTGAGTGCGGTTCTAGCCTGTCGGTTGGTTGCAGGTTTTGGGTTGGTGATCGATTGAGCTACATCAGAGCGACCCGGCTGGTTTGCTGTTAATTCTCAAACTCCATTAGTGAATGCATTCTAAATTAGTTGAGTGACTGCATTTCAAAACAAATTAAAGTATGTTATGCATCAGAAGTTATAAAACCAAAATTGTAATGATTCATCTTACTGATTTTTTTTTTCTGCAGGAAAAAAAGAGCATAATTTGGATTAAATTCATACATAAAATAACATTAATTAAAAGTACTGGAGATACAGATATTTATTACAAACTCGCTTGAATGAGCTGCTAATGATCAGTTTTATTTTATATGTCTCTGGTTGAATACTTGGGCTCTGTTTTATCATGTTTAAAGGTTTACGAAAAAAAAAATCAATCCCTCACAATCATCATGTATGACCCACTAGAAGTGTGTGGCGGAGTCTGTATCACCAGAGACCCTGCCGTCTGCCGGTATTTTCTTATTTTTCTTTGTTCCGGTCATTTCTGGGCGTTAGCCTTTGGGCAGTGGGTGTGTGGCCCCAGCCCATAATGGGGCAGAGGCTGTGAGGGCGGGATATAGTGTCGCGATACAGCGTAGTGCTTCTGGTGCCATTGAGCTGGGGAGAAAGGGCCAACTGTAAATGTTTTGCTACCAAACCGCAATGGACAGATCCTACTCAGTATACATTTAATGGATTTTTATTCACTTTAATTTCCCTAGTATTGAGAGGATGGAATCTTAGACTGGCAACCTACCGGCTGGTCACATGATATGACAACCAGACTGACAGTACCCTATTCAACATTTGTATGCAAGGCTCACTATTTGCATGAGGGGGAAGCTGGCTAGCCTATTGATCGGCTGCCTGACTGGTTTGAGTCTCAGGTGTGGCTTAGGATTCTGGTTTGTAACTGGCGAGATGATGTCAGAAAGAACTCTGCTGTTGGGCTCTATACCAAGATCCTTAAACCCCAAAACTTCTCCAGGGGGTTTTCCCTGATTCTCTCTGTCCTTCCCTGACTGTAACTGCTCTATCTGAGAGAGGGAGATTATTGAGTTGACATGAGGCCTGCTGTACCTGAGAGAGGAAGATTACTGAGTCCCCACTGTGTCTACTGTACCTGTTAAAAGGATTTTATTGAGTCTACACTGTGTCTACTGTACCCGAGAAAAGGGAAACTATTGTCTACACTGGGAATACTGTATCTGAGAGAGGGAGATTATTGAGTCTGCACTGGGTCTACGGTATCTTGTAGGTTATGGAATTTATTGGGGGTGTACCATTTCTGCAACTTGAGATGATTGAGCAATGAGGTTTATCTGTGACCTGTTATAGAAGCTATATGGCTTCTCTCTCTCCTTGAAAACAGAAACATGATCTGATGAAACTTCTTGGGTTAAATAAGGGTAAATAAATACTCACAGAATTGGGTTCTGCTACAGATTTAGCTTGTTTCATTGAGCCCCTTGTTCTACAGACCTGGTCCCGCTGAGCCATTGGATGAGCTGTGTTTCAGCATTACTGTTCATTTCGTTGATGTGGTAAATTAAAGCAGATTATTACTGAAATCTCGCTTTATTCAGGTTCACTGGATCTGACATTGGAGCTCATTGTAGGCACCTAGCACCACCCCACACAGATGGCTAGCCGGACCTCCGCTTCTAAAATAAATTGCAGTACAGATTAGGATCTAACTCACCATGCTAACTTTAACTGATTCAGTATAATAAGCATGCATGCGCTAACTTCACAGGAGGAGATGGAGTGCACTATTGGGCTGCCCCTGGCCAAAACGGAGCCCTAAGCAAAATTTTCTAGGCCCGGGAGTACAGAGTAGGGCAATGATATCTTCGAGAATATTATTAAACCATGAACACAGGAAAGTATACCTGTAGACACCGGTCTGATCTCTCCTCTCTTTTTTCTGCAGAGTAAAGGAGGCATCGACCTGCTCAGCTCCACCCAGGAAATGGCTGAGAGGATTAAGTCTAAGTGGAACAGCCCAGAAGTGAGTGTATCTTTAATGACATAATTTCATGCCAGCCATCAATCTGTTCTACCAAAAAATTAATGAAAAAATATTTTGACTTTGAAAGTTAATTATGGAGGCAGTAAGATGGTATTAATTAATCATGATAATTGTCATTTTCAATCGGGTTTCAAGACATAAAACTTGATAAGGTGGTTCAACAAATTGAAGATTTCATTCCCAAGTGACTTACGGCATGTATTTTATTTTCACGCAATGGGGAAAGATGAGGCAACAGCATTTTTTTAGCTTTAAAAATGTCACTGTGGTTGTAAGTTTTAAATGTGATGTGGGTGAGTGCTGTTACCTGCTATCTGAGCGGATTGGGATGCTCTGGGATTCTTCAGATTGAATCAAAAACATCAACCTGACAGGCAAACCTTCGCCTGTGCTCTACTGATTCTGGAGAGAGAAGATAAAGTGTGCAGTTGGGGAGGGGGGCAGTGGAGGAGTGGTCGGGGGCAGGGGGGGGGTTGGGTTCAGTGTTTCCTCTCACGTCCCATCTATATCTCCAGGAAGGAAATCCACTAGTTTACTTTAGTCTCCATGGCCACAGAAAATATGTTATTGAGGATAGTGTGTGGACTGTAGATAGGAGTTGTGCTTATTGAAATGTTGTCAGGGCATAAACTGCCATGATTGGTTCAATGAGACGACCACTGAAAACAGAGGGGAGGCAGGCTAAGTTTAAATTTCCACCAGACCGTGAAGGGCAAAGTTGGCTTTGTCAAAGGCAACAGTTCCTACTTGAAGTTTAACATTGCCCCACCTCCTTTCGGCTTTGATTGGTCACCTCATTGACACAATCAGCAGTTTCTGTCTTGAGAATGCATTTTAGTAAGCGTAGACTCTCATCTGCAAGTGGGGTGAGTAGGCTGTGCTGTTGAGTGAGCGAGTGTGTGAGTGACAAAGTTGAGTCGGTGAGTTGCTGACTTGCGTGAGCGAGTCAGACAGGGATAACTTTCCATACAGGATGCGACACTGTTGTTTTTCTGTGGACATGTGAAGAAAACAGCGTGGAATGTATGGAAAGTTCTCCCTGAACTAACACAAAAGTTGAACACCCTATTTGCAGCACCGCCAGATATCATTGATGCATTCATGGTTATAATGGAAAGGTTTGTGGTTCTCTCCTATGACCGAACAAGCAGCCTGACAAGTGTCAATAAGCAGAGACAGGAGCTGTTCTCAAAGACGTCAAAGGCATTGTCAGTATCCCTCCCACACAAGCAGCACCTGTTCAACACATGAAGAGGGCAGTATATCATGGAGTTTATGTATAGGGCCAGATGCTTGTGACACAGCCAGTGATACCATCCCTGTCTGACTGGGGTTGGAAGACCGAGGAACATACCTGGATACCATACTAGACGTCTCTTCCACAAGCCAAGGACATTTTCACGTTCTGGTCCGAGGCAGTTGCAAACTAGGATGTAATGGACAATGCACATGCAGGAAAGCAAAGTGGTCATGTACAGGCTTGTGCGAATGTGGTGGTAGCTGTGACTAGTTCATTTTAAGGTACAGTTTCAAGTATTTGATAATATATTTTTGTGTATTCAGTTTTTATGTTAAATTTTTCTTTGTCTTAAATCTATCTGATTCAGAGCAACACCTATCTTCTAGAAGGCTCTACAGGCTGCAGTAAATTGGCTTTTGAAATGTACAAAACATTAAATTAATCCTTGAAAAACCTATAAATTTAGTATTGCCCACCACAGGAATCCTACAGTTTTTCAATGATCATGTGAGAGATCACACAATATTCTTTGGGTCTCATAAGTGAGTGGCATAACTCAGATACCAGTGATTTGAAGTTTTCTGGATGAAATATCACGAAAAAGGGAATTTAAGTGGAAGATGCACATACAGCCCTGTTTTCATGCTGTATATTTTAGAGCATGCTCAGTGCTCACCATCGAGAGTGAATTTGGTTTGGCTCCATATTCAGAATTGTTCATCATGGTGATATAACTGATCTTGCAAAGTTCAATGCTGTATTAATGTGAACAATTCAGCATTTTTTTTTATCATAGCAGCTGGACTATTAGTCCACACTCATTCTGATATCAATGCCAGAACACATGTTCTGGAGCCAGTGAATAATAGCATTTCCATACAAGCTGTTAGCTATTACTTGTAAGCTAACGCTGGCTGGAGAAGATGCTTATCCCTTGACTGGCAGCATGTGCAGTATGGACCTAGTTCATCATTAGGATAAATTATAGCGGCTAACTGCCATTAATTGTCACCCAGCAAAAACCCATCACACCGCTGCCTGATGGAGGTCAACCCTATGAGAAATCTCTGACATCATTCTTAATGCTGCGGATTTATCGGTTGACCACCAAACACAGTCTTACTTCAGAGCAAAGACAACTCAGTGTCGTTTGTGTATCATGGCTCACTCGTTGAAGCCTGTGGGTGTGAAACAGAGTGCACATTAGCCAGAAAGGAAAACTAATTTGGCGGCAGAACTTATGGTTTTGTATGGCTAACGCTCCCTCAGTCTTTTCCAGACAAATCTAGGGTAAATCTCAGTCCTTTCATAGCTCTGGGACTGTGGAAATGTGCAGGCAAGACAGGGAGGCGAGATGATTTTATTCTTGTTTTACCGTCATTCTAAAGCCGTGGGTATATTATCGCGCCTGTCTTCGGCGCTTTGCTGCAAATCCCTTGGGGCAGGAATACTGCTGAGTGACAGCCAGTCTCCGCTGAAACAGCGGCCGAGGCGTCTCTTGCGCGGTTTTGGCGATTAATTAAAGGTGTTGCGCGCGAGGGTGGGACTGAATCTCATCATCGCGACGGATCTATTTTCAGACGCTGCGAAAGCACCGGATTTTCTGTCCCTGTGTCATTCCTTTTTGAGGAACCGATTGGAAACTAAATGTGCACGTCCTCTCTGATGTCTGCATTGGCTCCTTGTTTACTGCGTGTTCGGCCTGAAAAACAAGAGTCATCAGAAGATGAAATATCCCCCTGGCCCCAGCAATCTAATCTCAGAAATCCCAAAATATGAAAATGCACCAGTCTAGGACCTGATTAATATGCACAGTACGTTTTGTTAAAAAATATTGAACGGTATTCGAGTTCTGCTCCGAAAAGGAAATGATGAATGGACACACGAGCGGATGAACAGACGGACATACTGATGACTATATCCCCTCACATTACATGCCAAGGGAATGAAAAGGAAGAAAATCTGCTCCAACCAGCTTGTGCATCAACAAAATGTGAAGCCAGTGGTGTGGCTAGGAATTTAGGCACCAAAAGCATACTTCTGTGGGCCCTGCTTTTTCTTAACTTGGCCTTTACCGCCTGTGGCCACTGAGTAGTCGGACTCTAAAATTGTCATCACATTTCACCCATAAACGATGGCACCGTGTGAGGCTTCACAAACAGCCTGGCAATGTTACATCACCTGAGACATCACTCATTTGAATGTGTCCAATTGTTTGTCATCTACAACCCCAATTCCGAAATAGTTGGGACAAAGTGTAAATTGTGAATAAAATCAAAATGCAATGACTTTCAAATCACACCATCTATTTTATTCACAATAGAACAGAGATAACATAGTAAATGTTGAAAGTGAGAAATTTTACTATTTTATCCACAAAATGAGCTCATTTCAAATTTGATGGCTGCTACAGGTCTCAAAAAAGTTGGGACAGGGGCCTGTTTACCATGGTCTAGCATCCCCTCTTCTTTTTAACACAGAGTGGAGGCGTCTGGGCATTGAGGTGACAAGTTTCTTGAGTTTAGCCATTGGAATTTGGTCCCATTCTTGTTTAATACAGGCTTCCAGCTGCTGGAGAGTTTTGGGTCTCCTTTGACGGACTTTTCGTTTAATTATGCGCCAAATGTTCTCAATCGGTGAAAGATCAGGACTGCAGGCAGGCCAGTTCAGCACACAGACTCTTCTACTGTGAAGCCATGCTGTTGTTATAGTAGCAGTATGTGGTTTTGCATTGTCCTGCTGAAATACACAAGGCCTTCCCTGGAATAGATGTCATCTAGAGGGGAGCATATGTTGCTCTAAAACCTTTATATACCTTTCAGCATTCATGATGCTTTTTAAAACATGCAAGTGTCCCACACCATATCCACTAATGCATCCCATACCATCAGAGATGCTGGCTTTTGAACTGAACGCTGATAACAGGAGGGGTGGTCTTTTTCCTCTTTAGCCCGGAGGACACGACGCCCATGATTTCCAACAAGAATGTCAAATTTGGACTCGTCTGACCACAGGACACTTTGCCACTTTGCTACAGTCCATTTTAAATGAGCCTTGGCCCACAGAACACTGTGGCGCTTCTGGATCATGCTCAACAATGGCTTCCTTTTTGCATGATAGAGTTTTAGGTGGCATCTGTGGATGACACGGCGGACGGTGTTTACTGACAGTGGTTTCTTGAAGTATTCCTGGGCCCATTTATTAATGTCAATGACAGAATCATGCCGATGAGTGATGCAGTGGCATCCGAGGGCCCGAAGATCACAGGCATCCAGTAAAGGTCTTCGGCCTTGTCCCTTACGCACAGAGATTTTTCCAGTTTCTCTGAATCTTTTGATGATGTTATGCACTGTCGATGATGAGACCTTCAAAGCCTGTGCAATTTGATGTTGAGGAACATTGTTTTTAAAGTATCCCACAATTTTTTTTACGCAAGCCTTCACAGGTTGGAGAGCCTCTGGCCATCTTTACTTCTGAGAGACCCGGCCTCTCTAAGACATCCCTTTTATAGCCAATCATGTTACACACCTGATGCCAGTTAACTTAATTACTTGCTTAATGTCTTTTAGCTGATTCTCTTATATATTAATTACTTTTTCAGCCCTTTTTTTGCCTGCGTCCCAACTTTTTTGAGACCTGTTGCAGCCAGAAAATTTGAAATAAGCTCATTTTGTGGATAAAAACGAAAAAATGTCTCAGTTTCAACATTTGAAATGTTATCTATGTTCTTTTGTAAATAAAAAATTGGCTCATGTGATCTGAAAGTCATTGCATTTTGATTTTATTCACAATTTACACTTCATCCCAACTATTTCGGAATTGGGGTTGTAGTTTGCATGAGCTTCCTTCCTTCTTCAAATGAACTCTAACTCAATGACTTAGCTTAGCTTTAACTGTTTTATAGGTCAGAAAGTAAGAAAACTGCCACAAATTTCTTACATTCATGAGCTCATCTGGCTGATTTAACAGATTAATTCCACTTTCCTGAATGAATTGATGTGCGAATTAGCTAATCCTGGAAATTGGTATAAAATTCTGTGGAATTTTTTACTTTGTAAACCTGGCTTTTCTATGTAGGATTTGCTTAGCTTGGCAGTGCATAGCGGATATGCGTTCATTGCGCAGCACTGGTGAATGAGTTTGATTTAAATTAGCTCCTCAGAGGGATTAGTAGTGTTAAAGGTTAATGTCAGAGCTCTGTAACTGCATTGTCTTCCACAAAGTCCAAGGTCCACGGTCCCTTAGTGGATGTAGCGGGTGAAATATCACTGCCACCGCCTGGCCTTTTTGGACCTTCAGCCTCCACTCCTTAGAGAATTACATAAAACCCAGTGAAAAAGTCTTTATTTCTCTTAATGCCGGGGAAAAAAATGCTTTTTTCCCCTTGGCAAGACAGGTCAAAGGCTGCAGTCAGGGAGTTTGTGCCTCTCACCTAGTTGTTAAGTGCCAGAAGCACTTTAAATGGGCTGAATTAGCAGTTACAGTACATGTGGGTCACACATGTATGTCTTGAGCATGTGCAAAAGCCTCACAGTGTCACATGACATGCTTCTACTGCTCTGCAATCTGTACAGAGATCAAAGGTCACTCAAATTAGTACAACTAGGGAGAGTGATCAGGTAGCTGACATCAAGTGCAAGGTTTAGTCCATCGCTATGTAGGCTTATACGATATCTATGGGTGGAATTATGCATGGTGAGATGGAATACAATATAAGAAAGTGAAGTGCTGGGATATTGTCAATATTAGTCGAAAGCCGAAAGGTTATCTTTGTCTTTTCTACATTGCATGTAATGTAGGGCATTGTGTTTGCTGGATAGCTGACCAATATCTATTCTGTGGCATTTTCAAAAAATATTGGCCTCAGTGATGCTGCTATTCGCTTTAATCACTTGTTTTAATATTTGCTTTTCTCATGAAATGCTGAAGATGGAACGAGCCTGATGAATTATTTGCTGCCGCGGCAACTAACAACATCAGAAACGAAACCCATCTTCCCTGTGCACAAACAAACCCACACATAAAGTGAGTCATGCGCAGGCAGGCACACACATACACATCCACACATCTGCACACACGGCCGCACGCAGTCTCGCATACGCACACGCACATTATCATCATTAATTTCTGCTCCATAAACTCTGAGCACCTGACGCATTCAATTTTTTTCTCCTATGATTTTAATTTAATTTAATTGCTTTATATATCATTATCCGGAGGCTGAACATTCAGCCTCGATTCTCGGACACGAAAGTATGTGTGCTAGAGGAGTTTACCTCTCTGATATTCCTTTTAATAAATAATAAATACATTTGAAAATTTCCTATGATAGCTGCGATTGAAAGTGTTAAATCACACGAAGGAAACGTGCATATTCATACTGGGCTCCGTGTGGCATGGTTCTCCAGGAATGGTGCTCGTTTGGAAAAGAGAGTGATTGATTACCCTGGAGGCCAGACTTGCAGCTCAAAGCTATTTCCTCTTCATCACATTTCTTCCCTCTTGATGGCCCCTCCCCCTTTGATCCCCTTGTGCCGAGTACCAATGGGAGGTCACCACTCTCTGGCAGGAAGTAACCAAATGAATTTTCATTTCTAATTCAGACGTTCATTTTCAAAGCAATTATCTGTCCATCTGCCGCACCATTTCCTGTAGTGTGCGCTAATTTGTCTGGTGGTATCGGACCTTGGTCCTGATAAGACCTTCCTGTTCTCTGGCCTTAATGGAATTCACTTGTAGATTCCCTGTGTAGCTAGTGCATTTATTACTTGTGGGATATTCATCCATAAATGGGTTCGATGTGCAGGGTGGTGGCCTCTCTGCTTGTCTTCTTTCACCTCCACGCCACTTTTAATGCATTTTATTTTTCAGAGGGATTTGTCCATCCACATTCGGTGTGGATGGACATTCTGTTTGGATTCTGTTTGGATTCGGTGCAGTTTCTTAGGCTATTAACAAAATTGCACATTATGTAGTGCACACCATAGAGTATACATATATTATGTGTATCATATTTGGCACTTTTAGGAAGCACTGGTACAAAGTTAAGTGGCTTTTCAAACATACCACGTCATCACAGCAATGCAACACTTTTTCCTGCATGGAAAATGGAGACTTGAGTGTCTGCGCCCATTTAATTTAACAAATTTTGGGCAAGAATACAGAATACAGAGAGGAAATCCCTAAATTTACATCGCTATACTTATTTGGTATTTTGGTTGAAACTGCCGTCCTTATTCCTGAGATCACAATATATTTTGTGGAATGCTTGTGCCAGTGTTCAGCATTTGGATACCACAGTATTTTATTTTCTTTGCACTATTTGTGACTGCAACAATTTTAGCATATTGATGACATCTATGAACAGTTTTTGCATACTGTTATTGTGTGATTTTGTGATTTTAGACAGACCTCTACTCCATTTATTCAATCCTTCACTCTCTACCATGTTTGAAGCAGCTTACTGCCTTACCATAGCTCATGTAAATTGAGCGCACGAGATGAGAAAATGACTTATTAAGTGCACCTCATATGCAAATGATATACGCACTACCATTTGTCTGACTGTGGCCTTGCCAAAAACTATTTTGTTGTGAGTGTGTGCCATTTAGTAAACGTACTGTGCAGCCTATTTGAGTTTTCTAGTGGACTGTTCTATTTTCCTGTGGTGAGATGTTTTTTGTTAGTATGGGCTTTTTTCCTTGAGAAAAAAAAGCTGCTGCATCTTCCTCTATAATCCTTCCCGCTGTACTTGGACATCTCTCTGTGAGACTGCTTTCAAAGTACAGTTCGCATCCTGAAAAGTATTTTCCCGCAAGTATTAGCCAAACCCTTGAAATATCAGCATGATTCCAGGATTTCAAGTAAATTACATTCAAAGAAAATTTTGCTGACTTAACAGCCTGTTCATCTAGTATACTCAACGTGCCTTCACGCTAAACAGACTGCATTTGGATGGGCATTAGATCTTTGGCAGTATGTTTCATAGACAATAGATATGTTTTGAGGACGCAGTAGTTAGGAGTCTGAGTCAAACACTGAACCCTCGTTCCCTGCATTGCGTACCTGCCGCTCACCAGTTAACTCCACCCCTCCCCCAGTCCGTGTGACTCCATCCTCCCCTCTCCCTTGAGTCAGTGCTGAATCTCCACAGCTCTGTGTGAAGGACCTCTGGTCCTGTGGTGTGAGTTCAGATTAGCATACATGGCAGCTTTTCTATAATTAGGGGATATATCACATGGAGTGTTATAGAGCGGAACATACCAGTGCTGCATGACATCTCTCTCTCTCTCTCTCTCTCACTCACTATCTCTCTCCACCTCTCTCTTTCTCTCTTTTACACTCTTCTCCCTTTCTTTCTCTTTCTCTCTATACATCTATGATTGTGTGTTTTTCCTGTCTATATCAGTGTGTGTGTTTGTGTGTGTGTGTGTGCGCGTGTGTGTGTGTGTGTGTGTATGTGTGTGTAAGACTATGTCTGTGTGTGACTGTTTATGTGACAGTCCCAGCTGTCTGTGGTAGCACCTGCATCACTACTTCCCTCTTAGAGCAAGTTTAGAAACAAGTACTGAAAGGGCGATGGTGAAAGGGAGGGGGAGAGGGGAGGGATGGGGAATATGTAGAGGGAGGGGAGACAGAAGAAGAGAGGAGTAGAAGGGGGGAATGGGGGATGGATGGAGGTAGGGGCAAAAGGGAGGGAAGAGAGGAGAGGAATGCATGAAGAGAGGGACAGAGGGATTACAAAGGAGAGGAAAAGTAACAGCCTAAGTGCTGTGCAAATTGAACTTCTCTTCAATTGTATCCCGTCTCATAGGGAAATGAAAGATAAACACTACTTTCTCTTCTCCTCCCTCAGAAGTCAGCTGACCTCATTTGTTCTTTCTCGGGTCGGAAGTTGTCCTCCATCAGGGTGTTAAAATTCGTAAGACGGGTCCTGGGGGGCCCCACTCCCCGCCTTTGTTCACGCGAAAATGAGGGGAACTGCAGTTATTCAGAGAGCTGTCATATTTAAATGGGATGCGGCTTGAGAAGTGAAGGGTGCGGTAAAAAACGAGTTTGGAGCTGTTGCCCTGAAACGGAAACTGGAGATGTGGACAGTTCCTTGGCGGCCTTTCAAGGAGGCTTGTTTTACAGATTAGCGCTGGAATAAATGCAAAGAAATGATCTTTAAAATGCCTGCGGACATCCTTTAGAAGTGAAGCTTCAATCTCTTTTCTTTTTTCACTCTTTCTTCTCACTTTTATTTCCCATGATCCTCCATTCATCTCCCTCACCGTCCCTCTTTCATCAGCCTCCCGCCTCTCTCCATCCATCTTGTTTTATTTATGTCATTTTCTGTCTTTTTCATAGTCCTCTCTTATTCCTCTCTTTCTACATTTTACTCATCTCTGCTGTTGCATCCTCTTCTAACCTCTATCCTTTTTATTTTCCATTTTCTCTTCCCCTCCTCTCTCCCTCTCCTAGCATCATTCTGTCCTCTACCTTCCCTCTCTACCTCTTCTCTCACTCTCTTTTCCTCTTTCTCTCTTTGTCTCCTCCTCTATCTCTCTCTCTCTCTCTATCTGCATATTACAAAAAAGATTAATGCCGTACCCAGTTTCACTGATACTTGTGAGGTTGGGGTGGGTGTAAGGTGAGGTGGATTATTTAGGGAAGAATATTTTTACTTTTCAGTTTTTTTTTTTTCATTGACGATGAATTTTTTGCTGGGAACACTTGGTGAAAGGAAATAGATTATATGAAAAATATAAATTTTGAGTTTTATATATAAATCCCCCCGTATCGCTCTCTCTCTCTCTCTCTCTCTCTCTCTCTCTCTCTCTCCTTTTTGCTGTCCTCACTCTATCTTCCTCCTTTTGTCTCTCTCTCTCATTTTCTCTTTTTCTTTCTCTCTGTTTTTATTTCTGTTATCCCTTTTTTCTCTTTGATTTTTGAAAAAAATGTTACTTTGTGAAACATTACTTTTCCATTTTTATCTTGTAAGTTCTTTTGTTATGTGGTTGTCTGTGTTGGGTTTATGGTGCTGGAGGAGTCTGGTTTACTGTGGGTGCTCATGTTTTTTAATGCTGTTTTGTTAAGTCTTGTGTTATTGTGACAATAAATGTGTTTGGAAACTAAAACTCTCTCTCTCTCTCTCTCCCTCACCCCCCTCTTCTCTCTTGCTGTGCCTCCTCCTCACTCTACTTTTCTGTGGGAGTGGGTTTGTTGTTTTGTTGATCGATTAGCTCGAAGTTCTGTAATATCTTTGCTGTGGTATTGTGTTTTTACATCCTTTTTTATACTGCAATTATTGCGCTATTTTATCTTGTTTGTGGTTTTGCTTTTTGAACCGTAAAGGATTGCTATCCGATTTCATTGCACTTGTCCAATGACAATAAAGGCATTCATTCATTCATCTGTATTGAGCCATATATAAATTAAATATGTATTAACCCTAGATGAGCACAGAGGAGCTGGAGCGCTACGTGAATCAGCAGTTTGACGAGCTGCACAGACTCGTCCGGCTCGAGGAGAAGCGCACTCTGCACCTGGTGGACCTGAAGGAGGCCTTCCTCACGGCACAGGCCGCCGAGAAGATCGCAGAGATCGCCGTGCATACCGAGCGCCTGCAGGAGGAGATGGACTCCATTACCCAGCAGCTTGGGGCCCTAGATCAGGGGGAGGAGCCTGCTCCTAACCCCGTTCCCATGGTGAGCTAAAGTCCCGCCCAATAGTTCAAAACAAATGAAGCTCCATTTGCCCGACAAATATTATACTGCAGCCATAATGCACATTTTCACAAGAGTTAACTCCGTAAAACTTATGGACCCATATATGGTTCTATCAGATGCAGCTGATATATTGATACCTGTTGAACTTCAGGCCTATTTAAAATTTTAGTGGAGATCCCAAATTTTCCAACAATCCCAAATATGTCCTGCTGAATTAAAAGAAAATGTGTATTAAATGATGCATAATGTCTAGATATTCTCCATTTGATGATGCTGTGGCCATAAAAACATGGCACCCTGGGTTTGTATATTTCTCTCAATAAGTGTCATGTAGCTCCTACCTAATGGAGAACTTAAGTGAAACGCTGGAGTTTAAGGGGTTAATAGAAATAATAAATGACAATCCTAAATTATGTATTGATATTTGACAGATAAATGTATACATTTATGTGAGCACATGTACTGTATATACAGTATGTATAACAAAACATAGAAATAAATATTATGTATGTATAAATATAGTGCATACATTATATAAATATGTATTCATACCATCTGAAATAACATGCATGCACATGCACACACAATGCATTGCCACTTGTCTCTGTGACTAATGCCCCTCATACGTGGATAAAATTACACATCAAGACTCCCCATCATGAGCCGTAATGGCAGATCATTTTATGCCGGCGGGCTGTATTTATCACCGCAGCTCCTGTTTGCCAATTCACTGTGTCACTGTGATTGATGGACAGCCATCTCTATGGTGACTGAAAAACCAGTTCTAATTAGAATGGGAGAGTCGGGCATCATGATGGAGCTAATACCGGCTGTCATTCATTCACATCATGTATGTACAAACCAATCAAATGGTTCTGTTTGCTGGAGATAGAGCAAAAATACTCACTCTCTTCTTAGTGCTAGCAGGTGCTTTCCATCTCCCGTCAATTCAACAATGACAAGAAATAAGACACTCTTGAGGATTTTGACAGAAATGTGCAGATTTTCTTTGGGTCGGCTTGACATTAGCGTTAGTTGAGGTCAGTTTTGGGAAAGAAAAAAAAAAGACAGAAAAGAATAGCCCTGCAGAGCCAAGTTTGGTCCACCTGGATCAAAGGCTAAAACCAACCAATCTGTCCCCTCGAAACTCACAACCCTCCTTTGTGCCTGTATTTATCTCCTCTCTCCCCCAAGGACATTCCCACAGTGCTTAGCTCCCCACCCCGCCCCAGGTTAGCTAGGAGTGTGATTACTTCCGGACAGAAATCAAAGGACGTACCTCACCCATTCCTCACGATCAGACGCCTCCTCTCCCTCCCTGATCTAAGGCTGGTAGCTGCTTAAAGGAGAGTCCAGATTAGCACAGCTTTAATGTCTGCCGCTCCCGAGCTGCAGATTGCCTCTCAGGAGTGAGAAATGGCCAGCTCTCTGGCTGAGTTAATTAAAGCCCTAATTGAATGCCAATGGTTGCCCTGTTTGTTCGCTCGTGTAAGCCGTTCGCCTGTGAGTAATGCGCGGCGTGATTCGCGATGCCTTTCCCAGAATGCAGTTTTCGTCTAATTGAGCTCGGGCTTCGCGCGACTGTATAGCAAAATGGAAAATGGTTCCTGTCACTTACTGCCGCTAAACAGAAGATTGCAAATAGTTTTTTTCTTCTCTCCTTACTCAAGATCCTGATAGCCTGCAGTGATCTGATTTGTAAGCCGCTCTGTTCAAATGGTACTCATGGGATCTAGAAAATAAATTTGCCCTGTTCCTGGAGAGCTGCTTAATTTTAGCTGCCATTTAAAAAAAAAAAAAAAAGATAGGATGAAAAAGCTGATGAGGTTTGCTGTACAGGCCTGACAGGGAGTCATAATTCACAGAAATGCATCTGCCTGAATGCTCATGATCACTAAATCACAGCTCTCAGCTGCATCCATGATCTGCATCCATGATTTGTATTGTTGTTTACCTCCTCAGCAGCTTTTCAGAAAGTATTTCATCCCAAAACCCCAACCTGCCCCTTCTTCCCAGAGGAAAACCCTGGTTTGCTGAGTAAAAGCCTTTCCCAAGATTTTTTTCCCAAATCCCCAGGATTTACAATCCGTGATATTCTTCTTTCAGAAGGTACGAATAATTAGTGAAATTAGTTGGCCAATTTCATTGGTGGGAGAAATATGGGTGGAATTTTAACTCTCTGAATCTTTGATCAACCCCCTCTGCCTTTGTCATTGAACGTTCATCCATCCATTATTTAGCCAATGTACTCCTTATCAGGGTTTCGGTGGGAGCTGGAACCTATCCCAGCATTCAAAGGGGCAAGAGGCTGAAACCCATCCTGGACAGTTTGGCTATCCAAACAGTTTGGTCGGGAACACACACTATTCATGCAAACACTCATACCTATGGGCAATTAAGACTCACAATTAGCCTAACAAGTGTCTTTGGACAGTTAGAGGAAGCCGGAGTATCTGGGGAAACAAACACGAAAATATGCAGCACTAAAAAGCTGATAACATCATAGCGAGATTACTGAGGCAAGCATCACCGACAACTCAAAAAGACTGTCAGGACAGTCCCAACTTCTGCGAGCACTCAGTATTTATTAACCCTTAGAATGCTGAATGCAGCTATTGTTGTTCAATGATGTGAGATATGAAAATCAAAGCTGTTGTAAACCTATCATGTTGCCACATGATAGGTTTTCAACAGCACAAAATAATTCATTATCTTAATTAAAAAATTATTTCAGTGCTCTAAGGGTTAAATACAAAGAGCATCTCTTCATGGAGTCTATGTGTAAGCATTCGCGATGAACAGACATGCATTGTACTTCGTATTTGTAGCCGTTGTTAATTTGTTTTTATGAAACGGAAAAAAAAAATATCTGGCATCTGATGCTTATTAAGAAGAGCATTACGACATTTATGATCGAGCTGCCATTAACACATGTTCATAACTGTTCAGGGAACGTGTCTTCAGGGTAAGCCAAGAACAGGATAATGTGCGACAGTCTTTCAGTAAACCCTGCACTGTGTGGGAACTTAAAATACACTTTTCCCTCACACCACTCCACCCTCAAATCTCCAGCCCAGACAAACTCCTGGGAGGAAAGAGTAATGGAGTAAGAGTTTAATTCACCAGTGCAGAATTAGCTCGCCTGATGAGGCTGTAGTTTTCCCCGGTGGAAACAGAGGACCGTTTCTTAGGTCTCGGACATTAGACATTTTGATGAAGACAAAGTCTTCTTGACGGAGCGGATTTCATCATGCGGATTACCGCCATGAGGGCAAGCCTGAGCAGCTAAGGCGTTAAAGGCTCAAGCTGTGTATTTATTTCTGAAATGCACAGCCTCCTATTTTACAGTCTAATCTGCTGATCTGTCATTAAATCAATACAGGGCGCTAGCAGGTAAGCAGTATTACAGCTGCTGGCTGTGTTTACTGTTGAGTGAGAGGGTCTGTGATTACCCTGCACACAGCTCCCTGCAGATCTGTCACATCTCTCATTAACGTCTTCTCTGCCACGCCGGAGTATACACTGACCTGAGCAATGCACACTCAGACACCCATGCGTACACACACACACACACACTCATGCATCCACACAAATTCACTTTCACACATGCACACACGCAAACACGCACTTGGTGAAGTACTATCTGGCCTGGGCAATACACACACAGACACCCGCACGTACGCACACACCCACACACCCACACAGACACGCATACACAGACAAACATATACACGCACACGCATAAACACACACTCGGAAAAGTACAAACTGGCTTGAGCAATACACACACACATACACAAACACACGCTTGGACATGTACACTCTGGTCTGGGAATTACAAACACACCCTCCCACGCTCATACAAAAACACATACACACAAACATACACTCACATGCACTGATGCACACACAGACACACACACAACACAGGAGTACAGACTTCATATTGAAACATATTGATCAGTCTCTGAGAGAGAGCTTAAGGCAGTCAGCATGACTTGAGTCTGGTGGCTCCAGCAGCTCTGGAGCCATTCAGTGTGAGAACCAGGCCAGAACCAGACCATATAAAGACAAGATGGGTCATCTGTAATGGGAAAATCACATTGGAAGGTGTTACAAGGATGACTGGAGTTTTGGCTCTTAGCTTGCCTAGGAGTACAAAGTCATCCCCTAAAACAAATGATGAGTGTGAAAGAAAAGACAGGCTGTTAATCGATTGTATGGGGTCTTACCTCTGGTCATTACACTTGACTAGCTCCTACCGCAGGCTCCGCATGAGCAGCCAGCTTCGACAGCGTCTGTACAAGGTTGTTTTTTAGGTTTAATTAAAGGTTGGGGTAAAGCAAAAACAAATCAAGGCTGGTTTATAATTCCACCGGCAAAGGTACTGATGCGGGTAATCCAGTGACACGTCTTTCAGTCGCTGTTCAGAAGTGTCAAGGTGTCATTCACAGATTTTTGGCGTCAGTGGTGAAAGTATCTGTTGTATTCTACCTGTTACCCAGATGCCTTATCAGCACTTGGGGTCACCAGTTTAATTGATAAGCTCCACCCACAGCCAGCCGACCCAAAGAGAGAAGGAACTAGAGAACATCTTTTTTGCTGAGCCAAAAAATAATAAATGTCACCCAAAGTGGGTACATTCATCCTGTGACCTTTGACCCAAGTGAACCTAACATGGTGAATGCACAACTAGAGACATTGGTGTAAAAATATCGTATGAAGTCCATGTGGTTGGCAGTTGCTGAGATCTTGTCTGCACAAAATAAAACACATTTTCATGTCCAGTGACCTCGACCTTTGATCCAGGTGAACCTAGCATTGTGGATGCACAACTAGACATGTGTATAAATACATGCCAAAAGTATGAATCTATTGTGCTAAGTGGTTGCTGAGATCTTGTCGGCACAAGAAAGTGTGAAGCTAATGGCGACGCAGATGGGAAAGCAGGGAAAACCACTTGGTATGCCCTTCAGGCGACCTAATTACTATTGTGATAACTGAAGAGCTAAACCTAACAAAGGCCAGATGCACATCCCATTTCAAAGAAGTCATACTAAGCTTATGGTTGCCTTTTACTCTCTGAATGAGAATTATAGACAAAAAAGATGACACACGAGGACTGGACACGTAATCAGCCCGGCAGCTGTAGTTGCATTTTAATTGGAGAACTGTCTTTTCCTCCAATGGTGTGTCAGAGTCACCAAGACTGGGCGTGGCTATTACGGGTTTGCACCTTCCAAATCTTCCATTGAACCTTGATCTTTGGCTGCTTCATTTACTGCAGATGGTGTGGGGCCCTGAGAGAGTTTTGTATCTGTCAGTTTGTTATGGGCGTGTGAACACCAGAGCTCCCGACTGACAGCTTCGAGCCTGCTTTACTTTTGACTGACATTTTTCCTTCCTCTTTTCTTTTCATTTTCTTTCTCTTCTTATGCTGCAGGTTGCGGAACCCAGGCCAAGGTAAGAGAAGAAGACTATGTCTTCCAAGCCCCCTTCTTTAGCGCATTTCTAAGCAGGCTGTCTTATGTATGGGTGTCATGGGCTGTTTCTCCTGGAGTGTGATGATCTGTGTGCCAGCAGGAAAGCGACACCTCCCCCAGTCCCCCTCACCTTCTCTATGCGTCCCTTTACACCTCTCCAATAACATCCCCTCCCCCTCCGATCATCGCATGCATGCCTGTCATGTTGGCAATTAGTACCTTTCATCTCCCGAACCACTGGAATCAGTGGTGGGAGGATGACCTGTGTTGTTCTGTCAGATGTTTACAGTGAAGAGAAGTAAAATGAGCAGCCCTGTGGTGGGTTTGGAGGGGGGTGGCGGGTGTTGGTCTCTGATCTGGTAGTTTTTGACAGCTCTGAAGGCTACTGTTTATCAAAGCTTGAGGCAACAATCTGAATATTTCAGTCGGAGAAATGCACCAATCACCCAATGTGGGCACTCTCATGACAATACGTGAAACTTACTGTCCACAGCTTACCGCAAAATCCAGCACTGCAAAAAGTGTCTGCCTTAACAAGTCATTTAGTCTCAATATAAGAGTGAACTTCCAAATTTTTCTCTTAAAAGTAGAAAGTATTTGCTTATTTTCAGTTACCATGAGCTTGACAAGTGACATTTTCTTATCTCATGAGCAAATGTAGACATGAGTCAGAATTATCTCAGTTCAGTGGCAAAAATGTTTGTCTTTCATCTGAAAAAAGACAATATAGCCAATTAATTGTTTTAAGTCTTAATACGAGATTAAAGCGCTTGGTAAGGTGGACTTATCTTTCATTCCTCGCAGTGTGAAGCACACAGTTTTCTATGTCTTTTGATCCACACCCCCACACCCTGCCTGAAAGACAAGCAGGCAACCCCTGCAATAAGTTTTTTTTTAAAACAAAGTTTTTACATTTTGAATCCTTCCCCAAATCTGTATAAATTATCTTTGTATATGGAATCCAGAACCTCTAATTGTGTTTGCAACATCCCGCAGAGGTCCTCAGACCCCCTGTGGATAACCTTGAAATTACAAGCAAGTTGTCCCACTAGCCTCTGCATGCTGCATTTCCATCAAAGTGATTTATTGCAGTAATTTTGAATAACAGGCATTACCTCCCCGTCATTACTGCCTTCAGTGGAGGCTATGAGTTGTGCCACACCTTGTGCTTGAACCTGTAATGCCTCAGCTCAGTGGCGCATACTCATTAGCACTCCCACAGATCGATGACCTCTCCTTAAAGAAGCAAGGGTGCACCTGCAACTACTCCGCACTCATCTGGGTGAGAGACCGGGAAGGTCAAAGGGTTAAACCGGGGGAGGTTGTGTTGTGTCTGTGGGCTCTGCTTTAAAATGGAGTTATTGATCGTGCCCCAGGCTGTGGCAGGTTATCGCCATGTCGTCCCTCTGCTTTGATCAGACTTGGCCGGCTGGAGACACTCTTCCTCCTGTCTCTGTCGACCATCTGCACATCTTTGTGGAAGAGCTTAAATCAGAGGCCTGGAGTGTAGGGAGGGCGAAGCTGATTAATGCTATTGCTTCAAAAATAATCTTTGCCAGCATCAGGCGCAATCTCTGAGGCCTCTAATCATAGCCGACACTACAAGAGATCATTGTTTACAAGTGTCTGGGCCCTAATAACATCCATCGCTCAACGAGTTTTGTACCTTGGGGTTACATTGTGCATTGTTTTCAGTGGAATCACGGAGAAGTGACTAAAATACAAAACGGTTGGCAGTCCAATATAGTGGATTGGGAGCTGGTTTTGAAACTTTGAGGTTGCAGGCTTGAATAACGGGTGTGGGACTCCTGGCGCGAGTGGTAAATATGCAGTTCTATACCTGGACTGTATTTTTTGTCCTCACTGGGAACAGATTATAGCATCATGTGGATAGGAGGCAGTGACTTAGCTTCCACATTTGATCCACCAATAAAATCCCCATTTCCCTGCATGGTTTCATAACAGCATGGCAAAATATTAGAATTTCAAATTAGGCTATTATTATCATGTTTTGTGGAGGCTGTCATTCTGGATGATTCAGAGGCCATCACAATAAGATTTGTTCAGCACAGATCCTTAAAAGACTTGGACAAATGCTTCGAAAAAACACAGAAAAATAATGTACCAGGACAGAGCTGAAAAGGCAATAAACAAGCAAAACAAAAAACTAAACAAAACTGCTGCAAGATAAGCACTCGCTGTATCTGAATCAAGGGAACACATGAAATAGCATTCAAATTATCATGAAAGAGCAGCATTTCCTAACATCATAGCATAGAAAATTGCAAGGAGAACCACTAGAGAGAAGATATCATCAGAAAAGCATCACTGCTGAGAGCAGAATATAAACTCTCGTAAACCTGTGCAGAACCCAATACCACATTAGAGCAGGCGCTTGCAGGCTTAGCTTTGAATATCTGGCCAGCGTATTTAAAATTAAATCAGGATTTTCCAATCAGTTTTAAAACAGCTGTGTCCCTACTGCTGTGCTTGTAAACTCTGCAGTCTTTTTAAACCATGTGGAGTACATTTCATAGTTGCTACATTAGTAGGACACAGTATTTAGAGTAGGGCTGCCACAGCCCTTTTTCTCGAGATCTGCCGTTCCATAGTTTTTCCTTTTCTAACAAAGCACTCCTCATGCATTCGCTAAAAATCACTTTTATGTTGCTGATTGGTAGAATCCAGTGCTTGGCTGTCGAATGAGGTGTATATTTTGGTGCTTGAGTCAAAAGCTACCATGTAGTAGATATCCAGGAACAGGGTTGGACAGCCTTGGTCTTGGTTTCAAATGAGGTTTGCTTTGTTAAAGGGGCAATATCATGGCCCAGCATGCATGAGGATTACTAATAAATTATTAGAGAGATTGTTCATTTGTCTGCAACCTAGGTTTTCAAATGTGACTTTGATCTCTTGCAATATAACTGAGAGTATAATGTATTGTGATACCTGCAATTTTTTGTTCATTTTGTAACATACCACGTGTAATCCAATATTATGGACAGTGAAGTCAGTCGAGATTCCACAAGGGCCCGTTTCTTTCCAGTAGGCATGGCCAGACGTAACAGCATCCAAACAAACATCTCAAAGTTTTCCGGGTGCTCGTCAGCGAGATTCTGAGCTTGCTCATGTTCGGGTATCCTCCGCCCTTGTTCTGAACTTGTGATAGTTTTGACCAATGAGTGTAAAGATGCAGGGGCTGACAGGCGCATGCTTTGGAGGAAAGCCGCGAACTGTCTCTCTCTCCTGAGCTGGCAATAGTATACGAGCAAGCCTTGAACATAGTTCTCGGATTGGGGATTCCAAATTGGGGTGGGATTGGAGATGCCAAAAAAAAAAAAAAAAAACATCTCAAAGTTTACGAAGTCCCGCCCTAAGTGAATAATCAGCTTTTTGAAAGAACAGTTATGATGAACCGCTATGAATAACTACATAAAACATTAAGCTAGCAATTTCTATTAGTGACGAACTTGAAAGAATTGGTCTTTTTTTTTTTTTCCAAGTTCACTGCACATGCTCGACCATGACAGTGCCCCTTTAAGCATGGAATGAAACCGATCAGCAGGTAGATTACCACGAATAGGAGTATGCAGTTGCAAGGTAGAGATGCGGAGCTACTAATTGGTGGAATCATGTGCACTAAATTTGGTTTGAAATTAGAATCTACGGGGACTGTTTTGGGCTGCTCTGCTCTGAAGGAGTGGGCAGCATCAGTCTACATGATGTACAGTATTTATGGGCCCCGGACCATGGCTTGTGCAGTAAGGACTGTAATTGGACTCCCATAGGTGGAGTTTGAGGTTAGACGGCACTGGAGGGGCTTGAATCCAGGCTTTGAGGGAGCCGGGAGCGCCTGGCCTGGCTGGGGATTTAGCAGGGTGCTAATGCTAATGGTGTGCAGACAGTGGAAACTGATTACCGAGCAAAAATCACTCCCCCAACACACTTTCCCTGATCCAGGGCCTGTGCAGTTGTGACAGTGGTCCCAAACTGACGACTGACACCCTCCCACACATATACACACACACACACCCCTGCAACACACACCCTTCTGCCACACCCTTTAAATGCCCTTCTTTTCTGTTACCATAGAGACAGCTAAAACTCACCCACACTCCCTCAGACTGACAGCATACTCACACGCGCGCACACAAACACACAAGCTGTCTCACACGTATTCTCATGGATAAACTCATGCACAAGCACACGCACAAACACACACACACACACACACACACACACACACACAAACTCCCTCTCTTGTATACTCAGGCATTTTAAACTCATACACGAGCACACACATAGGCCCACAAAGGAATTATATTACAGAATTTTATCTTCTGGATCTAATCTTTAAGAGCTGAAAAGAGAGACAGAGGGAGAGATGGAATTAGAAGAGATGATGTCAAACAATAATGCCGCAGTTGCTTTGCCGGCTTGCATTTGAGTCTGTTGTGCTTCCAATAAAGCAACAGTAATCTGAATTGAATGAGAGAGGGAGAGAGCCACACAGTTGGATGGAGAAAGGGAGGGAGAGTGATGTAGAGAAAAGGTCGGAGAGGCAAGACAGGTTTCCATTTAATAGCACATATTGAAATAAGCAAAATCTGCTTTCTCATCTCAGTCTCCCATCATATTGATCCCTCAATAACGAATCACTTGGATGGATACTCAATTTTGTGTATCTCTCCAGTGAAATAATGAAATCAAGAAGGGACTGAGTATGTTTCATTCAGGAGCATGAGGGAGGGGTGATGAACAGAGTTCTCTTGGGGAGGGAGTTCAGGTGGCGTTCGCAAACAGACACTGTCTCACCCAGACAGAGCTGGAGGGGTCCCCAGGGCCACAGAACACACAGGGAGATCCCCGGGGGCGAACGTTCATAATTTCTCCATATTTTCTGTCTTTTCCTTCCCTCCCTTGTGAAAAATGCAGAGTGTACGTCTCCTCAGACGCTGTGAGATGTGCCGACGTGCTTTTGTTTGTTTATAATCAGGAACCCTGTGGGAGGCAGCCAGCTTCCTGTGGAAAACATTAAAGCGTATTTGTGTTGAGTTCCTTAAATATGGAATATAACGCTGCTTTGCGTTTGGAGCTACAGAGAGCCCCACTTTATCATTCTGTCCCACCCAAGCCGAAGATTTCATCATTCACAGAAGCAGCCTCGTGTAAAACGAGGGGGGGGAAAATGAAATTTCAGTTTTTAATAAAGGCCCAGGATGTGTTTGTATTGAAGGGCATCTCTGGTATTTTTATGAAGTTTATGAACTGCTTGCCGCCAGTCATTTACAGTTTAATCTATGTTATATTGCAATCTCTTTATTGATGCACATATCCGAACTGGTCTACAGAGTTGGGGAGCATCAGCCTTATTCATTACACATGATCACATTTATTTCATTTAATTTCCTTAGTTGCTGTTTGTTGCTTTTCACTTGGCGTGCATGAAGATTGATGATGTTGGTGGTGTAGCTTCTGCACAGTTTGTGATTACATGCTACATAACAAACTATATTGTATGGTTGGTGCCACACAAAGATAACAGAATATTTTGTTATTATTATACAGTAGGTAACATTAATAGCATTTATGGGACCCTCCTGATTTGCTTTTCATGAAAAACATGAAATATCATTTTCTTTTAATGATATTATTACAGAGGGATTCTGATATCACTTGGTGGTTTTGGACAGACCTGAGCATGTGAATTATGACTGTATGGGAGTCTGTGCACTGTTGGCTTGGGTTTGTGTTGAAACCTACAGTATATGTTGAAAATTGTGTGCCTGCATGCAGAGTAGAGAGTATGCATTGTCTGCACAGAAGCCAGTTCGCTGTGCGCGTGTGTGTGTGCTCACATTAAAAAGTGTCTTTCATTGAATCGTTTTACTGGAAAATATGCAGGTGCTGCAGATGCACTTTAAAGGAAGTTAGACATTCAGGCATTCTCGTGTAATGATAGAAACGCCCCCATTAAAGTGAGGTTATAAATAGGTTACCCTATTCTGTCTCAGAAATAAATGCGCACAAAAACTGACCACTGTATTAATGGGCTGCAGTGGGTTTTGAAATGAGGGTCACGCCAGAAGAGAAAGCTCGGGCTTGCCGTCTGCCACTGGGCCTTACTAGCCTAAAGCGATGACTGACACCAAGGGCTTTATGAAGCAGGCAAATCTTTTATCTTTAGCGCAGAGAACAGGTTAGCCATTGAGAAAAGAAGCGCACACATCCCTCATTAATCTTCTAGACAGCTCTGGTGTCTGGTTCGTGCAGCATCTTCTTAATAACCGATCGCACATGGACAGAGGTTTAATAGAATAGAGAAAAACCACAGGAGGCAGTTTTTTTTTTTTGCTCCTGTGAAACGGCTGCCATTTTATTCTCAATGCCTCGATGCTGGAATCAATTTGTCTGGAGGTTCAAATCAGCAAGGCTAGGGAATAGACAAATGGGTGAATTTTCGGGAGCACTGACACTCGAACAGCTGAAATGAGGCCTGAGAGTGATTGACGAAAATGTCTTCCGATTTGTAGCTCTTCACTGACAGGTTTGAGAACTGTCATTCCGTTTTTGGTTGCGGTGGATAAGCGGATTCTGCTGTAGTGATAAATGTAAAAAAAAGACTTGAAGATATTGGAAGTCAGTGACAGCCCTGTGGAGTACTGCTTGTATGTATCTAAAGGTAGTGTTTCACACTTCGACCAGTTCATCTTGTACCCTGATATTTTCTCACTTGCCTAGAAAAGCATGTTACTTGCTGATTCTCAGCTTATAGAAAGATGTGATGGATTTTCTTGAGATCATCTGAAGTCATGTGCATATAAGTACAGTAATTTATTCCCCAAATGTTGAAATTGCCTCTATTTTTTACTGTTTGGAATTTGCAGATTTGTGCCTCTTGAGTTTTTACTTTCCTGCCCATATCTGATCCTGGAACACAGTAGCTGTAGCTTGAGCTGAATTAATTACTTATAAACTTTTTATTTCTATTTATGGCTCATAAGTTAAGGCAAAATTCACATATTCAAGTTGATGCACAGTAGTAGACTATGAGCCAGACTTACTTCTGCATGTTCAAAAGCTTTGAGCATGTGTAAAACCAATGACATGGCCTATGATTGGAGAAAAAGAAATACCCTGACCAATCCTTGGTCATGTTATTGGTTTTGCATGTGCTAAAAGGTCTTGGCACATCTTGGTCACAGTGAGTAAGTGAAGAGGTTTTGGTGTATATGGGTAAAGAAGGGGCTGGAAGTTCCAAGGGCAGTGACTATAAATATCTGAGGACATTGTTGCATTCCTGCCTGGCTCCATAGACCAGTGTGAAAGTTTGGATATTGGCCCAGTGTCAACTACTCAGTCTGTGAACGAAGAGCACAGGGTGTTGATCCGGTTGAATGAAGCTACTCAATCCACTAATGCTCCTAAGCTACTGTGATGAAAGGCCAGCCGACTCTGAACAAAGTGTTCACGGCAACAAACGAAGCGAGGATGACGGCTCATTTATGCTGTGCTGATGGTCGCCTTATCTCGTACTCGCAAATGGAGCGAGCTGAACCACTTTTAGGAAAGCCAAAAGTCATAATGTGTTAGGAAATGTAGGGCAAACTTTAGTAGAGAGTGTTTATTTGAGGCACAAGCAGTTCCAGACACATACTGAGCAAGTGTCAGTGAGACGTCTCAGCCCTTCAGTTAGCGTGACACTGGTTTTGAAACGGTAGGTGCATCCAGCACTCCTGTTATTTACCGGCAGTATAAGGAGCAGTTTCCTCGCAACACTTGGAGATGTGATTATTGGTGGGATATCATGCGCTAGGCGATATCCTTCCCGCAGGCGACTCCTCTCCCTCCTGTCACGTCAGGTCATTGACGTTCCCTGCGGTAAACAAGGAGGAATTCTTCCAGAAGAAACCAAAAGAAGGCCTACAAGTGATGGAGAACAGTTTCTTGTGTTACAAAGTAGTGGGTTAGTGTGGTAACTCTGGTTAGAGAAAGCCCAGACCTTCTCCAAATCTGAAATATTAATTTGAAGTGAAAAGAGCTGTTCTGGGTCTTACTTAGAGCGGTTATCTGGATATTTTCGCAAAGACATGTAATGCAAGAACCTGTTTTTGTACCAGTCCTGACTGAAATACTTAACTTGCTAGAAGCAGGATCATGCAGTTTAGTTGTTGGATAATTGTTTCGAGTTAGACCTAGAACAGCTATTTCAATCAGGAGAGACCAGTTTAAAATTTCAATTTCTTCTTTTTTTTTTTTTAAATTTGGCATCTCCAATCCCACCCGAATCTGGAATGCCCAATTGGGGAACTATGTACGACACTTTCTTGTATGCGACCACTTGCTGCCAACTCAGGAGAGTGAAGACAGTTTGCGGCTCTCCTCCGAAGCACGTGCCCATCAGCCACTGCTTCTTATACACTCATTGGCTGAATCATCGCAAGTTCAGAACGAGGGCGGAGGATACCCGAACATGAACAAGCTTAGAATCTTCCTGAGGAGCGCCCATCTGGCCAACAGGAGGCGCCTAAGCAACGAACAACGGAACCATGTCATATTACCCTTCCCGGCAGACCCTTCCCAATTTGCATCCCTGTAGCTCAATGGCCAATTGTGCGCTACGCTGAAAAAGCTGCCGACCACTGCCGGATGGTACGACTGGGGCTCGAACCCGCATCGTGATAGTCACTTCAGCTTCGCAGTGCAGTGCTTTAACCGAGTGAGCTATCCGGCAGCACAAAATTTCAATTTCTAATTGACCAATCTAAAATTACACTTTGGCGTGGACTCCATTCAGGCTGATTAGCAATCATGGGATGGATTGCATGATTGGGCAACATCTTTACTCCCTGTTTGTCATCCATTGGATATTGAATGGAGACTTAATGCTGGTGGAGAAGGAGGTGTTCAAAGGAGCCCTGAACTTGCCAGTATGTTGGTGGACCTTGTCTTAAGGCCGGTACACGCTGTACGATTTTATCAATCTTATAAGACCATTGCATGACACACTATGCGACTTGGATCTAATAAACTTTCGTACGACGTCAAGTTTGATGTGCACAGACTGTTCGATGGCCGTTTACTGAATCGCAGGTTACGACGTACGTCAATATGCAACATCATCAGCGTACAACATCCATCTGCGCTACCATTTGCATTGGCTGATTAGTAGATGTAGGTCATAGCAGCTGTCACACTGTAAGACAGTCATCCTAAATTTCTGACACCGTCAGAATTTAATCTCAGGTTATCTTTGGTCGCAAGACGCTGACAACGGCTGTCCTTAAACTTGTCTCACAGTGCGATGTAAGACCACCGTTTTAGCGCCACGACCAAAGATTTCTCCACGTTTCTCCTACGATGGTCATCTTTCGTCTGGGACGGCCCAGAATCGTACAGTGTGTACCGGCCATTAATGGGCCTCAATGGGCAGGAGTTTCGCTTTGTAAGTCAAAGCATGTTGGTTTAACCCTTTGAGCGCCGAATACATTTTCAAGGAATTGAAAATGCAGTTATCCTGAGCTGTTGAAAACCTATCATGTGGCAACTTGTCTAAAAGAGCTTCCCTGCGGGAGCTCTTAACAGGTTGCCACATGATAGGTTTTCAACAGCATCTGACTTTGATATCTTACATCATTGGGCAACTATAGTTTCCCACGGCGCTGAAAGGGTTAATTCCGTGCTCTATGAATGAACCGCACCAGTTTCCCTGGACTAGACTGTGTGCTCAATGATGAAATGCTATGTACCTCCGAATGGTCTTAGTGGGGCAGTTTTTGGTGCCGGTGTGATCCTATTGGCTGCAGGTTCTAACTCCTCCTGAAGCTGGACATGAAAATCCCTCTCACTGAGCCATTTTCTATTTTTTTGTGGATGAGTCGCAGAGCAGCTGAGGTGATCGGTGTGGCGTAAACCTCAGGAAACGAGCCACGGCTCTAATATGATAATGCTCTTGGGGAGAGAGACAGCCGCTCTTAATTACAGCAGGAAACCCAGGCTGGTTACCGCTGCAGTCACTGCCGTTCGCCCACGTCTTTCATTCCACATCCATTCCACACCTTATTACCGCTGCTCCATACTCGCAATTCTGCCCTGTAAATAAATTACAGCAGCCATATTAGAGGTATTAAATTCAGGGAGATTTATTAGAGTGTGTGTGCTTATGTGTGTGTGGAGGGGGTCATGGGTAATTGAAACTGAAACCCAATGAAGATATACACTGATGAGCCAAAACGTTAAAACCACTCACAGATTCAGTGAATAATGTTAACTATTTCATAACGACAGCACATGTCCAGGTCTGCAGAGAGATCTTAGACTGTAAGCTGACAGTTAGTTCTCCTATTCAACATATTCGATGCGGGAGAAATGGGAACTGAACGACTTTCATGAGGGCCAAATCATTATGGCCTGAGAAGAGGGTTAGAGCATCTCTGAATTGGCAAGACTTCTGGGGTGCTCCCTGTCAGCAGATTTGAGTACCTACTGACAGTGGTCTTAAAAGGCTCATCTATGCATGAGGGCTATGAAGGCTGTCTCATCTCATCCAAACCGACAAAAGGGCCACTGTAGCATACGTTGCTAAGAATTTCAATAATATTTAAATGAGGAATGTGTCACAACATGTAGTGCATCATGCATTGCTGTGTATTACAATTTTTAGCTTGCAGACCAGACGAAGAGCACACTCTAACCCCAGTCCACCTCTAAAAGTGCCCCTAATGGGCAGCTGAGCTTCAGAACTGGACCTTGGGGCAGTTGAAGAAGGTTGCCTGGTCCAGTGAGTCCCATTGTCTGTTACGTCATGTGCTTCTGCTGGGTACGAGTGCACCATTTACCTGGGAAGAGATGGCATCAGGATGCAATGTGGAAAAAAGACAAGCTGTTGGAGGGAGTGTGATGCTCTGGGAAATGCTCTGCTGGGAAACCCTGAGTTTTAGAATTTAAGTGAAGCCAGTTTGATGGAGGTGTTTTGGCAGAACAAGGGGGACCTTAACTATGTTAGGCAGGTGGTTGTAGCTGATCGGGTGTGTGTGTGTGTGTGTGAGTGTGTGTGTATATTTCTTTTTTTTTTTCAGCCATGGAAATGATCGCTGGCAACAGCGTATTGTTGGCGTCCCCGATATTTGAGCACCCACAGACACACAGCAGTCATGTCAAAACTTGGCTGGATACACACATTCTCCCTCCCTCTCACACGCACAGTCCTTGAAAGGGTCATACAGTTGGCAGCGAATGAATATATGATAGTGGGATGGCGGGGCGGTGGAGGGAGGAGGGGTTACAGATAATGTACTGGCAGAGGAAGTGCAGCTGAAATGTGGATTGGAGGGAAAGGGCTGTAAAGCAATCAATGTTGCGCGTGATTGGGTTGCGGCTAGTAGAATGCAGGGGGGTGGATGATCGGACGAAATAAGGATGTAAAACGCGGTAGGGTATGTGAGTGCATTATTAAGGTTGTAGAATGCAGGAGGGTTGGTTAGTGGGGACATTAAGGAGGGTATGTGAGTGGGGGCATTAAGGAGGGTAGGTGAGTGCACTATTAAGGCTGTAGAATGGAGCAGAGTAGGTTAATGGGGACATTAAGGAGGGTATTTGAGTAGGGGCATTAAAGAGGGCAGGTGAGTGCAGTATTACTGCTGTAGAATGCAGGAGGGTATGTGAGTGGGGCATTACAGAGTGTAGGTGACTGTGGACATTAAGAGGAGTACAGGGGCATTACAGAGGGTAGGTGAGTTCAATATTAAGGCTGTAGAATTCAGGAGGGTAGGTATGTGTGGACATTAAAGACAGTATGTGAGTGGGGGCATTAAGGCGATACAATGCTGTACCGCAGGGCAGAGCCAGTTGGATTTACTCTGATGAAATATTTACATCCCCTGGAGAGCTGCCCACAGCCCCAGTCGGTCCGAGGAGCCGTTTGACTGTAATTGATCAGCCCAGTGCTTTAATAATTCAGCTGATTAATGCTGGAGAACTGAGTGTGGCTGGCTGGCTCTATGGCTGGATGGCTCACAAGCCTCTACTCCCCAGTGGGGTCCAAAGCCCCCGCCTATTCTGACCTCAGTACCCCTTTCAGCTCTGCAGGGAGTTTATATCTGTGTGGCGCACACACACATACGCACACACATCACACCACACACACAGCTTTTTCTCTCCCCTGCTCTCACTCTCACATACTGTACGTACACGGTACACTGAGTAGCCTGTCCTCACATCACAGCTTGTTTTTTTCATTCGCACCTTGGTTGCCTACAGCAGCCTCGGTATGTATATGTTTTAACAATCTGTGAGATGTGCAATGCCTTGGTTTTAAAATGCAAAATGCAGCTATATATTTATGAACTGACCTCCCCCCAGTAAAAAAAAAAAAAAAGAAAAAATATGTCTGAAAAAATTATTTGGAAAGGCGTGGGGTTGACTTCTTGCCTCTCTGTAAACCATCAAGGGAAAATTTGTTTTGATATGCACTGTTATCAGTTGCGCTTCAAATTCTGTGTTTATATTTTGGTTCCCTTTGCTGTGTGCACGCAGGGTTACGTTATTGAAGAATAACCTTCATGCGTGCCTGTTTGTAGAGTTTCATAAGTCCCTACTGACATAGACAGTGAAGCTCAGTAGTTAAATAAGTGTCAGCTTCACAGAATGACACAGCTCCTCCTCAGACAGCAGTATTTGCCTTAACTTCCTTTTTTAAATCTGAGTTTCCCATTTTTTATATTTCTCTCTGAATTTGAGTCACATTCCCTGGCTTGTCGCTCTGCCACAACAGCCTCTGGCAATGCTGGAGTGCGCAGGAGCGCTTGTGTTAACTGATAAGTACAGGCTGTTTGAAATCATCTCATTTCACGATCATGGACCTGATGGTTTAGCACAAGGGAAAGTCAGCAGACTACGGGGGATATTTTAAAGGCAGAGCCCGAATGGGTGTCAGCCAATTTTATATTTTCTTCAATTTCATGAAAATGGCCATTTGCTAAAGACCCTGGACTGTAAAATGTTTACAGTGTATTCACGGACTTAATGCTTTGCCATGTCTCATTTTAGACACCTTGGCCAGAAGCAAGTGTTTGGGCTTGTTGTCCTCTATTCAACTCCCATTTGCAGCGGTACAGTAAATTCTTCTCTCCCTATACAGCAAAGTACTGTGTACTTTTTGAACATAATTATCCGATTACTTGCACTGGCTGGTTACATTGCTGATTCTCCCTGTGCTGAATCAAGAGAAAACGCACAGGCGCTTGCATGCTGGCTAACATTATGCATTCTGTCTGTGCGACCTTGCAATGGGTGATTAAGTCAACTTACCGTGACCAATGCAGGGTGGATGTGATCTTTAATGTGATGACCTCCCACTTATATAAAACGACCCCCCCCTCCACTTCCTGCTCCCACACCTGCCCTCTTGCTTACTGCAGCATATCGCTGTGCCAGGAGAGACTACACAACCCCCCCAGTAATTCAGTCTCTATTACAACCAATTTTCTCAGCAGCGTAAAGTTGGCAACTCCGTATACGAAGTTGCAGTAAAGTTAAATTAAAAACGGTAAAATGAAAACGGGTCAAATGAACTGCAGCCGACAGGATGGACAGCTACACCTTCCACTCCTTTATCTGTTTTTCCACCCGTGAAAAAAAATAGTGCTGAAAATATTAACTTCAGGGAGAAGAAAATTTAAGAAGAAAAAGAGAGGGGCAGATGATGAGGGACAAAAAGAAATCTTATTATTCTCCACAACAAGTGTTACCGAGTGAAAGTGTACTGTGCTTGTGACGGCCGTCGTATATCAGCCCCCCTGTATACTAGTGGACAGCGACCATAAGTCATCCAGCACCTAGCCACTAATCCCAGAGTGCTCTGCTGCAGGAACGGCCACTGTGGTCGCATTGTGTGTGTTGTATTGTGCTTTATCAGCTTTCAGAGATAACTCTCCGTCAACCTTTTTATCTGGCATTATCGTCTCAATACCTAATGTACATCTCTTTCTCACAACTGGATTTGCGATATCATATATCAGTAATATCAAATATTATGTCAAGTATTACAAGTATAATATAATATAATATAGTTTTTATTTAGAAACTATTATGTTCAGCTATGCTCCAGTGGTGCAATTTCTTCACGGAAAAAGGCCAAAGACGAAAGCAAAATAAACTGATTACAACTAAAGGTCCTTTTTTTTTTTACTGAATATTGAGGATTGCTCCGGTCCTGTCATCTGTCTTCCCCATCGCCCTCTCCCTCTGTTTCTCTCTCCCTCGCCGTCTGCTGGTATCTAGCTCATTAAATATCTCTCTCTGCCCTCACCCCTCTTGAGGGAATCCGCTGTCTCTTCGCCCTCAGTTCCTGCCTGCAGTCCTGTCTGCTCATTTCTGTGTTACTCTGGAGAGCGGGAGTGTGTGTCTGGGTTTATATTAATAAATATTTCACCGGGTGAGAAGATGCTAATGACTTGTGTTTCCCGGTGGAGGCGCGTAGCAGGGAGTGGTGGGTTGGGGTGGGAGGTGCGGGATCAGCGTCATGGTGTGGTTCGCTGTCGCCCTGTGAATTCAGTCATGACGTGTGGACAGCCATGGACGCTCTGTGTAGAATCAGACAACTCCTGGCTCTGCCATTGGATGGATTTTAATGGCATGTCATGTGACATTCCTCAGCGGGCGGTAACGCAAGCTCTCAGCAAACTGAAGAGCTTTTTTGAAGAGCTTTTCCTCAAACTGACTGATCTCAGCAACCCCCTGCAAATCCACCACCCTTCACCCTCCGCCCATGGCAAAAAAAAACAAAAAAAAAACAAACAGATTTTTCTTTTTTTCTTGTGGATAAAACAAGAAGAAAAAAAATTTCAATCTCAGCAAGCATTTTAGTCTTATCCAGTAAAGAAGTCATGGAAAAAAAATATTTTACAGTGAGCACCATAATTCAGTGGATAGTGACTCATTTTTTTTTTTACCATTTTGATTCTGTTGGACAAGTCAGTCACCAAATATGAATCCCTTTGAACATTAATTTTACATGCTAGAGAGGAAACCGAAGGCGAAGAATCTCCAAACCGAGCAGAAACTGAAGATACTGCCGCACAGGCCTGGCAGAGCATCACCAGGGGAGAGACTAAACATCTGGTGTTGGCTACGCGTCACAGACTTCAAGCAGTCATTTCATGCAATGGATATACGACCAAATATTAAAAAATGATTACTTTATTCTACATCCTGTAAAATGGTCCAGTAGATTTTATGTGCCTGAAAATGGAGGGTAAGGGTGTAAACTGCATAAAAAAAATGTGTCGTCATTTCTATACTATTCATCCAATATGGAAGGGAACACCCTCAAATTAAATTTGACAGTCCGCACTTCAACTTCTTTGTCATTGTATCCTTTCAAACTCAAAGTGCTGGACTACTTTTGTCAGTGTCCAATGAATTATGGTGCACAATGCGAGAATTGAATTGAGACAAAAAAAAAATTATTGCCAATGTTGAGAAATTGTCTTATTGACAAAACACTATCTGGGGAGCTTGTTTGCTATGCAATGTTTCCAAGGCCTTTCCTTGTGAGCGTGTATCTGTCAAACCCTGGTAGCACTGCAAAGAAATCCCTCTGGGATCCATCTGCTGCAGCCACTTTCTCTCCGCTGCATTCCCTTCTTCCTCTGTCACCCTCTCTGCTGTCTACCTGTCTGAAAACAGCAGGGTTATGAGAGTGGCCAGTCTTGCTCTGCTCTTATTTCAAGAGGAATAGGAGATGAGATCGTCCCTGTTTGGGCTCCCTCGCTCGCGCTGTGTCATCACAACCAGCTTTTCAGCATAGAGAAGCAGCCTGGCCCCTGCTCGTCCTGGAGCGTCACAACACATTTCCTCAGAGTGCATTTGAGATTTCAGCCCTGTCTCTCAGCACCCTGTTTGAGTAGAAACCACAGAAGAAGAGCATCCTCCGTTTCGTCCCACCTGTATGCAATCGGGCTGCACCTGACCTTCAAAATCTCCTTCTTACCTCCAAAGTCAGCCATCTGTGCCCCATACCAAATCTGTCCCCCGAAATCTCCTACAATCTCCTACCTGCCCCCCCCCCTCTCCCCCCAACCAGCACAGCGCTCTCTCCCCATGCAGTTTCAGTCTCTCCCCCACATGCTCGATAGCATTAGCGAGTCCTATAAGTGCATTAAGATCGGCTCTGCTGCATCAGCAAGTAATCGGTGTCAATCGATGCTAATTACAGTCCAGTTTCCTGCTGTTAATTTTGCATAAGGATCAGAGGCTTTTCTGCGCAACAACACCAATCTATTTACTCATTGCTTTAAATAACTGGAAACATTCTCTCTCCCTCTTTTTATGGTTTCTCTTGCGCTCTAATGTGTTTTTGGCCCTTTCTCAATGTCCTCACACTATCCTCTCTTTTGTCCTCTTGGTCAGTTGTGAACAGAGTGCGTCAGGGTCAGAGCTTAGATGCCAAACTATCATTGTATCTAGTTTTTGATACTGCATGAACTATTTGAGATGGCTGAGAGAAATATTTTTTATTCTTTTGCTTAAAGTCAACCCGTATTAAGTTTATTGTGTAACTCACTTCACAGGCAAACTCAGATCCATTTAGCCACTCCTTTAGGGTAATGCATGCGTGCTCCCTCTGTACATGCTGAAGGTATTATGCTGTTTGGTAGAACGCTGAGAGGATTAAATTGCTACAGGAAGTGATGTTTAAAGATACACTGAAGCAATATAATGAGCTCAGACTGAAAAGGTGAACAGTTGTAGACCAGGCATACGCCCCTGGACTCGCACATGTCTCGGAAAGTGGCTGAGTTGAAAGGGTTCAGTAAGGTGACATCATGTTCAAATGTACACCAGTCGCATGAGATTGAACTCTCCAACCTCGAATAAGATGCTTTACACATTGCATTTATGTCCAGTTTTGTTCTCAGCCTGGTTTGTTTCACGTTTGGGTGTCCCAGAAGCCTTTTTTGGGCATGTCTTGACTTTATTTTAGATTGTAGTCGCATATCACCCTGTACACTTTCCCAGTAAAACTGCTTTATTCAGCAGGAACTTGAAGTGCCAAAAGAATGCACTGTACGTCTCCAAAAACATTTGGTCCCCATATTTCTATTTTTACCCAGAATTCCTTTCTGTGGAGTAAATCAAAGCGTTACTCGCACAATAAAGAGCCCTTCGCACGCACACACACACACACAAGCAAGCACGCAGACAGGCACACATGCCGTCAGATGAGGAATGCCAGATTAATTTAAAGAAAGACACTATAAAAATGCAATTGGAATGGATTGTGCTGCAACAGATACAGACATGTGCGTGGATTTTTACACCTCTCATATGCTGGCCCATGCTTGGCTGACACACACACACACGTGCGTGCACACACACCTACACATACACATACATACACACACACACACACACAGCTGTGTCACAGCTCTTGACAGAAGGCTGTGTAGGGTGGAGATTCCAGAGTTTGATAGTCCAGGACCAAACAAAGAAGCCATGAATCAGCCGCTTATCAAACTTTTCCCTGTATTAACTGTCAGCTGTATCACCGAGCGGCGAATCATTCTCCATCCAGAGTCACCCCCCCCCCCCAACATGCCCCCCGCCCCTTCCTGTTTACCCTCTCACCGCTTCTAAACTGTTACCATGGATACCGACAGGTGAGAGATTAGAACTTGTCCCCTGGCATTATGATGTGCAGGTCCTCTGCCCACTCTCTCTCATGCGTAGCAGCACACACACACACTGCAGACATACCCACGTCCATGTACAGCCTCTCCCCTACACACAGACACGCTCATGCACACACACATACGCATGCACAAATAAATGCACACACACTTCAGATACATGTGCACACACTCGCACACTCAGATGAATGCGCACACTGTCACACATGCACTAGCACGCATGTACACACTCCCCCACTTGTGCGTGAACTCACATGTGTACACACACACGCTCAGGCACACACTGTCATACACCTGTGAGAAGCATGCTGAAGGTTGTCACGGCCATGTTTAATTCAGCAGCTGTCTGATGGGCCTTGTCACCCTTGGATTTATGCTCTCTCTCTCTCTCTCTCTCTCTCTTACTCTTCTCCCCTCCCCCCTCTGAGCAAACCACCCCACCATCAGCATTCACACACGAACAGCCCAACCTTGACTGCGGCTCGGAGGCTTCCCCATTAATTACCGCTTAGCCAAACTCAGCACACAAAGAGTCCCCTCCACAGATACCATCTCTGTGTCCTTCTCTTTCATTCTATTCCATCTCCTGTAGTTGTCTGCTTTTCGTATTTATTGCTGACATTTTGTGTGGTTCAATCAGAATCATGTGCTGAAGGTACTGAAGTTGTAGGGAGGGGCATTTACATTCAGGTGGGGAGAGAAGTGTTCAGGGTGTGTGTGTGTTGGTGCTGCTGGCGAGGGGAGCATTTAGTGCAGGAGCGGAGGGCACTGGGTGGTGGGGAGTGGGAGTGGGGGTGGGGGTGGTAGTTAGTTGCTGAGGGAATTAATTCCGTTTCATTACCCAAGCAACAGCAACATTCGAGGGTGGACAGCCCTTTGGAATCCTGAAACAGTGGAATTGCCTTCTGTCGGCCAGGTTATGGTGAAACATAATATCGAGGAATATTACCTCCAGGATTTGGCCGGCCAGTGTGACAGACATTTTACAAGATGCATTAGCAAACGTAAAGGTTTATTAGGCTGCCTCAGCTTTGAAGCTGTCAAGGTCCTGGCTTGTTCTCCGCCCTCCCTCCCTCCCTCCCTCCTCCCCCCACTCCGCCCCCAGGCAGTGATCTCAGCTGGAGAAGGACAGGATCCTGCATCTAATCAGCTCCCGGAGTTGCCGGAATGTTCTAACGCCCCAATATTCAGGGGAATGAGCCTTGCATAAAACAGGCAATCACAGGGTCAAGTCTCATATCTGACTCTGCTGCTCGAGTCACTCAATTCAAATCTGTTCTACAGTGCATGCTTGTCATTGCATTGATTTCCACAGTAATATGCAGGATGGGCACACGTTGGCATCCGCAGAGCAAATTAAATCTAATATACACCTTCCTCACATGATGTCACGATAATAATGTGCTTGCCATGCATGGATTTGGACTGAGAATATTGCAGATTGTATGATATGTATCATTATCATATAGAGTATATGTGTGTTCCTATGTTTAACAGAACAGAATATGATTCTGAATCATGAGGAAAAAAGGCTGTTCAACTCCTTGACCTTCAGGGCCTGTGCATTGTAGGTAACTCTGTGACCTTCAGGGCCTGTGCATTGTAGGTGACTCTGTGACCTTCAGGGCCTGTGCATTGCAAATAAAGGACAGCCTGCTTATTTCATTCCAACCAAGCTGTTGCGTACCTGATTCTCTTGTTCAACACTTAGAGTGTAGCGTTATCACTCGTGGCTGCGCCTAAGCAGGATCGGTCAGCAGCAGTGCCTGTTCTCAATTCTTGGACAGACAGCTGAGTGATTTTTGACTGGTGACAGTGCAGATGATGCTCCACCTCTCGGCGGCTGAGACCTGCCCATAACATGCAAATGGCTCTTAATCGCTCTCCTATGTCGTAAGCTGTTCCATTTTCTTGATGCCGTTCCATTTTTCATTTTTTTGGTTGGTTTTATGCAGTCTATTGACCGCATCCAAAGGAACAAGTCAAGCGTCACTGTGCACATCACAAACAACTCAATGTCTCTTATTACCGAAGCGATCAGCGAGTTCATGTGGCGTGCATCAGCATTAAAATAGCATGCGCTTTTTTTAATTTCCACTCCTATCTCACTGGAAAAGTAATAAAAACCGAACCGTTTTATTCTTCAATTTGCGACAAATACAGTACATACTTCACCGGTGTGTTTTTAATAGCGTTAAGTATATAAGCTTGATTACCCCTGAACTGAAGGAGCTATGCCTATGTGTTTAGCAGTAATAATCCTATCTGGAGGCTGGCTCATGCATTTAATCACTGTAAACCAGCAGCTGAATGGGCTTTGAGTTGAAGGGGCTCTGACCATTGTTGTTTTCCAAATGACTCCGCTGTATTGAGGTAGCGAATGACTTCAGCAAACATCATGTGTGCATACATCAGACTGCTACTCAGATGGTGTAAAGTGCCTTCTGTCAGTTGCCCCATCATTTCTACTGAAAATACCCTGACCTTCCAGAAATTTCCTCATCACTTCTACTGGAGATGCACGTGACCCTCTGGTAATATCTCTGTAAATTACCCCATAGCCTCAACTAGAGATGCACCTTACCTTTATGGAAATGTTCCCGTCATCTCTTCTGTCGATGACCCAGAACTTCCAGAAATATTCTCATCATCTCTGCTGTGGATGACTCAGAACTTTTGGGAATATCCCCATCCAATCTACTGGAGACAACCCAGAACATCCAGAAATATCCCTATCACCTCTACTGGAGATGACCCAGAACTCCCAGAAATATCCCCATCATCTTCACTGAAAATGACTCAGAACCTCTGGAAATATCTCCATCACCTCTACTGGAGATGTCTCAGAACTCCCAAAAATATCCTCATCGTATCTAATTAGAGAACACCTAGAACTTCCAGAAATATCTCCATCACCTCTACTGGAGACAACCCAGAGGGAGTATCCCCATCATGTCAACTAGAGATGACCCAGAACTTCTGGAAATATCCCCATTACCTCTACTATAGAAGACCCAGAACAACCGGAAATATCTCCATCAAATCAACCGGAGATGACCTTGCACTACTGGAAATATCTCCATCACCTCTAATGGTGACAACTCAGAAATTTCGGAAATGTGCACCTCACCTCAACTGAGGACGCCCCAGATTTTCTGTAATTATTCCCATAACCTGTAAGAGGGACACTCAGCCTTGTCCGTCGTCACCAGAGGTGGAACATCCAGGAATCTAACAGTAAAAATCCTGCCATGTTTTTTTTTTTATTTTTTCCATCTGTCAACTCAGCTAAATTCACCGGATAATTTGACCTACTGGCCGAAGAATTGTGCTAGATAGCAAATCTGTATGAGTGGGGAAAAATTATACAACGTACATTTTGGTACCTTGATTTGGCAATTACCCCCACTGGAGACACCACAGTCATTCTTGGATAACCCCTCTCAGCACACGGGTAGAAACTTTATCAGTAGTGGCGGGATGGCAGGATATCAGTGGAGGGCTGCACCTGCCTGCCAAACTAGCAGACTGTGCACCCAATCTGCCCACCGATTCAATCTGGACCTACGCCCACTTTTCGCTCGTGTACGTGATTTCCAGCACAATTGAGTCCAACTTCTGGGCTCTCTTCCCTTTTCCTGGCAAAGATTGATGGCCCAACTCTTGTAAAAAATGGGAAAGTGAGGATAGCAACTTCTTCTATTTACAGCACTCACCTCCGAACCACCCCTCATTGCTCCCAACTCCCATGCCCCTTCAGCTAAGCGCATATGTTGAAAAAGAGATAAAAAGTTTATCTTCAGTGGTATTTTTATATCCCAGCCTTCAGATCTTTTTTTTTTTTTACTTTTGAAAAACTTTTACCTTAATTTTTCTTCTTCTCTGAGGGCAGGATAGATATGAAGTTGTGGAGCAAGAAAGTGAGATTGTAGTTTTTAAAGTTTTACTTCATACTTGCCTCTTTTGAATTTCTTTCACACCATTAATTCTTGAGAGGGGGTTTTCATAAGAATGGATTGACCAATGAAATGCACGGGAAGGGGAAGCACAATACAAAAAATTGTGACCTCATTTCTGATGGGTCAATTACTATTATTGACTACAGTTTTTTTAGGCCAAGCTATAACTGTCTTTAAAGCATTGGTGTCTCTGTTGCAGAGGGGAGCCCCAAGGCTTTCTAGGTCTTCAGAAAAAGCCTTGAGATGTTCTGGATGGAATATTATATCAGCATTTTGATTAATATTTTTAAATGTTTTATTGAGTCTCTTTCATTTCATAATTAATCTCTTCTAATATTAGCCTTCTTTTTCTGTCAAATTTGCTTCAGAAATACAAGGGATACTAACCTAAAACCTGAAAATACAGCTATCAATGAAATTTTTTTTTTTTTTTTTTTTTTTTTTTAGTTTTCAGGCAAAGAAAAGGTCACGCATTGGCTAGGACGTTGTAACCAGGACAGAGAGCCGTAGCTATGCACTGTATGTTTGTTTAGAAAGTGACAGGTGAATTAACCAATCACATTTTTGATTCATAATTGTCGGAACCAAAAATCATCACCAAGCAGGGATGCTGAAGTCTGGCCTTCAAATTTAAATCCAGCCCTGGTTTTATTTCCTTACGAGCAATTTAATGAACAATTATTGCCACTGATTCGCCAGACCATCATACACCTGACTCCTTGGTAAAGGAAGGGTCAAAAACCAGCAGTAGTTCTAAGGCCTCAGGGAGCATCGGTCGGGGAACAGGGCCTGGCTTTCCCAGTGACTGAACTAGCTATCTTCCTGGTGGTCATGGCTAGATAGGATCCAACTTCTCTTTGATGTAGCATCATCTTTATCTTGTTATGGCTGTGTAGGAAAGAGGGATAAGTTGTGTTTGCAAGCTTTCATTGATACACTCGAGATTTGGCTGTACAATTAGTGATATGTATTCAACATATTACTGTTATAGTCATTTTATTCATATAGATATGTATACTGTAGCCAGCTGGCAAAACATTTATCCACTGTTATCTGCTAACATTAGCTAGTTCACATTTTACTTAAAGGGATAGTTCACTTTTTTTGAAGTGGGGTTGTATGAGCTACAAATTGCCACTAGGCACATTAGATGCAGTAGAAAGCTCTCTGATCTCCCCCAGGTAGCCGCAGCAGCGCATAGTGCTGGATGGAGATTTAGGCGATACATTGTTGTGAACGGTCCCAAAGTAACAGCGTATTTTTGCGGTCTAAAAGAGGTCCTACCGGAAAACAATACACCACTTTAATTGTTCGCTATATTACAAAAATTTACAGTGCTTCAGCTGCTCGGAAAAGAACACAGTTGCTCTTGAACTAACCAACCGACGGATTCCATCGGAGTAAAGTGCGCGCTGTAGCGATCAGCTGTTTGGGTCAGACTCTTAGCGGTTTGTGGCAGAGACAGCATTTCAATGGCAAAGAATTACATCTCAAATTTAAAAAAAAAATCCCTTTTATAACCAGCACAGCAGATACACAGTATGTGGCTGTGTAGACCCTGTGTGATATCAATTTGTGCTGCAATGTTACATTAGACTTTTTCACAGGTGTTTCACTCTCTTACCTGATGCATGGGTACAGCAGTGCTCTTCAGCATGCACCGTTGAGATTTCCCTGAATGCGGCCTCACGAAATCCTCTTTGGAAAAATGAATACTGCAAACACAGAGCTCTTTTAGGGATACGGGTGGCGTATCAATATCCATGTTGAGCGCAACTAGCCACAGCTGCCGAAGTGCAATATCCCGTAAAGGGATGCGGTGAAAGTTGTAAGTGCACCAGGATACAGCTTTGCTTTCACATCCAAGAAAGCAACACACACGGACTATTTTCGAAATGTTTGCACAAGTTTAACAACCGTCCAACTTTGCAACCACAGTTACTGTGACCCAAACAGCTGATCGCTACAGCGCGCAGTTTACTCCGATGCACCTACGAGGAGGAATACGTCAGTTGGTTAGTTCAAGAGCAACTGTGTTTTTTTCCGAGTAGCTGAAGTGCTGTAAATTCTTGTAATATAGCTTACAATTAAAATGGTGTATAATTTTCAGGTAGGACCTCTATTAGGCCGCGAAAATACGCTGTTACTTTGGGATTGTTCACTACAGTGTATCGCCTAAATCTTCAACCAGCATTATGCGCTGGTGCAGCTACCTGGGGGAGATCAGAGAGCTTTCTACTGCATCTAATGTGCCTAGTGGCAATTTGTAGCTCATACAACCCCACTTCAAAAAAAGTGAACTATCCCTTTACGTTATCATTTTGAATGGATTCACATTAGGAATTTGTATCTCATCGACTCCTATATCAAGATGGGTGACCAGAAAAAGTGTTTTGCATTGGCATTTTGACTTAATTTTATTTCAGGGTTTAGTTCCGGGTTGATAAAAAAAAATAAAAAACATGTTGGTTGGATTGTGGGTGTTGGATAAAAAATATATTAAAATAAAATGAAAATAGTATTAGTTCTGTTCAATGTTTTGATTTTCTGTCTGTAGTTCCTGGCCTCAACCATAATGCCTATGTTATCCTGATAACATAACCTACATAATTTTGTTAAAAGGTCCTGCATTGTTGTGGTTGGCTGAGAGAATCTAATTTTAGATGACCTAGCTAATTGATATGTGTACATGTATTGCATGACTATTATTCAGTGAAATAGACAGCTTCTCTTTCACTTCATTTTATTCATAGCGTTGGTTGTTTGTCGGCTTCAAAATCAGCTGTTAAACGTAGGTAACAAACAAACTTTCATGAAATGTTCCTGCATTTCCATTACTTTCCAAGTAAGTAGGTAGACTTTTACAAAGCCTATTTTGAGATCCATTGACAAGAATAATACATTTTATATTGTGGGTGGCCGGTTTTATATTTCCAGTTGTTGTCTTTGTATGGTGCTCATTTTTTATCCTAAATGCTCTGTATTATTAGTGACTAGTTCTTATTGAGTTGGTGTGGAGCAGAGGGTAACCATGATTAAAGTCTGTCCTTGTTTATCTTGCGTCATGGTGAGTTAAAGGGTTACAGTTGGTTAGCATTTGCAATTTCTTTCTCGGTTTTAGCTCTTTTTGGAGTGTAAGGAGGTGTGTGGGGGTTGAGTCTTGGCTGAGTTGTGAACTCGACTCTGATAGTCACGGTTAATGAGTCGAGTGGACTAGTCTGTGGATGTGTACATTTCTTAAGTGTTAAATTACCAAATGATAGCTGATTGATTTCTGGGTTGACCGGTAGATCTCTTTGGTTCGAGACCCTCCGTAGGTCTAAAGATAATTGATTTATTTTTGAGAAGTGGCATGTGTATAGACTGAACTATCACTCGCTAATTTATTTCAGGGAGGTGGCTTGTAGATATCATGGTTCTAGAACCTCAGAAGGACAAATGATAACTAATTTATTTCAGTTGTGGAGTTGTGGCTTGTGGATTGCCTTGGTTGTAGATCCTCAGAGGAATTAACTGTAGTTCCTTAATTTCAGTTAGCCAGTAAATGTCCATAGTTCTAGACTCACAGCAGGGCTAAAGCTTGCTGATTTATTTCAGTGAGGTGGCCTATGGCTGTTAACAGCTCTGGACCCTCAGGGGGCTAACATTAGCTGATTTATAACCATGATGTTCCTTGTTAGCTGTACATTGCAATGCCTCTAATAATGGGTGCCTTTAAGACTGTTCGAACATCAAATGTTTCTGCTAGGCCAGCTCATCCGGAGAAACCACAAAAATGTAGGCTGGAGAGCTCAGAGGCAACATTCCCAAAGGACTCAAGCATCAATAAAAGGTCAAATGCCTCCTGGTCACATTCTGCAGAGGTAATCATTGTTTACAGTCTTACTGAATCGGCGAATCTGTGTGATGGCCGAAACAAGGCCGAACCACCTCCTCCTCGAACTAGTTTCTTATTTAAATGTGCGATTAAAGCATTCATTAAAGGGTAATTGCTGACAAACCACAGTTTAATAACTGTGGAGAACCAGGGGAGGGGAGGATAGTGAGGAAAAACTGACTCAAAAGCTGCTGCAACGGACCGGGAAGGTAATGGGATTGTCACAATGCGCATCTGTGCTCGAAAATTAATTTCGAAGAGATCCTGCCCCCCCTCCCCCACACTCACACACGCACCCCATGTGAGGACCTGAGGAGTGTTTGATCAGTTTTTATTTCGCGCATGAATTAATGGCCCAGTCATTTTAAAGGCCTGACTGAGCATCATTCTTCGTTCAGTTATCTCCGCGGAGAGCACGATTACGAAATCATTAAACTCACCTCTGTATCACGAACTTGCTGGTTCGCTTGGTTAATGTTTTTAATCTAAATCCTTTTTTACTTACTCTTAAAAAAAGGGTTTGTTGATGGCTGAGTCTTTTATGCTAAATTGGAGAATACTGACTGAGTGTAGGAGATGATAGGACTATTGAACCATGCACAATTATATTCTCTCCCTCGCAACCCAAAACATTGCAGGATAAAGATGCCCTTGGTTCTCTATTCTAATTTACCAGCATTTGCTGTTCCTTAAAGCAGAAATAATGCTTAGTGGCATTCCTCTCGTCCTGGGGGAAAACTCCTGAGGGGGTTTAAACTTTTATTTCCAAATGCATGCACTGAAAATAATTTTAACAACCCAGCAATTGTTTAGACTTCGTTATTCTGAAATAGACCCCTTGGAATCGACGGTAGTAACGAATGAGGCAAATGATTCCAAATTCACCTCTCTATCTGTCTCTCTCTCTCCCCCCACTCTATTTCTCTCTCCACTCCTCTTTCTCCCTCCCTCTCTGTCCGCCATTTTTATTTTTTCATGTTCAATTTGTTTTCAGATGTTCTCAGAGATGGTATCAGCTGTCGACAAGTTCTTTACTTCTTCGTAGTGTCATTCCCTGTCGCTCGGTCACTGCTCTTTTTTTCATATTTTTTTGTTCTGGTTTCTCAATGGTTTATTAATTAGCCTGGAGTTTGGGCTGATGGGAAGGCTGTAAAGCAGTGGGCTTGGTCTGCACATGTGCGCATGTGTCACTGTCTCTGAAATCACCATGGTTACGGTTATAATGGTTTGATGGCAAGGACACTTACGGGCGTAAAGCGTATAGATTACGAGTTTGTTAAAAAAAATAAAGAATAAAGAATAGCAAATTCTCATCCCCAGAGACCCAGGCTAAGTAGTAGACTGTTCTCTCCATACTGTCCAGAACACCTCAGATATCACACACACACACACACACACACATGCACACACACACACACACACACACATTCGCGCACACACACACACACACACACACACACACACACATTAACTCATTCACACATGAGCCCAGCTTTGTGCTTTGCTCTCAATTTACATTCTGTGGGAGGTCGGTTTACACTTTTGGTTTCAAGCCAAGTTCACCACTGTAGACACCTCATTGCTTATGGTACTGACACCTCTCCTGTGCTCTGTCGCTGGGAATTGCAGTCTTCTGCTCTTTCTTTCTTTAAATCCCTCCCTCTTTTTCTGAAATGCAAATTTGCTTTGGCTTAGCCTCTCTTGAACACAGTATCATCAACGAGGCACAGTTTGCAGGGCTAGTCCTGGCATACAACTCGAGACATGCCCATGTTCCTGTAGACACTTACATGCATATTATAGACTGCTTTGCCCCTCCTGTAGATGGACTATATAAGCTGTTATTCTGCTCTGCCTTTGTAACATATCATGCCTCTGCCTGCAGCTGTGCTGCATTGCTCTCTGCTGCTGCATCGCATTTGCCTGATGCTTGGTAACATCCCACTTCTAGCCCAGCATCCCCCTGTTGTATTTTTTTTTTTGCTAAAAAATAAACAATTGCAATAATAATGCACAATAAAAGATAGGGTGCATGGACTCTCAATTATCAGGTGAAGTTGGGGTTTTCCTAATAATAGTTGTAATTAACCGCAAAAATGATGATATACAGATTCATTTTTATTTTCAATTATGGAATATTGTTCCTGTCCAGGGGACAATGTGATGGTAAAGTTATCCATTTACCATCATGTTTGTGCAGACAAAAGAGCCCTCTCTCTGTCACTCTTAATGTGTGTCAGTGTTTCTCTTTCTCTGTCGCTGCCTGTGAGGGTTGTGTGAGTCCATCTTTTGCTGTTTATCATTTTTTCTGAAGTTCTCTGATTTTTGTTTTTGATAAAAGCCACAAATAAGTGAGGTTTAAATCACTTACACTTGCTCTCTCATTCAGTCAGTCCTTTACTTGCTCTTTGTCATGATGTCAGTGTGTATACATCTGAGCATGCTCAGTGCGTGCTGCTCTGGGGAGCTGAATAAATTAAATGAACAGGGCTATTTCCGAGTAACGTCTTTCTCCACTGAAGATACCAGATGGGAGAGGAAGTGATAACCAGCCAGCACTTATTGAAAAATAAATAAATAAATAAATATATAAATAAATAAATGAAACCGTGCTGTGAGGACCAATGCCTAAGCTTTTCCTGACATGTCAGAGTAGCTATCATTCCCTGGGGCACGTGTAAGCAGGAGACTGGGCTGGTGTAGCATATTATTCTCCCCAGCGTATAGTTGTTCCCAGGTATTTCTGCTTCCTTAGCACTGAGCTGTATCCTTTATTTTTGAAGTATTCACATAAATGATCCCTATGAATACTGCTATGTACAATAATTTTTGTTTATATGTGCAAGGGCAAGGATTTGTTTTTGCGCTTTAGTAGGTAGCTAGCATTATGACAATATACAAACGTTGGTATTAGTGTTTTTTTTTTTTTCCTCATAAATTGTTCCCTCTGAATTTGATTCTGATTGACAATGCTGACTGTCCTGATTATGCCTGCATTTATTTGTCAGCAAAACAGGAAATGCCTAGGAGATATTATTTGCTTGGACAAATTGTTCTGTATCCAACTCCAACCCCATTCCCTGTGGTCTCCCAGCAGCTACCCTTCTATTCGGGCCTCGTTTATTTATTTATTTATTTATTTATTTATTTATTTTCGTTAGAGCGGTTTGCCATGGTAAATCATGCTGAGGAAGATACAAGTTTTACATCATTAAGTCCTGAGAGAGAGCGAGAGCTGCAGAGGGTAACGGGCTGTCCTTCCAGCTCTATCAATAACCATTAGAGCTCCTCTCATTAAGCGACACGTTCCTGCCTTGCGGGGCCACAGATGGCTTCCTCCAGTGAGGCAGAGTCTACGGAGGGGGCATCATTGCTGCTTGAAGATGCAAATTGTTATATTTATTCCCCCATAATGGATGCCGGCGAGACCTGTGCTCTAAATAAAGGTATTTATATTCGACCTTTGAGTCACAGCAGAAGGGCAGCCGGAGTCGATTTTTTTTTCTGTCGCAGAGGGACCACCAGTAACAAAATAGCGAAGATCAGCTCCAGCTGCTGATGTTAAGGCTCCCTAGTTTGGGGCAGGCTGCCTCAAATTACCACCCATTGCCCCCCCGCCAGTCTTTCCATGGTATTATACATGTTAAAAGGAAGAAGGAACAAGGAGCTGGCATGCATCACATCCTTCCTGCATCTGAATGAGTGATGACTTTGTTGCCAGGGAGCATCGCGATTGTTTTCATTCAGACCGGCAAACTGGAAGTGAGATTCATATGGGACAACTTTTAGAGGCTGCCCCCTCTTCCAAAATTTATGACGAGATAACCTCTATTATTGTACCTGTCTGCGACTGGGAGGTCTGCTTCCGCCCCATTTAGCTGGGCCAGCTAATCTGTACAGCATTCACACGGTGTTAACGTAGTATGATTGTAATGACCAGGGCCGGTCATTAGCAGAAGTGCACTAAAATGTGTTTTCATTACAAAGCTGTTGTAAAATTCACTACTGAGGCAGCATCTGTATAAATGACAATCAAAATGGAGGAAATACTGGTAGGTTTCCACGTGGCCCAGAGGCTATAGCTTTGAAGGAAAAATTGAGCGACATATTTTAGATTATATGCACACTGTTACATATTTAAAATCCATATATTTGACATACGACCACTTCTGAGCAGCACATTTGCTCATAAGCCATTAATGCACACTGTACAAGTGCCACTCCCCCCCCCCAAGTGCCTCATACACTCATCAGGTCCAGTTGCGCACTTGCCAGAGTCAACCAAGCTGACCTCCATGAAGGCTCTGTGCAAGCATTCCGGTGTTTTTGAAGAAAGTCTTTCATGGACCAAACAGTTTCTGATGAAATATGGTCTTTGAAGAAAAAAAGCACACAGTGGATCCTCAGGATGAGGCCAATAACTACAAAGCCAGAGGAACATAGTGAAAGAATCAGCCGTAATAACTTTTTACTGAAAGCATGATGTGTCCCAGTGCTCTCAGTCACTCCACTGTGATTTATTGACTTGTTTTCACTCAATGGGACAGTGGAGTTTCTTTTCCTGTGATTGTTTGTTTTCCCTGGTACTGGTGATTGAAAATACTTGACACCCCCCTACAAAAAGTCATTATTTTCCCTTGTTATGCTGTTATCACCTGTTTGGGTATTTGGATTACCCGTCTTCAGTCTATACAATACAGTACAGCTCCTGTCTGCTGGGTTGATCAAATAACTCATTACAGTTGTGGCCTGTAGTCTCTATGGTAGGACTTCTGAATGTCAGTCCTGAAATTACAGTCGTAGGGCCAGTGTCAGGCATTGGCATATCAATACTGCAATTCTAATAATATGCAACAGAAACACGGTGAGGATGACTGCTGATCAATCTTGAAATTGGCTCTTGCGAGTAAGACGCAACCAACACAGGCTATTCAGCCAAATCTTTGGAATAGTGTTATTTTTTCTTCTTCTTTCAAAGTTAGCAAGTTGTTGAGAGAATGTGATTGTGTGTATGCGAGTGGATGAAGACACACATCTGCTTATGACAGATATTTCCAGAATTTTATTCAACTTGATGGTTTTCTATCACTGCATGTGGGCTTTGTCATTCATTGTAGTGTTGCTTGGAGTTTCTTTTGTGTATGAACTCCCGTGTTCAAAGACAAAAGTCTCACGAATGGCTTTAGGTATGAAGTCACATGGTGTTTTCTGTGTGCCCAGATAAACATGATATTTTTGGTTATGGGAAGCACCATGTTTGTGTTAAGGGTGGTGAGTGTGAATGTTTTATGTTTATTTTACATCTGAGAGCATGTTGATTTTGTTCGCTTCATTCAGCTATATCCATGAGAGATTTGATTTTGGATCCAACAGTAATTATGATTGATGTTTATCTTATTAAAGTTCACTTCAAAATCAAATACATATATTTCTTCTTAAGTGCCGTGTTATTCATCCATCTAGTCTTATTTGGTGAGTTTTGAAGATGTCAACCATAGAGATGATATTTCTCTAGATGGAATTAAATTGCATTCGTCTTGCAGTGCTTAAAGCGTCAATAAATACATTTAAAAAATTTGAGAGCAAGGTCTCTTTCCAGGAATCATCACCCAGTTATTTAAGATAATCCATAGACCATGTTGCGAGTAGTTTAATATCAGTACTACTTTATTTTTTTCAACCAAACTTTTTGTCAAACTATTCTCCCTCTAAGGAACTACACCTGTCAGCCACGGAGAGGGTTCCAGTTGTGGTGAGCTGCTGGTTGGTGACACTGGGGCTAATTTTCAGTTGGACTACAAGTTTTTACTCCTTGTTTGGTTATTGCTAAATTGATTTTCTTTTGATGCAGGTTTTTTTTTGAACCGATGTTATTTTTGCCAGTTACTTTTATGTATTTTTTTCTTCTACTGGTGGGGATTGTCGTAAATACTTTCACTCATCCATGGGGATTGCAATGTAAACAAACACCAGGGACTTCTTCTGCAATGTTTTATTGTCTTGCTTCCTGCATTATCTGTCTCCCTTTGTAGTGAACCCTGTTACCTCTTCATTAAAACACAACTTTTTTGTTTCATAAAATATGATACAGTATCCTAAAGCCCGGTGGAAGTTTAAGGCAGCCATGTTTTCATCCTAAGGGGCATTTCATGAAACAGGATTACTGAGTTAGCGGAGTTTGCTTGGTTCTACATTTTAAGTGTAACCAGTAACGAACCTTTTTGTGTCTGTCCTTATACTAGGATTGAGAGGGCTCTAGTTTTACTCTGAGTGAAATCAGAGAGAAATCCGGTAATGGGATCTGAAGTTTGTTGTTATTTGTCGATAAAATGGTACAATGCCACTTTACAGCTCTGGCCAGAGGCACAACCCCAGCAGCACAAAAGAGCACACTTCCTGTTTCCTGTCTAGGGGTGGAGAGTCTTCATTCTCTCAATATGTCTGCCTATCCCAAAAATGTAGCGTACAAGAGTGGGCCCTGGCATTACTGCATATTAATGATTGAATGGAGGCAGCCAATCATTGGCAGGAGGGGAGGGAGACAGTATTGGTCTGCGGGAATGAATTAGAGGAGGGGTGATGGGGGTTCTGCCAAATTCATGTCCCCCTGGTCTCAGGAGAGGAAGGAGTGGGGATTCATTTTGTGCTGCGCCAAATATGAACAGTGTCCAATTAAATCAGAGACATTGCTTAGAAAAACTCGCTGCCATAACCCACAGCTCCTAGCCTCTAGCTGTGCCTGTTTAGCAGAGAGGGGGAGTGAAATGGAGAGATGGGTTCCTGCAGAGTCATTTTTCATTTTTTGGGCTCCAGCGAGCTGGGAACTGAAGCGCCTGCATGGCACTCTCACCGTGCAGGAACAAACTCACTGACAATGGGCCAGTTAGGCAAACAGTCAGGGAAAGGCTCTTTCAAAGGAGAGGAAGGAAAGAGAGAAACAGACTGGTGGAGGCGATTGGAAACATTTGCGGCTTTGTGGCCAACATTTTCTGAATCTCTTATTCCTGTATCCCAGGATCGGAACCCAGGCAGGACCCAGCCAGAGACTACGATGACAGAGGTCCAGGATCTTCCATGGGACATGCACCATGAATTACCACTAAACCTCCATTGCTGTCACCTCCACATCCCATTCCAATCTGGCAGTCAAATGAATCCTGTCAGATCTACTGCTGGGACTCCACTGTCATTGGAGCAACTGACAAAGAAGTGGAAATTTTGAGAGACGTCTCATTCTTCATGTTACACTTTTTTTTTAATTAAAAATGAGCATGATTTTCTGTTTTCTGGGTTGAAAAATATGGTTGTGTGATATGTAACCTGTCTTTGGGCTTACGGTGTAAATCTCACATTTTCTCTGTGTCTATACCAGTCACTAATTTGGCTGAGTTTCTGTACAATTAAGCCACCATGTTGTGCTGATCAGGACTGGGACAGATGCTGATAAATCCAATGGCTGTTTGAATGTGAAGTGGAATTTAGAAAAGGGATAAACAAGTTGTGCTTTCCGGCTCTGAACGTGCCTTAATGATGCAATTAAGACCGTTTAAAAACACTTCTGAACAGAAAGGAAAAGCAATAGCGTGTTGTAAATACTGGTTAATTGAACAAAATTTGTTTATTTGATGTGCAATTGAAAGTTTTGTTTTCAGTTTAGCACTGTTGAGGCCTTCTTCGGAATTCAATGAAATATTGAAGTCTGTGCTATTTTTTTTTTTTTTTTTTTTGTTTTGAATTCCTCTGTGAAATTGTTTGTGAATCTCTGAAATGGATTTTTGGCAGACTGCTCTGATCAATAGTCAGGCCTTCAGAAACAATATTGATTATCTCAAGACATCCAAATGCTTTTTTTAAATGAAAGCAGAAAGCAACCCTGCTTTGGAGAAATTTCCAAATTATAATCCTTCAAATTGTCAGACTAGTCCAGTGGTTACCAATCCTGTTGATCCACCATACTGTAGGTTTCCATTTCAATCCAAAACTGGCACACCTGGCTTTATTAAGTTGCAGCTTGACTAGGCATTTAGCAGCTGATAATGAGGTGCATTTAGTTAGGATTGGAGATTAAAGCTACAGGACAGTACAGTGCAAAGAACAAGGATGTTGTGGTTGCCAGATTTATCCCTCCATCCTTTACCTGACGTGTTTATCCCCGGACAGGATGGCAAGAGGTGCTGGAATCAATCCCAGCATGCATTGCTGGGGAGGCAGAAAAACGGACTTGTGAGGTGCCGAGTCCATCACAGAGCACACATTCATAACCAGGGGCAATTTCAGGTTGAAACTGACTGTTTTTGAACTGTAGAAGGAAACCATACCTGAGCACAGGATGGAAACTTACTAAGGACAGAGCAGTCCAGCTCTACAGAGGAACCTTGTGTTATTAGGTAAAGTTCTATACACAGGACAACTCTGCACCCCCTACACGCACCTTCCCCCCCATACACACACACACACACACACACACACACACACACCGGCACGTACAGATTTAGTTTAAGTGTAAATGAAGAGAATTGGCTTGGCATTCACTTCAGTTCTGTAGACCCCTTGGGTCTTTGACCGTTCACAGTTAACAGATTAATTGGGTGTGGGTTATCTTTTTTTATGCAGAAGACATGCTGAAAGGGGCCATGTTTTGTTTTAATGGAGATGATGTTAATGACTGTGGAAATGTGATTGCTCCTGTCGGATATGCAGGAATAATGTTTTAGAGCTCGGGTCTGGCTCATGCAAACACAAGTAAATAGTCTTCATCTGGCACAGAACGCAGTCATTTCATCTCCAGCTGTCGCAAAAACCTCGCCCTTCCTTAGCATCAAATATTTTATTTTTAACATCAAATATTTAACATCTGTTTGGGCTGCGTGACAGTTCTATTTCAAAGATATATCATGGATATGCCCGGATGGAATGTGGAGGTGTGTTGTTTTTCCAGTGTTTTGCTTTCAAAACTGGAAAGGAAGTAGAAAAAAAAAACATTTCAGGATGTGTTTTTAATGTCTTTGCTCTGGCAATGCTATACAGGAGATGACTGTGTGCTAATAATTTTAAGTAGTGAGCTTCTGAGCAGTGTCACATGATTGAACAGCAGAGAATCTGTGCGATATGTGAAAGATGTGACAGGGCTATGTTTCCAAGGGGACCGGGGTAAAAAAAGATGACAAGATTTAAACATTATTTTGATTAACAGTCTTTCCTGTTCTGTTTTTCGAGTGAAAATAAAGCTGAAGAATGCCGCAGTGTGAAAGTGTGAAAGCCCAGAAAAGGCAGTTCTCTTTTCTTTTTTTTTGTTTTTCTATGTACTGAAACCTGATTACATCGCGTGTCAGACACCGCGGGGACGAAGAGGAATTCAATAAAAGAAATGAAGTGGAATTGCACAAAGACTGCTGAATTTTCAACAGAAACTTCAGTTTTAGTCTGAAGAATGAGCAGGGAATGATGACCTCACCATTGGTCACTGCCTGGGTGTCAGACAACCTTCGGGTTCAGGGATCACAGATTCCATCATGTGTTCGTCCTTTGCGGGCAGATTTTACTGCGGAGCTCTACGTTTTGACTGTAAAATTGTGCTGTCTCAGTGGATTGAGACAAAGTACTGAGGTGGTCTTTCATTTTCTGTCTGGATTTTCTGTCTGAATCAGATTGTACTCCAGCCTCTGTTGGTTCCACATCACTCGCTCATTGTAGCCTGTTGCCCATTGGACACAATGTGTAGTCCAGCCTCAAAACTTTTCCAGATGTAGTGCTTCTGTTGAAGTTAGGAAAAGGAAGTGGCAGGAGGAAACAGATTCTTTGTGTTTAACGGACAATGGGCTATAATCCACTCCAGGGTAATGAAATGCACTGGGGAGAATGCACATTATGCACTGAATGCAGGATAATGCAGGAAGCGGACACTGATGTAAAGGACTCGCTCCACCTACCGCCGGACCACCATGTCCAAAAGTACCCTCCCCCCCACCCCCACCCCTTCCCAAAGTGCTCTGTTCCCTCCCCTCAGGTTTTAAAAAAAGTCTTCCTTTCCCCGAATTTGACAATTTTTTCTGTCTCAATGTTGACAGCTGTAACTAATGACCATGCAGACTCTTGCGTGTGTGCGCTTGTGCATGTCTTTGTATGAAAGTGAGAGTGTGTGTGTGTGTGTGTGTGTGTGTGTGTATGTGTGTGGGCGCGCAGGGCTGTTTGTAATGAATTGGCATTTGAAAGTCCGCGGCTGATGTCGGTAATATAGGAGACCTCCCATGCTCAGAATTCCTCTTTTCACTCTGCATTGATTTTACTTGGTGAAGGTGCCTGACGGCATTAGCGTGCCATCAAAGCGTATAATTTCAACGCTTAATCATAGCTGGCATTGTTTAGCGGGGAACTGCGGCAGTGCCTGATTGAAGCAGTAACACTTTGGCTTCAGCTAGGCGTAAGTGGGGATCTTTAGAGACGACCACGTCATTGTATTTCCTATGTCATCTAAAAGGTTTGTATTTCTCTTTGGCCAATAATGGCTGAATAAGGGCCAAAGAGTATGCATGTATGCGCCGAGCAGCCCTGTCATTCAAATGGATTTTTTTTCAATTCCTTTATTTCCTTCCTCATTTCCTTTCCTTTTACCTTTACCCATTATGGAGATAATTAACAGAACTTAGAAAAGAACTGTGAGTTGACTGAAGGTGAATTGCTGAAATGGAATGTTCCTGCTCTTTCAAATGTCAGGTGAAATCGCAGTCAGTTACAGACCTGGCAAATGGGCATAGGCACATTTATAGGTTAATCACTTATATGTAACATATAGCATAAAGAAAAGAAAAACTTCTGCAAAGGATTTCACCTTTCCTTCCTTGAGATATCTTTGGATAAACTTTGAACACTTATTTCCCAACTGATTCATTGGATTGGAATCTTGATAGCACACCTCATTTGATTTCTGCAGATCGGCAAAAGGAAGGAAGAGAGGGAGGAAAGATGTAATTTAAGGAAAGTGTAATAAGTGACTAAAATGAGTCCTTTTGCTTCCATACTTGCAGGTTAAAAGAGACAGAATATGGGATAAATATATGAGAAAATTGATCAGGTGGAATGTGAGGTTGGATTGGTAATGCAGATGGGTGCTGGTGTCTCATGGATTTACTATTTTGTGCATGTGTATGTGTGTTTGTGAGTGTGTGGGTGGTCCATTTTTACCTGCCCTTGTGGGGACAAAATGTCCCCATAAGACATGGAATTCCAGATTTTTTCATCTTTATGGGGACATTTTCAGGTCCCCATGAGGAAATTGAGCTATTTTAGGGTTAGGGTCTAAGGTTAGGGTTGGGATAAGGTCAGGGTTAGGATTAGGGTTAGGTATATACTGTTGAGGGTTAAGGTCAGGGAAAGGGGTTAAGAAATGAATGCAAGTCTATGGAATCTCCCCACAAGACATGAAAACCCAACATGCGTGTGTATGTGTGTGTGTGTGTGTTTGCAATAGTATTTTTTAGGTGGTGCAGTGATGGCACCAACTCAAAATGCTCACTCACTTTACAAACGCGCAGACACACAGACGCACACATACGCATAAAAATTTATGTTTATTGATTCACCGATACCCATCCTCACAAACCTGTACTGACAAAATTTGCTACTCTACTGTCCCTAAAGCATGGGTTATTCTCTCTCTCTCTACAGTATGTATCTTTGCTCTTTGTGTGTTCATCTGAGCGCTACAGCTGCAGCTCAGTCGTTTCCCCGGGAGATGAAATCCAGCAGCAGAAATGGAGCCGCTACCTGCAGCCCGGAGCATCGAGACGTGCCAGCGTCTCTCCTGCCCAGCCAATGGCAAACTCCGCAGCTGCCACCCAGGGGACAGAGTCCAAGCCCAAGGGGGGAGGGGGGGGCGGCCGCGGCTGCGGCCGCATGTGGGCTGAGAGAGACCAGAGCTGAGTGCTGGCATGTGTTCGGGGTGGGGTGGGGGTGGGGAGGGGTGAGTATGAGAGCGTATGAGTGTGAGCGCATGCCTGTGTTTGTATGGAGGTGTCTGCATTTGTGTGAGAGTGAGCGTGAATGTGGGTGCGTGAATGAGTGAGATGGGGTTTGTGTGTGTGTGTGTGAGTCAGATAGGGTGTGTGCACATATGAGGGAGATGAAGTGTGTGTGCATGCGCAAATAGTTGGAAAGCACAGACATCAACCCCCCCCCCCCCATCATGCTCCTGTATCACAGAGGCACAACCTCTGTCAGTCGTCCAATCCCTGCAGGTCTGTCACTGTGATGTCATCACATGTCTTCTTTGCCTACAAGCACCCCCCCCCCATCTCCCTTCGTCTCGATAGAGGGACAGAAGAACCCACAGGGTATGATGGAGAGGTGAGCATCTGGCACTGACTTCAGACGTCTCACATTAAAGCCTGACTAATTTCCCTGCATTTGTGTCACAGAACTGAAAGGAGAATGGACAAATTAGTGTTAATGGCTTATTTCCAGTGTGGATGGGTGCACATGGGCATGACTGAAATGCATTGGACATTTTAGGGACACGCTCCACTCTTCAGTGAGCATACATATTCCCAGACATACCTCATCGCCCACCCCTCCCGCCACCACGGCCCCACCCGAGTGTTGGCGCTCGCTCATGCCCGCCGAGGCGCTAATTGCCACGCACGCGACGGCCCGGGCGCCATCTGGAAGCCACCTTTCCCTCCTCGCCGTCTCCTTGAAAAACACATAAATACACACAAAAAAAACCACAGCTCCGCAACGTCTATCTTTCAGTTTTTCCATCTGTTTACTTACATAACTGTTTATCTTTCCCAAAGCATAACTGGTTTGAACACTGAAATATTGTTTGTTTTTCTTTTCTGTCCCCCTGTGCTCATGGAGCTTCCCACGTACCAATCCTTAAGTCTGTCAGTCTGTCCGTCTGTCTGTCTTTTTTTCTTTATCTCACAGCTTGCTGACTCTGTCTGCACAATCTGGCTGCATTACTCAGTTTCATCCTCAGTCTGTTTCCTTGATCACACATTCTATCTTTCTCACTCGCTCACTCATTATTTTGTTCATCTCACCCTCTCTCTTCCTCTCTCTCCTCTTTGTATTTCTTCTCTTCTTGTCAGCACCTCCTGTCTCACTCCAACTCTCGTTCTCTCGTTTCCTCTCTCCCTCTCTCTCTCTCCGACTCCCTCCCTCTCCCCAATTCCAGCCTGTCCTGCACATTCTGATTGATATGAATTGTTATTAAATACCTTTCAATTCGGAGCTTATCGAATGTGGCAAAAAAAAAAAAAAAAATCTTCCCTGTTTTTTGTGTTTGCTCACAAATTATCTAGTATTTTGCGTTCTCCGATCACGTTCGGTATAAATAGTCATTATGAAAGGATGGGTGTCTCTTATAGCATTGAGACAGGCAGTGAGATGTGCGCTGAGCTGTTTAAGATAATAGTGCTCGGTTAGATGGGGCCTGTAATTTGGCTGCATTATGCTGCATGCGAATGCATCGTGCTGCATCTCGCGCTCCAGCACAGCCATCGCTCCGTCCCTGCCGGCACTGCGATTCCCACCCGCAGGAGCACAATCGCTTTAATACCTGAATTAAAAACACATTTAAAAGGATCCAAGGGCAGTTCACGCAGACATCCTGAATAATTTATTTTTTCCATTGACACCCGTTGTCATTTTCAAAACATTTTTCAAGAAACGCTCAAGGAGTATTTGTATTTTTCAGTCGTGAAAGGGAGATGAAATCCCTCTCAATGAATGTCTCATTGACGTGCTAGAACACCTCCGCAGATAGCACTCGTTTCGGCCAACGGAATCCTCCCCAACAGCCGAGGGGCGCTAATGATTTTTATGCCAATTACATTTATATCTTTTTCTCTTTCTTTTCCTGCTTGGAGGAAGCATATCCGCTCTTCCGAGACAAACATTTTGTAATTAACAGCGTAATTAAAAAGCAGATCCTTGGCTGAGTCATGCTAGGGAATTATGGGACTTTTTTATTTTCAGCAGGCTATGAGCTTAATGGTGTCAGGTGACTCTTCACTCTCATCATCATCCTCATCTTGATAGTGAGTCTCTGATTTCCAGGCCTGTCCCATCTTTGCCCCTCTCCCTCTCTTCTTCTTTTTACTGTCTCCCCTCCCCCTCTCTCTTTCCTTTCCTCATTCCTCCCCCACAGATTTCTCACTTCTCCTCTTTCTGTCTACCTCAATTTTCACTCTCCACCTCTCCCTCCCACCTTCTCTCCATCTCTCTCCTGTCACTCTCTCTCCCTCTCCTACTTTCTCTCACCATCCCTCTCTCCATCTCTCTCCTGTCACTCTCTCCCTCTCCTGCTGTCTCTTTCCCTCTCCTTCTCATTCCCTATCTTTCCTGTCACTCTATCCCTTTTCTACTCTCTCCCTCTCTCCATCTCTCTCCTGTCACTCCGTCCCTTTCCTGCTCTCCCTCCCTTCATCTTTTTCCTGTCACTTTCGCCCTCTCCTACTGTTTCTCCCCCTCTCTCCTCCCCTCTCTCAATTTCTCTCCTGTCTCTTTCCCCCTTTCTCCTTCCCTCTTTCCATCTCCCATCACTCTTTCCATCTCCTGCTGTTGCTCTCTTCCTCTCCTTCCCTTTCCCTATCTCTCTCCCATCATTCTCTCCCTCTCCTGCTCTCTCCCCCCCTTCCCTCTCTCCATCTCTCCCTGCCTCTCTCCCTCCCTCTCCCCCGTGCTCAGTAGAGACGAATCATTAGTCTTGTCTGTTGTCTTTGTGGGCGAGAGCTCTTTTCACCACATCCCCAGCTTCCTCTGAGCAGCCCGGGCATTAATAAGTGCTATTAGGGCCTGATGAACACTAATATCCTCTAATAAGCCTTTTCCCATGAAGTAAGAGAAGAATTTTACTTAACTTACCCTGTCTGGTGGCACCGTGAAGGACTTTTCCAAGATTTTAGCTTGTGACTTTTATATATTCCTGTGTATTGCATGTGGGAGGGATTATCTTGGAAACGGCCCTCAGGCCACTGTAGGCGAGGGCCGACACAAGTCCTTCGTAAAGAGGTGGTGGTATAATTTTGGCGTTTTCATCTTTAGCTTGCCTTTTCAAAACCCCTACATGTTTATGCACCAAAAGGAACATGCTCAGTGACCCCATGGGGGTCGCCCACGGATGTCAGTCAGCATCTAATCCATTGTGCACTCACACCAGACATTCACCTCAGTCGTGTGTTTCACAGGAGGAGGAAGAGCACAGAAAAACAAGAGCAGCGTCATCGCTTCAGACCAGTGACGTGGCGGTCGGAGGTTAGTTTGGTGAGGCAGAATCCTCCCCTTTGCTTAATTAGCAATCAGACGATGAACTAGTTTAGTAAGACTATTCGGCAGAATGACGGGCCAGTTTAAGTTTCCGCGGCGTTATTACTCAGTACACCGAACCTGAAATGCTCACTAAACTGCAGATTTGCGAGTACTTGCTTACAGGAAGCCAGAGACGTGCGGTGAGGTGAGGCAGTGACCCAAACTACAGGATTTTGTGAACCTGTTCCCACGTACTATTCCTGATTGATAATCAAAACAATTAAGACCAAGCCTATAGGAAGCCCGTATACTGATAGAGGAGATAACGACAAAAAGATTCATTCACGTATAGGCTTCAATTCGAAACTGCAAGGATGGAAATCTGAATAATCAATTAGGAAAAATTCTCTGCTCTTGGTAATTCTGTTTATCATTTAAACATTTTGTTAATCGGATTATGAAAGAAGACTGAAAATAAACGCCCGCTTTTTTTTTTTTGGGTGTAAAAGCGCTTAATTAAAGGAGAATACATTGTATATTGATTAAGCATTGAACTCTGCATAAGTCGAACTGTTCTAATATTTGTTGATGACATTGATTCGGCTTCCTGGAAGCAAGTACGCGCAAATCAAATGTCTAGTGAGCATTTCAGGTTCGATATACTGAGTAATAACGCCGCGGAAACTTAAACTGGCCCGTCATTCTGCCGAATAGTCTTACTAAACTAGTTAATCGTCTGACTGCTAATCAAGCAAAAGCAAGGATTCTGCCTCACCAAAGTAACCTCCGACCGCACGTCACTGCTTCAGACCCACGGGCCGGTCTCTTTGGGATAGCAGACCTGACAGGTGTGATGAATTTGGGCAGGAGAGCTGCCAGCCAAATTAGAAGGAGAGGTGAAGCCATTTTGCTTTATATCACACTCAGCCGATGCCGTCTCTGCAGCTTGTCGCACACCCATTACCTTTTGCATTTTTAGCTGCTATTTAGCAGACAAATTCAGGGTAATAGGTTTTGCTCAATCACAAAGCCCCACTCAAAACAGCCTGCATTGATCCGCAACCTTCAGAGTGACAAGGGACCTCTTTTTTTAACATCCTGTACCTAGCACACTGATTTATTTCCTGACAGGACAATACAGGTGAATAAAAGAAGGGTGGTTTTAAGGTGGGGAAGATTAGCAATAGATTTTCTTTTTTCACCAAATCGATTCTGGGTGCCATTTTGTGCCCCCAAAGCGAAGAACCGCATCCAGCTGAGTTTAAATCTGCACCAGATTGTTTAATAAAATCCCCATTGCCTTAAACCCAAGTGTTTCAACACTACACTACACTATAAAGGCACCAGCAGAAATGGTGGGCCATGACTGTGCAGTGCAGTCTTTGCTCTCTCTAGAATGCCAGGCTCAACGTTCTCTCTGTTGTTGTTGTTATTGTTGTTCACTCCTGGGCAAAGGAGCGAGCCGAGTCCAAAATTGCAAAATATTAAGCTTTTAATGGAATTAACAATAAATCTTTGGGCAGAAAATTAGCGAGGATTAAACAAATGCACTCCTGAGATTTTCTGTGCCACCATTTGCTCGTTAACTTTTGCTGCAGTGAACTCACTGTGAAGCTGAGCTGCTGTGTTGTGTAAAGTCAACTAATGCATTAGAGTAGCAGGGCACATTACAGAAAGGCCTACTTCCCATGATTGAAAAGTTGTTTTCTGAATAGGAGCAATCAGATGCTATTTTTAAACGCTCCGTTCAATGAAATGCCATCCGCAAGTTCATCCACATGCCTTCAATATGTCAAGAAATGAAAGGGAAAAGCTGTACAATACCAAGTTACTTTACACATTTGTTTAATTCTTGTTAATTTCCTGACCAAATATTTGTTGTTCCAACCATTAAACATTTCATATTTTCCATTTCGGGTTTGACCCATTTTCCTGGCCCAGATTGTATGTCCTTGAGTAGGTGCTCTGGAGATCACAAGAACGGAATAGTTGGGGGGTAGGGAGGGTGTTGGGGAAAATCTTGCACCTTCAAGAGGGGTAATTTGAGGGGGCGGTGCCTCTGAGGGTTGGCTGGGGGATTCTGGGACAGCTCTGAGGGCGAAGCCAACTTGGCAGGCGCTCAGACACGCCAGCCCTCGGCCTCAAAGGCCATTCACCAGCAGCGGCCACCGACCAATCAGATGGAGCCCTCAGTACCCTGTGGACCGACTTCACTCACACTTCTCTCAGGCAAACAGATGGTAAGAATATCTGATCATTTTCGCCCAAATAAAAACTCAGCGCAAATCAGGGCCACACACATTAAACACAATTTTCCATCATTCAAATCTCAGAAGGGCACCTTCTCGCTCATCTAACTAACATTTTCCTGTCATAAGAGATCTCACGAATGCAATAAACCCCCCCATGCCTTCTTAAACCAACATTTTTTTTTTTTTTTTGTAGCCCATAGCAAATTTTGTCTGCATATTTTCCGATTCAACATCTAATCCTGCTCCTGCACCTACTTAATTTCCACAAGAGCCACATTCCAGCAAAGCTAAACAGAGCGGAACTCGAAAGGTAGCGCGTCCTCTAAATAACAATAATGTGATGCACTTGAGACTAAATGAGCTTACAGTCTTCTCTTTGTGTACTGGGATAAATATACTGAGCATCAGCATTGGTCTTATGACAGGTCACACTTGACTTCATGTTTTTACATCCTGGTGGCTCTGTATTAAGCACTGCAGGTAGAACTTTCTCAATTAAATGAAAAATGGTAATTCAATTCTGACCTTTAATGAGACGGTGATTCTGTTCCAGCTCACTGATGGCACCGATCCACAGAAGTTTTGAGAATTTTACAGATTTTTAACATTAATTTTTTTCTTCTTTGAGATAGTTGAAACTGCAAAGTGTGCTTTCCCACTGGGCTAAGAGGTACTCTCTCCTTAGAGGATTATGGGAGATCAAAGCCACACTCATTTCACGCTGGCGTTTCCCCTTCTGACTGGGAAAGGAAACCCTCGTGACTGGCCTCACATCCAAAAATAAAAGCCTACAAAATTCACCCATAATGCTTTTGGAAGCCCAACGCAGACTGAGCTTTCATTCAATTTTCAGCCAGACAGACTTGGTTCGGCCCGATGTCAGTGGACGTCCGTGGCTGAGGCAGTGAGTGACTGATGAAGTAACACCATGGTCGGCCAGCCAAGCGTTCTCTCCCCATTACAGACCATACCACTGACTATCCCTGAAACAGATTTTCCCACAACTTTGCACATAAACTATAAATGGTCCAGCTATATAAAAGGTTTTGACCTAGTTTTGTTAAAATATTTTTGTCAGTTATGCCTGGAATTGAAAAGCTGTGTAAAAGGCCAGGGCCTTTTGGTCTAGAAAAGGACACACGCTGATACAGAACACAGGATGCAGAAACCAGTTTTTCTGCATCATAATTTGATTTACTTGACGGGTAACTTGTGGGCTGCCAGTAGAGAGTGTGTAGGTATGCAGTGTACTCATTGTCCCTGACAGTGGGAGGCAGTGTTTTCCTCCAGCCCTTTCCAAGAGGATACAGCTTGAAAGAATGCCTCATGACCTCCTGAGATTATGGGAAATACTCTCACTCATACTGTGCCTTTCTCTATCTCTTCAAATGAAGGACAGTATGGCTGTATGTATGTTTTACTGCCAACATACACTTAGCTTTACAGAATATGTGCCTGTGTGTGTGTGTGTGTGTGTGCGTCTGTTTAATTACGACCTTGTTTGTTTTAGTGGGTTTGCGAGGGTATGAATATGTGGAGGTGCACTTGAATGTGTGTGTGTGTGCGTGCGTGTGTGAGTGTGTGTATTTGTTAATGCATCTGCCATTGTATGCAAGTGCACATTTGTGTACAAGAGTAATTTGCATTTGTGTTTGCATGAATGCATGTGTGCCCGCACGTGCTGTGCATGCATTTGTTTGCGGATGCTTATGTGCTAGTGTTAGAGCATGCATGTGTGCGCGTATTGTACACTGTGCCACCTACGGCAGATTCCCAGAGTGTCGGACAAAGCCAGTGCCTGTTGAGGAACTTAGTAACAAGCTGGTAATTCCCCTCAGTGTGATCAAAGGGCCTCTCTCAAACAGGCCTTCTCTGTGCCCCCCCTCCCTCGCTCCCCTTCCATTAGAGTCAAATGAGCAGGCAGTGTCCCAGCTCACCACAAGGCCACTGAAGGCCAACTACGAACTCAGACTCTGTGTGTCCGCTCAAACAGCCAGCAGTGCAAGAGACCGTTACTTCACTTTGTGTCTGTTCAATAAGAGAATCACAGAAGCAACTGTTGCTCCGTACCTCGGCATAATTAGGCAATTATTCAGCGCCAGTGCTGAAATAGCCAATCACCGCTACCGTTACTTCTGGACTCTACCTAAATAGCCAATCACTGCAGCCATTACTCTCTGTGTTTGTTTAAACAACCTATCATACTAGCGACTGATTATCTGAGCCTTTGCAGAAACAGCCAATATCACACACCTGGGCTCAAGTTACATTTTAGAAGCCATTAAAAGCTGGAATCGTTTTCTACGGCCTCTGACCTCATGTTGTCTTCCTTTATTGACTCTCTAAGGCGCCTTCATGGTAAGTTGTTTACTGTTTCGGAATTTATTCCCAGAAATCTTCCTGAATTTCTCCCAGGGGGGGCTTAGTGTTTTTGAGCAGGGCAGCCTCATATTGCAGCTGAGGCAGGCAGGCCAGCCTTTGGAAAAAAAAAAGAAAGCAAAGAGACCGTGACAGAGGAGAGACAGAAAGAAAAAATACAAGCTGGCGTGAAAGGGATTGGTGTCCCACTTCAGACCAGAGGAAAGCGCATCAAAGATAGCAGCTAGCGAGGCAAGATGGTCGCCCGCAGGCGTGTGGAAGGAAGATTATAGGTAAACACATTTTCGGGGCCGTCATCCAGCCTAAAACTACCACGCCGAGGGACTGCTATCTGACCTTTCCGCACTTCATCTCTCTGTCCTGCTGCGAGCCTTTACAACTTTCACCTTCTCCCTTTACTTTTCTGAGTGCATACCAAGCCATATGTCTAACAGTCCGAACAAAGAGAGAGATGGACAGTGAGATAGAGAGAGAGACCAACATGTTGTAATCCTCAGCAAATTAATATCTTGTCCTTGATAAAAGGAATTAACGAGCGGATATGATGAACTATCTCAGAACCTTCCGGAAGGCCAGAAAACTGGGATGCAGTGTCATAGGGAGAGAGGGAGGGAGGCAGGGAGGGTCGGGCATTTACGTGCGTGCGTGTTCACGTGATAGATCAGGGTGGAGACAGGGAGTGGCACGTAGACTCATCATGTGTACTTTGTAAAAACAAGCCCTGCTCCTCCCCTAGTCTATTGTTGTTGATCCATGACGTGCCAGTTTTAATCGTTTTAATCCCTGCCTTTGTCAATGTCTCATGATTTTGTGACGCAACCCTGGCATGCAGCTGGCGCATCCTATAAGGGGGGACTGACAAAATAATGGTTAACTGATTGATTGGTTAATTACTCCATACTTAGCGGGTAGCATAAAAGAGAGAGTGCATGTGTGAGCGTGTGTATGTATGTTTGTACTGCTGTAAGCTGGAGGGATGCCATTGGTTGTCAACCCTTTAGCTGACAAAGTGTACGGAAATTTTTCATCTGGAAAAAGCCTCAAAAGTAATTGAGCTTGTTTCCATGGCACCATCAGATGTGCAAAAAAAAAAAAAAAAAAAAAGGCAGCAGATAATGCCCATGTACAAAACATGATGAGTGAGGAAAACTTGCAATAAAGCTAAATATTTCACGTCAACCAGGCTTGTAGGGCTGAAACATGAGTGACATTACAAAAACCTCTTTGCCTTATAGCCTTGATAGCTTTTTTCCCCCATCTTCATCAATCCACTGGAAATCCTGTAATTGGTGAACTAAATAAATGGCAAAGCGCTCTATTTGATAGTGTAAAGGAGCTGAATGTTTCCTTTCACTCTTCCTATTGTCTAAAACTATTTTGCTGTCACCCTCTGTCACTCTTAGACACTTTCTCCCTCGACATCTCTCACTCCTTCACCTTCATTCTTTCTGACTCTCGCAAGCCTTCTCTCCATTTCTTCCCCTCTCCCATTCCCACATTCAGTCTTGCTTTCTCCCTCAGAGGGATTAATAAATTGCAGACTAAGTCTTCCCAGCTTCTCGGTAATGATCGCCAATCGCTTGCATTAAGCTACGTTAAATCAAGGTCGCTTTGCACTGCTGGCTCTGAATTTGAGCTCCTCCGCCCATTAACCAAGCAGAAATTCCTCGTATGTGAATTCAGCATGCGGTTGTAATGAGGTTATTTTTAAGCTGACGTCAGCTAAAAAGACACTCGTCGTGAGGAAGCTAATTAGGTCCGTTGGGCCCTCTGGTTGGAGATAGCCTTCGTTAATTTATGGACCACAGCAAAGATGTGTACATTAGTGTATTGTGTCTGGCTTCCGCTGGTCATATTGCCACATCTTAATGTTTAATCGAAGCATCGATTTTACAACCTGCTCATTTCTGGTCAAGGTCTTGAGGGGGCTGGTCTGGAGTTAATCTCAGCAAGCATTGAGTGAGAGGTATGAAATGGCCCATCAAAATCCATATTAAAACACACACTCTTCACTCATACTCATATAGCCATTGTATAACTATTGCACCCCTTTTTATCCCCAATTCAGGCATACCATAGACAAATCAAAGGAGTTCAGTTCATCCATTTTTACCTGGGCCAAGAAGGCTATGTGATGTTTATGTCTGTTTGTTTGTTTGTTTGTTTGTTTGTTTTTTGGATGGTGAGCAGGATTATGCAACACCTAATGGATTGATTTGCATGAGAATATTACCTGAGGTGGATCTTGGCCTGACTTAGAGGTAATTAGATTTTGGAATTAGAGTGATTAGGGTCTGGATCTCGCTCCAGGATTTTTTTTTTTTTTTTTTTGAAAGGATGCAACTGTTATGATCCAAACCAGGAGTTAAGTGTAGAGGCAGAGTACAATCCAACAGCATGGTTTATTGATAGTAGTAAGGTACCAGAGGGACGCAGCCCCAAAGATGAAGGCACAGTTCAATTCAGATGTTGTTGGCAAAGCAGGGCGTTGCCAATCTCTGTCCAGGTGCTTTCTGGGATGATGGCCAGGTGGAGTACACACTTTGCCAGAGCAAAACTGCCCTAGGCAGGACGGAGTAACATAACAAGAACTCGATTCTAATCCTGATGACTGTAGAGGAATTGGGAGCTTGTTCCTAATGAACTGGACAGAAGAACATATTTGAACTGGGTTAACAAGAACGCAGTCTCAATCCTGGACCCTGAATTAGGCTTGGGAGCATGTTCCTATTAAACTGGACAAAGGAGCAGACTTGAACTGGGTCGAGTAGAACATGGTTCCTGTCCTGGACCCTGAGTAGGCTAGGGAGCTTGTTACAATTAACTATGCAAGTAAGAGGGTGTTTGCAGATTACAATCATTATAGGTTACGTTTAACTTTCTAAGACAAAGACCTTCTACGAGGAAATACTGACTGGATCTATGTATGAATAGCAAATTACAATCCAGCCACTTGCAACTAAAAGCAGACATTTTAAATATACATCACAGGTACATCAGGAAGTAACAATGAAACAAGACACAGCCAGGGATGAGGGCACACACAAGACATAAGCCAATAAAAGGGCATTTTACGTCTAACAGACATGCAAGTTGCTGAATTGGAGGAGACGCAGAAGGCATTCACACCAGGATTACGACATGCACCATTACAAGATAGGAAGGGTTTGGCTTTTTAAGTCACATATTCACAAACACATTATGATTTTAAATCAGAGAAATAAGGGGGCATTACCTAAATGATGCAAAGAAATTATTACAAACCGATCTGGATCCGTTTGTAACATCTGTTTTAACATCGAACATCTTTCTGGAACCAAGGACTCATACAAAATTGGTGTGCATGTTCATCTGTCACTATCATAAAGTAACTAATAAAGGTAGAGACTTCTAACTGCCACTAAATTATTGCTGGGATAATCTAGATTCCTGCTACATAAAAAGGATTAAAAAATACTAAGAATCTTTTGCAGGGGTGTTGACAAATGGGGGATTGATCAGCCTTGGCGGAGGTTTACACACTTGGATTGCTCTTGTCTATGAATGGATTTCAAATTGAGATTATACAACGTACCATGCTGGCCCAAATATTACATAATGCCCTTATTAGACCAATAGAAGCATCCTTGTATCTGCTATGGGACTATCAGGGATGTAATGGTTCGCTAATTTCATGAGTCAGCGTGTGTCCTTTTCTTGTTCATTTACATTTTGGCTTTTACAAAATTCTGTTCTCCAGGGCAACTAATATAAATTACTCGGTCCATTTAATACAGCTGGTTGTTTTTGCTGAAGCAATTCAGGCAAGCACCTTGCTCAAGGGTGCTGCAACAATAACATCACAGCTGGGGAATAAACTTACAACCTGAACAATCCAAGCTCAGTTCCTTAACTATTAGTCCCTTTGTGAAAGTGGGTGTCAGATAGTAGGAATCACACTGGCAAAATTAGAACAGTTATTGTAATTTTCATATTAGCTAAATTAGCACCATAACGAGTGATTGAGGGGCAGTCTTTAGTTGAAATTCTCATTTACCGATTTTACAAAAAACAGTTCAAATTCACTTGAAGATTGAAAACTAAAATCTTTGTAAGCACAAAAAAGTTTGTTACCTGTGAGTAAACCTCCGTACTAAATTCCAAACACTTTAAAAACTATGCAAGTGCATGGCAAGTGTCATCTACAGTGGATTATGAACTACTCTAAATTACTATTTTCATCACAATTGTTCCCTTAAAATGTGATGTGATCATTTGCATGGTTTCTTGGTCAAAGATTGCGCATGTGCAACACGGTAGAGTGTTTAGCTAAGAAAAAAAAAAAAAAAAAAAAAAAAAAAAAAAAGGATAAAAAGAGTCAATGCTGATAGCATGTGGCCTATAACAAAATTCTAATAATTTGTCTGAAGTTTATTTAAATATTTCAAGCCCAAATTTTAGTAACAACATTGAACTTTGTGCATGACCTTTCACTGAATATCACGATATTAGGGGGAAAAATGAAAGAAGAAAATGGGTAATTACTTTTTTCTTCCCTTAACCTTTAAGAAATTTGTGTGATGAATCTTCCAGTTTACTACAAAGAAGTGACTTATGAAATAAAATAAAAAATCAAAAAGGAACAAACAAAAAAAAGACTAATATGATGAGACACAACTAAAATGTATATTTTTCATAACATATCATGAATTACTTCTAAATTTCAAACATAAAATGAGAAGTGCGCTCAATAATACAAAAATATTGCAACTTTCACATTTTGAGACAATTCTCATTGTAGCAGGCTTGGAAAAGTGAAAATACTGTTTTGTAAGTGTTGTAGATGTTTTAAGCTGTTCATCTGAAACTTGCATGTCGTTTGAACAGCAGTGTATGTTAGAGTACTTCTTTTTTCTTTAATTTAGCATGAATATTTGAAAATTTAAAATAGTGGGACTCTGTCAATCAACATGGAGACACCCAGAGAAACAGACACTGAAGGTAGAAGCCCAACAAGCCATTATATGCAGAAACATCAGCAGTGGTTAAACAAAGTTTTTCAAAAGAAAAATGATTGATTGGAGTCTATTCCCGTCTTCATGGCAATGAATAGGATAACACCCCAAGAAAACTATTTGTTGCCCAAGTATCAATAATGAAATGATCAGATAGGATATGAATGTATTCCTATCTTTCTTTACTACACAATTAATAGGATAGTAATGTATTCCCATCTTCCTTTTCTACACAGTTTTTTCACTGCAGTATATCACTGCTTTCCCAATTTTGTAGACTAACAGTCATTTTCTACCACAAGGAGCTGTGCGTAAGCATAATTGGGACTCAGCTTAAATTTCAGCACACTCTCAAGGACAAGAACAAGTTGACGAGTCTCACACTTTACTTGGAAATGTTTGTAAGCATGGCTTAAATTTAAGCGCATCTTCAATTACAATGGATACACACAATTTGATTTACCACATACTTTACTTGGAAATGACCATAAGCACAGATCACAAACTTTTCTATACATATGTAACGTTGATAAATGAGAGTTCAGGACCTCTAAATGTAAAAACTGTTGAAGATTAAGAGGTGCATAATGTCAGATGTGTTTTGCTATATTGAAATAAACTGTTCTCGAGAAGAAATGCAAGCTGATGTAGCAATAATTTTGAAACTTTTGTGCAACATTAAGCCATATAGCTCAGTGTCCTGTGATCTGACGGATAAGCAGAGAAATGAAAATAAAATGTATCCTGACAATAAAGGGCTGGAACAGCTATGAAATGTAATGATGCAAAGGAGCAATTTCCAGCATGGCTTGGATGTAATTTATGGTTGTGTCAATTACCTCTTTACAGTTCTAAGCAATTATTTTCACTCGCAAATGAAACCAGACATGCTTCTACAAAACAAGAACTGACAAGCAAAATGGCTAACCTAGCCTAGTTGCTGCATACATTCATGCTTGCAACATTCATGGTGACATGGACTACACCACACTGGGGACAGTAAAACAGGCATGAATTGATGGAATGATGTTTTAAAGTTTAGAGGCAAACCTTATGTCACACTTTAAAACGGTTATTCAAAGAAAGTTGTAAAAGTTGGTCGAATGTGATGTGGCAAATGGCAGAGCATCATTATCGGAACACAACACCAGAATGCTTATGTGTTTACAGCTGTAATTTTGTTCTAGTTTCCATTCATTCATCTGCATAAAGGATTGGTTTTCCATACATTCCAGATGTCTGAGATGTTCCCAAAAAGAAGTCAGTCTTCAGTAGGACATAAGGGTGGAATGAATAGCTCAGTTCTTTAAAAGACACAGGAATGTTGATTAAATGAGAGATACGAGTTGGAATTTCTCGTACGTGGGGAGGTTTTGATTGCACCCTTCAATCCCAAGAGTTTGCCCGCAGGTTGTAAACGCTATTAAAAGAAAGCTATTGTTTGAGGGGAGGTTCTGAGTTCATAGCATTGCACAGAGAACAAGACAAGAAAAAATTTACAGAGGAAAATACACTGATAAACAGTAGACTGGGCCAAAAGTCTATGTGGGTCGGCATGTGTCTAGCTTAAGAAGTATTCCACTGTAGGCCTATGGTTAACAGTAAAATACAATACTACTGTCTAAAAATCTATTAACCCTCTGTTAACCAAGTACCTTTCCAACTGTGTAAAAATCATTTCCCTAGGCAAATATGTTGATTATGGGCCAATATTTGGAAAAATGGAAAAAAAAAAAAAATCGACCCTTTGGCCCACCTTTCCAAAATGTAGCAGATCTGCTACATTGGGTAATAATCTTGAATGGAAAAATTAAAGTGACGGACCATTCAAGTTATTCTCAAATGTTTATTTGGCAATAAGAAACAAAACCAGGAGGGTGTCCAGGCTGTTAACCCTTTCACTTTATGTAGCAGATATGCTACGGTGGTTAATAGAGGGTTAATATGCCTGCAGGGTTAAGATTAGCTGTCAGGTAAAACACAATACTAGGCCAATTCTAAAAAAACAAAACAAAAAAAAAAAAAAAACCAAACACCATACTGCATACAGTATTATCCATTTAAGAGGTAACACAGATGCCTGTGTCATTCTGTGATTGAATGAGTGTGTATGCATGTGTAGAATCCATGCAGTCAGGTTCATAAATATTTAGAAATTGACAAAGTTACTTCTGTTTTAGCAGCTAATTGGTGCTGGAATAATATCTCAAATTGATGACTGTTAGCTGTAATTTGCAGATACATAAATCCAAATTGGGTGAGCGGTGTACGAATAAGGGCAATTTATATACCCCCACCTCCCTTTTTGTGGAACTAACATATTGAAATATTAGGCTGTTCAGCTGTTCCATGTCCCAGGTGTGCTATTCCAACATTAGATCATTTTCAAGTAAGTAGATAAAAGGTCTTGAGTTGTTTTTGAAGTATGGCATTTGCATTTGGAAACTGTTGCTGTCAACTTCCAATTAGATGTCCAAAGAGATATCACTGCTAGTGATGCAAGGCATCGTTCATCAGAGAAAAAACAAAAACAAAAAATCATTAAAGATAGCAAAAACATCAGGTGAGGTCAAATTAACTATAAGGTAAATTTTTGAAAAGAAAGAATGTGCTGGTGAACTATGGAAATCCAAAAGACCATGGATGACCACCGTGGTGGATGACAGAAGAATTACTGACCAGTGAAGAAAAATCCCATCTCAACAGCTGGCCAGGTTAGGAACAACCTCACACAGGTAGATGAAAGTCAACAATCAAAGGAAGACTTACTCAGAGTAAATATAGAGGGTTTACCACAAAATTAAAACAATTAGAATGCCTCAAAACAGGAAGAACAGATTAACATTTGCCCAAAAAAATTTTAAAAGGCCAGAACAATTCGGGGACAATACCTTGTGGAAAGACGAGACAAAGATAAACTTGCATCAGTATGAATGCAGAATAGGAGAGAGAATGTATGGATTTCAGAAGATTATGGAGAGTCAAAGGAACTGCGCATTCCTTCCCATCTCATTTGTTAAATGTGATGAGGTAGGGTTATGTCATGGGCATGTACGGCTGCCAATGAAACTGGTTCCCAGTATTTATTGATGAAGTGACTGCTGACAAAAACAGAATAATGATTTCTCAATTATTTCAAGTTAAGTGGCTCAGATTCAGCTAAATGCTTCACAGCGCAAATGGAAAATGACCCAATGCATACTGCAAAAGAAACCTGAGAGTTTACTTGAGGGACGAAGTGGAATGCTCTGCAATGCCCAATTAAGCCAATCACTGAACCTTAATCAATGAGCAGTCATTTCACTTACAAAACGCAAGCTGTCACAAGAACAAATAGGAAGGGCAGCTGCCATAAAAGTCCGGCAGAGCATCACCAGAGAAGAAATCCAGCATCTGGTAAATTCATTGGTTCCTAGACTTCAGACAGTCATTGGATGAAAGAGATTTACAACCAAGTTACACAAACTAATTTAATTTGTGATCATGCTAATTTGTCCAATTTATTTTGTGACTCTAAAAGTGGGGGCTCTGTATCAAAAGGATAGTAATGCCATCCCGGTTCATAAAATATACAAACAAACAAATAAATGAATAAAAGTTTTTGAAAAAACTCGCGGAAATTTCACTCTTCCAGCACATCTTGATAGTTTGATTTCAAATCCTTTACAGTGCAGTAAAAAAAAATAATAATAAAATAAAAAAAAATGTTTTAGTATTGTTTCACAGTCAAAATCCTTGTGGACCTGACAGCATGAGTAGCTACACTGCGGATTTGTGTAAGTGCAAGTGCGTTACCCATGTACTGCACATTAATCCACCCACAACGGACTCCCACCATGTGTGAATACTGGAAAATACATTTGTAAAATAAATTTTAAATTAACTAAAGCATTTCCAATATTGGAGAACAACATGATAGGGTGCAAATATAAATAGGCCACAGAAAAGAAAAAAAAATTTCGGTTGTGCGACTTTCATGTTAGGTTGTTCGGGACTTGTTTATACTTGCACTGGACGCCGTGTTTGCGTCGATGTTTTGAGCCACATTTTAACAATAACCACTCACAATGTGAATAGGACTTTTCACCTCATTCCTCACATCCGAACATCGCTGCGACTGGCTCCATGTCTCCGCCTCTCTGCGCGAACTCGATCCCCATCCGTCTTCCCTTCCACCACCCCCTCACGCCCCGTTACACTGCCAACCTCCGCCTCCCCCTCCTGGCCCGGAATCTGAGCGTTTGACCGACTGAGATTCCACTCCGTCTATGCGAATAACTTCTGAACTCCATCCAAGGACAAAGAGAGAGAAAAAAAATTTACACCGCTAAAGGAAACCTGGGCCAGATAGGAACCACGCATTTTTAAAAGCGAAAAACTGCGATTGTAGACCTGCGGTGGCGAGGGGGGCAGGTCGACGAACTGAAGGATGTGGATCTGGTATCTACTGCTTGGATCGGGCTCTGGCTCCAGCTCGGTCGGTAAGTTTTCAAACTACGCTTGTCGCCTCTGTCAAAGTGGGAACGCTTTTAAAGGGGCCGCCGTTTTTAAAAGAAGCGGAAACCATACCTGCAAAACAATAGTTTCTTGCTTTAAGCTGCTTTCACACCGGACGCGAAACGATTTTTTCGCACGACTGATTACATTCAAAGTTAATGCAAAGAAGCAAATACACGCGTTTCGCGTGCATTCGCGTCTTTGCATTGATTTTGAATGTAATCTGTCGTGCGAAATATTCGTTTCGCGTCCAGTGTGAAAGCGGCTTTAGCCCTTGATTAACCACGTTAAACGTTTATCTTTGAAACTTTAGCTTAGCTTTAGCTAACGGATTGGTTGAGCTGGGACAAAACGTGAGTTTCTGGGCCGTCTGTAACAGTTCACTAGCTAAGTGGATTATGTTAAAGAAATTGGATACGTAGCTGGCCAGTTCTGTCCCTTCTTGCAGAAAGGATTTTTGCGACGGAAACTTTACACACTGATTCCTGGTTCAAGTTGTTATTACCGATTGCGTTAACGGGTTTCCTCCTTATGATTATGAATAACGGTTAGCCAATGAAAACAACCATTGTAGTAATTTGTGAAGTAACGCTTGGCGTTTGAATTTTGTTGTCGAGGAGGGCAGGAGAAAACACGGCAACCGAGATCGAAGGGGGGAGGTTGTTGACAGGACACCAGTGACAAGTCATGCTGTCTCAGTGGCCCTTTCAGTTGCAGCAGTTAGGAGGCCTCCACGGGGGAATAATGCGAGTGTATATAACTCTGCGAGCGTGCGTGAATAGCTAAAGTTACAGGCGAGAAAAGGCAGAAAGTGTGTGTGTGTGTGTGTGTGTGTGTGTGTGTGCGCGTGCGTACGTGCGCACGTGTACGTGCGTGTGTGCATGCGTGTGAATTGTTTTCTGACACAGTGGCGCACAATGTAGTTTCTCCGTGGTTAGAAGGAATGCTTGATCTATAGTATGTTGGTATTGTAGCAGTGTACCTCACTGATAAGGGAGCTGGCTTTGTGGCTCCAAGGTTGTAGGTTAGATTCCCACAAGGAGGGCTGCTGTTGCACCCTTGAGCAAGGTGCTTAACCTGAATTGCTTTTGTAAATATCCGGCTGTATAAATGGTCTGTGTGCTAAAAGAATGTTAAACTGTTTTTGTGGCCCAGTAAGCTAAATATCTGAGGTGTAAACAGAGTATAATATTCTGTGGGGACCAACCTCTTGTCAGCATACCTGCGGCATTTACGTATGTAGTAGTCTTCAGTTAGTCTGTACAGTTATATGACCGCATAAAATTTGAACCGATTCCAAATGAGTAACAAATGCATAACGAATGACTTTCAAGTTTATTAGCCTGATGATAACGCTTGATGTTGCTGATTGTGTTTTGCTCTTGTCACTCACACATAGCTTCTGAGCTTGCCGTCACCATAAGCTGGGCAGAGTCGCATTATCAGTGTCATCTGTGCTATTTCACCGTGACCTTGGCAGGTAGAGATGTAATACCTGCCTTTTTTTTCTCTCTTGGTGTGTGAGGCAGACCATAAGTTAGAGAAGCGAGTGGCGTTAGATGAGTCCGTTGGCCTGTGTGTGTGTGTGTGTGTGTGTGTGTGTGTGTGTGTGTGTGTGTGCGCGTGCACACATGTATGTATGGGTGCTTGTGTGCTCTGAGGCTGCTCAAGGTCAAACCATCCTGAATTGGCCTCAAGCACCCAACACACAGGTGGCTGCATTTAGAACACAGCTAAATCTACCCATTCAGATCACAAAGCGAGCCTCTTTCCAATATTGACTTAAGTTATTCTGTTTTAATCGCCACGTGGAGATGATTAATTAATACATTAGCTTTTGGGACACGGGCCGGTAGGCTATTTTTTTTTTCTGGAATACTTAACTTCCTGCGAGTTTTTTCTAATTGAACGATCATGTCATGAATATTACATGAAGTGCATGTATGTGTGTGATAAAAATACTTCACACCTGTTTCTTGAATATTTTTCTGCTCCATTATATCTCCTCTTTGTCACTGCTTGCATCAAGGTGAGTTTTTAAGCTCAAAGTGGTCTCTTCAGCAGAGCTTTGGCTTAGGCCTGTGCTAGCCATAAACATATTTGAATTTACATACGCAGTGTGTTCAGCTGACCGGGGAAATGACTGAGAGGGTCTTGGTTCAAAATGGCCACCGCGTGTCCTGTGGATTAATACAACAGTATTGGCTTTTGTGCGGTACTCCCCCTTCCCTGTAGTACACTCTGAAATCTGAGATGGCATTATAGCATCCCATTGCTATATTTATTCACCACTTGTCTGGCTGTAGATGTGGGCCAAGCTGAGAAAAATCATATTAGTCAGGGCTGGAACAAGCTGGTTTGGGACGGAGATGCCTCATTTGTGATCTGTTGTGCCTTTTTTCACTCTGTAGACCTGATTAACTAAGACAGCTCACACAAAACCTTTTAGCGGATGAAAAACCCACAGCGATGATTGGTCCTGGAATTTCTTTTGCACTCCTCACTGTTCTTGCTATTTTTTAGTGTGCTTACAGCTCTTGCACATGTTTAAATCTGTAAACCAGGCCCTCTGCTGAGAATATTTCTGGGAGCATTCTTCTTGTGGTTTTTGTCTATTGTTTAATTCTAAACTTTGTGTTAATCTGGGAGGGGTTTAAAATATAATTTTGTGTTGTGTAGCAGTGAAGAATTAAAAAAAAAATGATGGAATCCAACATATGTCTCTGTCTCTCTTTCTTACTCTCTTTTTCTTTCTCTCTTAGTACTTCATTTTATCCCCCTCAATGAGGAATGATATTTCATTAGATGGGTGTGTGGATTTTGTGATGCAAATAAATGGTCTGGCCTCAAGCAGAGTGGCCATCACCGGTCCAAATTATCCAGTGTGAGTCAATCCTCCGTCACAAGGACGTGTTCGTGTGTATTTTTATCCGCATGTTCTTCCCCGGTAAAACTCTGTGATTTCTCATTCAAGGACCCACTTAAGCTGGCCGCCAAAATCCGATTTGCTTTTGTCATGACTGTCGGAGCTTGTGTGTTTGGAACAAATCGAGCACTGCGTGGAGAACAGCCCGGGTGGAGAAGCTCTGCGGCTGACAGAGCTCCTTATGTTGGTGATTTTTGGAGGTCGGGGACTGCATGTTTGTTTGAGATAACGCTCATTTTCACGTAGATAATAACACAGTTGTTGAGTGGGCCCCTCTCCATTCCCGTAAGCTGTTGAACAGGTCCGGAGAGTGGGCTTCGTGTTTTGAAGTGCCTGAAATATTGCGATTGGGAGTTCACAAAGAGGGAGGGGTCCCACCTAGGCTACTTTTTTTTCTTAACGCCTATGCTGGGAGAAGGACTTTGTCTTTTATTTCACTGTGAAAAACAGACAGGTCAGGGCTACATGGTTTTAATCACGTGTAATTGGACTGGAACGGATTTTGTATGGGGCAATCAAGGCAGCTCCTTCAAACCCTTCACATTTTATATGGCTTGAATTTCACTTACCTGCTTAACCCACTGAGTGATGTAGGAACTACTGTTTCAATGTGGACCTAAGTGAACTGAGTGGGCTAGCAGACAGATTCCATTAGCATTTATTGCTAACCTATACAGTATATGTGATCTGTGATTGGATAGCAGCCTAGCATGGTACCATACCATTATTAAAGCTGCGGCACAGGAAAGCTTTGGGTGCTCAACTTACTTCCTTGGCATGCAGTTGCTTTTGAATCAATACGCAGGTGTTTCAAAGCAATGTTATTTACTTTTTCCTCTTTTTAATTGTTCTAAGTTAAGCTTCAGGCTCAAGGATACATCAACACTGCTTCCAAGAGGCTGTCTTGATGGCGTACCTCGCAGAACACTGTACACACAACCATTACAAGCAGCAGTGTTAGCATTCTGAGTCCATCCGCACAAACCTTGTCGCATCCATCTCCCTTCTGCTGTTGTTCTTCATGTCCCTTCACCCTGTGCTGTCCAATAAAGCCTAAAGCAAGCTCTTTTTCCTGTTTCTCTCCACTGTACTGTCCAATAATGGCAAAAGCATACATCAGTATCTGCAATAGGTAAGGAACCCTATTGCATTTTTGTTACAAGCTCTGTTTCTTAACCACCGCATGCTGTTGGGTTCTGTTTTTTATTGTAAGGTCAGTCATTTTTATTGTGTGGCTGGGGCTGGGGAGTATCGCGGGGCATTGGCATTTTTCCGCCCTAAAAATATTTAAGATATATGTGCACAATCAATCCATGAAGGCTCAGAATATTCTCTGCACAAGGTGGGCTCTCTGGGGCTGTTAAAATTTTCAGCACAGTTCGCTAAGGCAGCCAATCCACTGTCACTGCAAGCTGAACCTGTGTATGCTTTTGAGTAAGACCGAACAATAGAAGTGCCATGTTGGGAGGAGGGAGGTGTATGGCAAGCTGCTTTAACATTCAATCAAACCACAGTTATATCAGTAATTATACTTTAGCAATCCATGGTAGTGTTTTTCGTAGACAAAATTGTGTACTTACTATTTGGGATAGTAATTAAAGATATCCGTAATGACATAGTAGAAATTATGTTTCAAGACATCTAAAATTTTGAGTTTACTAGTCAAAAGTAAAATTAAGATTTCATTTTGACATTTAATGGCTGGACTGATATTTATTGCAGATATGTTATTCAGTTCTTGTGGACATTTCATATATTCACGATGACATTCTGTCCACAATTGCCATTTCAGTTATCCACAATGTCATTCTTCCAAGGACAAATTACATCACTTTTGCCATTCATGTGTATTGGACTTTCAATTTCAGATATCCAGTATTGAGGTGACATTTCTGCTTCTCATTATTTGTTTGTTTTTGACTGTGGAGGCAGTTTGATGCATTTCTTCACTTGCGCAACAGTAAATGAGTTCCACACACATTGTGCATGATTAAAGCCAGCTGTCAAAGACAGGAAATGGAGGAGCTGACGTAAAAGTGGCCCTGGATTTATAATATCCAGATCTGGCTGAATTTAATTGCCCTCTCTATTTTAGCAGCATTTTAAAAAATTTGGTTTCAGTGCAGTAATAACATTTTATGAAATATTGCCGGTTGTGATGAATGGCTGCGGAGGATGTCAAGGAACAGTGATTGTTTTTAGCTCTTTTGGAAAGTCATAGATCTGTGTGTGTGTGTGTGTGTGTGTGTGTGTTTCATACCCCATAGTGTTCTTGCCTGCAGGTTACAGTGTTTGATGTTTGACCCACATTATCAGATAAGAGAACAGAGTGCACGGGTAAACTTGGTGATGTTGCCACAGTTGGGTTCATACAATAGCCTAAACATGCCAATGAGCTGTAGCTTGGGCAAGGGCACCTTCTGTGCATGCGTGTGTGTGTGTGTGTGTGTGTGTGTGTGTGGCGCACGTGCGTGTGTGTGTGTGGGGGGGGAGAGAGAGAGAGAGAAACACAGGGAGGGCAGGTCCTCTGGAATTTTTAAAATGCACTTTTACTTGTAAAATTATCACCAAGATCATGAGTGAAGATCTGATGAGAAGGGAAATTCATACATAAGTAGAATTTCGAAGGTGCCCTCTGTGGGCTTGAAAATCTGCCGTATGGCGGGATTGCTTGAGCTGAAACAACATCTGCAGTGCATTTACAGATGAACTCCTCTTGCGCACCATAGATTGGGGCTTAGGAGGGGAAATGGAAGGGATTTATGGAGGGATTGTGCATGCAGATTCCTGATGGCGTGTACGGATCCAATTTAATTCAAATTCTACTGCATGTTGAATCCGGGCAGGTTTCAGCCTTCTCTAGACAAGAAACAGTTAGTTAAAGAGTGTCAGCACTTTTCAGACTGCAGTAGCTGATGCCATTGAACATGTACCTTTCATTGGCTTGCCTTTCCCTGAGCACTGCATACCAGCATTTCACTTCAGGACCATTAAACTGTAACTGGAAAGCAAAGTATTCAAATACAGTTTTAACAGCGCTGTCACTCTAATGGAATGAGGACCTCACAGTCATGCATTAATCTGTTGAAGCCACGCTCGCAGCAATAAGGTTGCAATAGCAGTACTTTGTTGTGCTTTAAGTGACTGATTTCCCGATGTTAACAGATGGGGTAATAATGCTTTTTCAGTATAATAATATTTCACCTACAGAAATGGCATATAAAACGATCAGACGCAGGGATGGAACCTTGGAAGTGCATTGTCTATACCACCCTTTTGATAAACATTGTACCTTTTTGGGCCCATTTTTATGCCTTTTTATCTGTGGATATACACCATCAGAGGGAAAAAATAGTAATTCTTCATTTGTCTCTCAGAATAAGACAAAATTGTCCAGGGATAAACATTTCTTTTGACTTTTTAACGTCTCTTTATTATACCCTCGGCATATAATGTGGAGAGATATAGTCATGGGTGCGGTCGTCCGTCCGTCCGTCCGTCTGTGAACATTTAGTTTCCAGAGGATAACTTGAAAATCGTTCAATATTTTTCCACAAAACTTGGTGTGCACATTAACCATGACCTGACGTGGTGCCTTTTGCTAATCCGAAGTTGACGACGTCGGGCTGGGGGGATATGGCATCTCCTGATGACTCTTGTTGTTGTTGTTATTATTATTTTTTAATCTTTTTAAGTGATGCTATCCTGCATTTTGTGAGCTGCTTGCCTAAGGAGTGAGCAGTGACTATCCTGGGTCTTGGGCACTCTCCTGTCTTTTTAATCAGAAGGAATTTACTGTGAAATGTCACACCATACTGCTTGCTAAACATCACAAGGCTATTTTAGGTTCCAGTCTCTGAATACCTCAGCCGATGTACCAGTCAAAAGCCTCGCTCACTATCACGATAGAGGAAACCGCCTTGACAGTTCAGCTAGAGTTGAGAGGCTTTCTGCTCAGGGGAGACACAAGTGTGAAAATGCCAAAAATCGCCCGGCTATAAATTGTCATGAGAACCTTCATTGATTAGCCTGAAAGAACACTCGTTATTTTTAAAGATCTTTTTTTAACTGAAGAGTTTCTTCAAATCTCCCAGTCTGTGTTCTGATTGAGTCAAGATGCTGGCTCCTGCCCGTTTGCTGACTGATTGAAGTGCCAATTAACCATGTTCAAATCAAGCCTCTAATAGCTAGAGACAATGTCACCCAGTCAGCTGGTGTTATGTGTAGGAGTCGTGCTGCCGGCTAGTGCTCAGGGGGCTTTTTTTAACATCAGGAACAAGCACAGTTGATGATATCTGGTGATAAGATTAGAAAGAGCCAGAACGGGTAAGTAGAGATGAATCTCATGCTGACACCTTTATTGGAGTATTATTTAAATGAAGTCACAGGCTAGCATTTTATGGAATGTAGTGTTCATTAAAGCAATGGTGCATCAGATGGGGAAATGTGTTGAACACATTTCTACTGTGTCCTTGGCTTCGTCCTAACGTAGTGCTATTGCTGCCAAGCTAAAGATGGTATAAAGGCAGAAGGTAGAGGGATACGGCAACGTTCCCTGGTTCATTCAATGAAGATGTGTATGTTCACGCTTAATTTGTGAATTTCAAACAGTTCTTGGAAATTATATCACTGTCCAAATACTTATGCATCTCATGGACATGTTCTTGGATGGAGAGGATTAGGCATCTTTGGAAACCTTGGGAGAAGTACCTGGGTCCTGCTGGTGCTTCTCTAAAGGGTGCATGTATTCAATAAAGATGGAAAGATCCTCATAGTTTCATTCTTTCAGGCTGTCTTTCACGGTACAATCTTGCCCCCTCTTCCTTGTTGTACTGCAGTTTGAACTCACTCTGCCCCTGAGGTCAGAGTTATTGTTTTTTCTACGCAGTCCAAGCCATCGCATTTGGATCAATTCCACCTGTCTGCGGCTCCAAAGTAAACGCATTTAAAAGGAAAGAAAATGTGTGATGAATGCATTGTTTCAGTGAAATAATGGCTAATATTGCTTTAATATGAACAGAAGATGACCGTAAAGCATGATGCTCCACCATAGCTGAAGAATGCCACACTGAACAAAACATTTTTAAGTCTGTGAATATTAAATGTTCAAATGGAAATCTTGTATTATTTACATATGTATATGTATATATATGTGCGCTTGTGAGGGGATGGTGTCGTACTGCTTAGAAGTCCGTTCTAGATGTTTTTATGAAATCTGTCTCTTTTGATGATTTCAGTACTCAAATGCTGATAAAGATCTCTTAGCCCACATGCTACTCTTGAGCTGTAGCCTTTCCTCTGTCTGGCACACGGCAGAAGAAATAAAGTGGCAGATAGCGGCGATAATTTAGGTCGCTAGATTGCCAGGGTGTTTACTGTTCATACCCTATGGAGCCTTAGGGGCATATTTTCACCTACGCTCATTACAAATGTGATTGAATTATTATCCCTCTGCATGCCAATGCTAATTCATGGCCACCCATGGACATGGAGATTTATTTTTAGATTTACCGCTGGGCAACTAAACAGCATCTGCTCAGTGTAGCCAGTATAACCCATAAATAACAAAATAGATATACTGTATTTGTATTCATTTCAATATGGAGGTTTGATTATGTTTGACATTGCCGTGGGAAAAGGTGTAATAAGCCTGCTTGGCATAGCTTGAACATTAAAGATACACTGAGCGATTTCTGACCACTAGATGGTCCCACAAGCACCAACTCTGTATGCAAATAAACAAAGCCACTCCTCTCTCCTTCTGCCCCTCCTCTCTGGACCCCAGGGGGCGGGGCCTCACGTCCTGCATCACACAGACTGTGCTTTATGCTCGCTGTCATTGGCGTGCATTGGTTTGGATCATCTTGTTGCATTTTGTGTAAGATAGCGGAACCATCAACTAAAAAGTTGTGTATTAAGCTCATCTTTGCCTTAAAGTGCAGCTATTATGGTTTTTCATTATTTTAATGTTGTTGTGTGAATCATATCGTTTTTATGCGCATTTAAAAGGTCTGTGTTGGAAAATAACTCAAAGTCACCTCTGGAAGAAGCGCTCTCTGCCGCAAAACACTCATTGCTCCAGAGCAGACTGAAACACCCTGATAGCCTCTGGCCATTTTTTTTCATCAAGTGGTGATGTCACCAATTGAATTTTCGTGCACTGCCGATAGTTTGGCACGCCCTTGAATCAAGTGGGTTACGTCCACAATGCGACACCGGTATTTGATTCTAAAGCTCATTTACACTCTGGAGTGGAAATCCATTTATGGTAAGGGGCGTGACATTTCCGACGCGCGTGAAGCAGTTAAGCAATCACAAGTGAATGATCAAGTTGACCAATCACAGCACACTGGGGTTTTCGGGAGGGCGGGGCCAGGACCTCAACAGAGCGTTTCACAGACAGGTACTGCAGAAATGGCCAGCATGAGAACTTGTGTTTTTTTTTTTTTTGTTCTTTTTTTTTTTAAACAATGATGCATTTAAACCTTTTTTTGGTAGATTTCAAGAATATAGGAGTGACCAATGAGAAGTCACTTAATAGATGCACTTTAACACCAGGATTGTACATTCAGGAGACCTCACGGCTAACTGTAACTTCAAATGGTGATGATTTTTCTATTATTTGTGATTATTAATTGATGAAGATACTGATTTTTGCCAATGTAGCTAGCTGCGGGCGGTTACAAACACGACTACGCCTCCCTGCAGGTTTTCAAAGCACATTTACCTTTCAATAGTTCTAGCTATACCTTTAACCATCACAAAATTCAAATTATCGTTATCCAGTGTGTCATCTAGCAAGTGACATTTGCTCCTCTGAGAAGCATCATTGGCCTCAGCAGAGGTTCCTTTTTGAGTGGTGTGGGTTAGCCCTGCCCCCTATTGCTGGCCATGCCCCCTTTAATAACTCACAAACTATTTTTCTGTGGACAGTTTTGCATCTGGAGCTTTATAATAACATTCCCTAAGAGGAATACAACATTTTTAGCTGCGACCAGCAGCTCTGAATCTCATTGTTTTGGTCGATCAGTTCATTGGTCCATAAAAATCTATCCGTTCATTTCTCTAGAAAGCTGTTCCCTCCTTATAGCAACCAAAACCTTCTATGAGGCTGAAATTGACCATGGAGGTCAAGTATTTGTGAGCCCGTGCGTGTGTGAATGCTTGCATGCTTGGATAGATGCGCAAATGTGTCAGCAGTTATTGCAAATTTGTGCTCGTTTTCTCATGGGTTGGTAGATAATGTCACCCACTGTGACCTGCACAGCTTGCATGTGGTTACATGGAATCAATTTATACTGCTGGATATACTGTATAATGAACCGATTGAGATTAAGCTCTTCTGGCTCAAGGTTTAAATAGCTGCGCCCAGCCTTGGCATGATCGCACCAGCAACCAGGGATTTCACTGTTCCCCTGAAGGCTGCACCTCTACAGTGCGGTGAGACACAATTTTTGGGGCTTACATATTGCAATTGATATGGATGAAAATGCCCTCAAATAAATGTTGAAGGTCTGCATTAAAATTTCAGTATTTACCTCCATTATGGATTTGGAGTGTGGCCGTTTAATCGTGTAAATGTTTACAACAAACTAACATTTAGGAAAATTGCTATTCATTCAAACAGGAAAATCCATTATTTTGATATTGAATTTTTCAATTATTAAAATGCTGGCTAGTTTACAATTCATGCTGCAGTGTCCATCAGGAATTAAAATGGATAACTACTGTACAAATGACACTATTTGATAGCCTGTGCTATTGCTATTTTTGACTTTTGTTTTCCTTCACCTTATTGGCAACTTTCCCCTGTGTAGCATGGTTTGCTTAGATTATTTATTTTGTAAAGAATAAGAGAATAAGAAATGGTCTACTTCCTACATAGTGAGTGTATAAAATATAAGTCTTTGTGTTGTTCTGTTGTGTATTTCCTCCCAATACAGAAGGAGTAACCTGTATTAGAGTAACCTGTCAGATGTATATTAGGCTAGGCATGATCTAATCATCTTTTAATGTGAGGTCAACCTGTTAAGCACAGATTTGTGTTTACCAGGCTGGCTGTTCCAAAAGCATTATTTAATTGTGTTCATCACTGATTTGAAAAAAAATGCAAAAACGGTAGATGGAATTCAGAGAAAGTTTTGGTTTTGTTTCTAAATAATTATTCTTCTAATTGCCATAGATGCGATTTTATATTGTAGCTTTTTTTTTAACCTCTTTGTCATTAACACGTCTTAGAGTTCCATCATATGCTTTTTTTTTTTTTTAGCAAGATGTAATATTCTTGGATGTCCAAAAGGGAGGTTTGTAGAATTTTAGCAAAACGAGACATAGAATCCATTGTTTCTGGGGAATTTCGTTCCTGTCATTCCTAACCCTCTGAAAATCAGGGGTTTCTGAGAGGGCGTCTCCTCTACTAAATGAGCGCGGCTTTGATTGCCCAGCGAACAAATCCGTTGGCCCAGCTGTCAATGGAGCGTGGCTTCTGGCAGGTCTCTAAGTCCAGATGACTGAATTAGTAGCGAGGTAGCTAGTAGCTAGGTAGTTATCAAACTACTCAATGAGTTTGGAAAGGTAACACCCATAGGCTAAGCAAGGATGGTAGTTAAATTCACAAAGAAATTTGGCACGCTGTCACTTAAACAGTTTAACTAGGCTACATTTGGAATTCAGTCTCTGACACTGATTTGTGGCTAGCCTCTGTGCTAACTCCATCACCACTACTCAGTCAATGAGTCACGGACATTTGCGTTTATTTGGCATCAACTTAACTGTTAGTTATGAGAGTGGCACTCAGCTAGCTTGCTACTGTGAAAACTGAGCCATACTGATTAAACTGCTGTTACACTTGGAATTCAGTTTAGATTGATCCAAAGAAATTGGAAACACTTGGTTACCTAGCTAGCTAGGTAGCTAGCTCCAGATTCCCCTTGTTAATAAATCAAAGCCCAGGAGAAGGCCAGATGTGCAGGGGCTGTCCGAACAAAAATGCACTCGTAGATCATTCGTTCGCGAATTCACAGTGCAATAGCTTGATACCATATCCGTTTCTCATTCTCTCCAATAAGGTGATAGATTTATCAACAGAGCCACATAGATTGTATAAAAATCAAGCAAAATAATGATGCTAAAGAGCAACAGGTTATCTAACCGCACTTTACTTGTAATGTACTGTGAATATTATCTCAAAGTGGCGACACTTTCCAAATGCACATTTGCAGTTGTTGAGTCACTTTATAGTTGGTAAGGAACTATGTTTAAAGGTCAGTTTCGTGGCAAAGCCAGCATTGCACTGACCATAGTTGGTGAAGCAGTCTGAGGTGAAGTGGTTGCACAAATTAGCAGCAAATGCTGCTGGAACATTGTTGTTGTAAATAAATTGTAACCACTGTTTGTTTTTCTCTTCCGATGCTGGTAGTGAATACTAACAATTGTGCTGGTTTCTGCTGCCAAAAACTGAACAGTTGGCGTGTCTCGCCCTAAACTTCGACATCCTGGAATCTATTGCAGCAAAGAACAGCAATGGTTCCTCACGCAGAGACAGCAGGTGTGAAGAGAGGGAGTGGTTATCCACAGCAGAGGTTGCAGGGAGGTGGGGACGTGGGCGGGCACAACTGCCTGACTCCTTTTGTCACGCAACAATGGGAGCCAAATCAAAACGGCCACGTAGAGGCATGTGCCAACACAGTAGGTGGACTATGGAAACAAAACGGGGGCTTTTTCATATTCTTATAGTGTGCTTATCTGAAGGATGAATGTAATAAATATGTATGGCAAAGGAAAAACGTTTTACACGATAGGGGACCTTTAATCATTTTTAGCGATGGATTGGTATTTATTATGATTCAATAAATCGATTCTTGGATTATTTATTGGGAACAGGTTGAAAAGGGAATGCTTGCATTAAATGATGAATTCGCTGCTTACCCAGATGGTAACTCCCTGCTATCTTGACGAGTAAACGCGCTTTAGTGGTAGATGGGTAGCAGAGGATCTTTATAACGCCTGAATGGGAAAATTATCTATTTTTGTAGCATTTATGTATGAGTTGTGATGTATCGTTGATATATTTTTCTTGCTCAGCCAGTGGTTTATTTGGATGTTTGTATTTTATTGAAAGACTTTTTTTTCCTCAAGTGGGTCAGTTCGTCCTTTAGACTGGGTTTCTTGGACTGTGGGTTATTGGCCGACTTCCTGTCAGAAGTTAAAATTAGTCTCCTGGAGTAGTGTGGTATATTGACTATATGTAAGTACACAATATAATAGCAACCCCCCATTGTTATTTAAACATTTTATTTTACTCTGTTTACATGTTTGCCAATTTAGCAAGGTCTGCCCATCCCTAATTCGGAACGAAGCATTTCAGGATTACCGCCCTAAAACTGTGTTGCTGCTGAAACAGTCACTGACCTCGCTCTATGATAATGCTTTATGAGCTGCGCGTCCTCTTCCTAATTAGTTACAACTGTCGAAAAAATTACCTGAGGAGTCATGGAAATAACAAAGGTGTTGGTGGTTTTGCAGTGACCACTAACTTAGCTAATGGCTATTCCCATCTTTCCTCTACACCTGACCATTTCGTAGGGCTTGTTGAGCGGAACGCCTTGCTGCTATTCTAATTAACCTTTTAGAAGTGGCATAGTTTCGCAGCTGAGTGTCTGTGGTGGGGTAGAATGAGTCATCCCTACTAATTGTGGAAGAACAGACAGGGCTCTGCTTGTACGCAGGCATAGGCGAATTACTGGGCTGTGCAGCTGGCTGTGTTTTCATTAACACTTTGCTGCGTGGGTAGCGTGTAGCTGAAATCTTTCTTTCTCACCTCACAGTGACTTCCGCTCACCTGTCCACCCACGATGTCAGTCATTTTTCTGAACCTAAAACCAGCCGGCAGAGGTGGAAAATCATTCTGTTCTGATCCCCTTGTTTTGCTAATTAGCACTGTTCTAAAGCCAACTTGTAGAACCCGTCTGACTTATTCTATGGATTATAATGAGATCTGTTGAATGAGTTCATGGGTGGGAGAGGTGTGTGACCTTTGACCCCTCCTCTTTGTACTCTCGCCTGCCAGTGCTATTCATACCCACCATCGACAGAAAATGACTGACAAAAAGAGTTCATTTTCACCGGAACAAGTTACTTCTGTTTTCCAACCTGCCTTCAATTAAAGCGGGGGATGTTTGCTGTGTCTCCAGATGAGATGCAAATTTGATGTTAATTGCTTCTGCGCTAACGTTCTGTCGGTCACGCAGTCAGGCTAAACGGTCCGCCTCAAAGTCCAGTCTATTTAGCCCTACCTCCCTTGGGTTTTGAGGCTGGTAATTGTCTGTTATTGGATCCTCTGCTCCTGTAGCATCAAGGTCGCGTCAAACCGGAGAAAGACGGCCAGCAGGAGGTGAAGTTTTTACCTCCGGATGCCCGGTTAGCTCAGCAGGCCGCTTCAGGTCCCTCCAGCTCGGTCAGAGATGGTAATTGAGTTAGTCTGTGTGCCCTGTGCGTAATGGGGGTCCGCTAGCAGGAGACATCAGACTCCATTTGAATTTGCTGGAAAGGCGAACGGTCAGTCTTCTCACAATATTGGCTTGAAATTGTTAGTTATCTGGGAGATAAGATACTAGCACTGGTCTTTTAAGGCCTGTTCGGTCATGTATCCCAATCTTCTGACCATAACGGGTCTCACTCACATAGTATGTGTTGGAAGTATGCTATGATTACTGAAATCACCTCGTGGAACTATTAAACTCTATGTTCTACCCATAGGCCTCTTTGATTTATAATCTTCACTGTTAATGCTAACTTCTTGTCTAAAATTGGAACATAGATGAGTTTGGTTGATAACTGGTTTGACAAGTTTTCCCTTATGGTAACAGACTTCAGGACAGATCTGTGCCAATTCTCGCCGAAAGTCAGCTGGGTCTAGTGTGGAGTCACTGAGTAAACTTTTATTGAAGTGTTTACTGAAGTGGGCTTTTTTTGTAGGCCACATTCATTATTTATTGAACGGGACAGTAACGTCCATGTAGATATAGCTCTTACAGGATGGGCCAACGAGACACCTCAGCCCCCCACAGAACTGGACTATTTGTATGTTCTCTGGAGAATGTAAGTCTGTGTGTGTGTGTGGGGGTGTTGCTGGTTTGCTGTTAAATGGCGATGGGTCATTCTGCTTTGATTTAGTGCTCTGGTCACCTATCCAGTCATATTGTTTGATTCTGTCTCCTGGAGCCCACTGACTCTGAATAAGGAAGATTGTGTTTGAAATTTTTATCCCCCTCCATGAAGGAATGAGTTTCATCATTCTGGGTCTATCTGCCTGCCTGTCCATCCATCTGTTTGGCTTCTTTTCTGGGTCAGAACTCCTAAACCATTCAGAATTTCTCAAAGAAATTTTGTATACAGATACATCTTATTGTGCAGATGTGCCTTTTCATCCTCTCTGTCTGTCCTCCCGTTAGTCTGTCCGTCCCTTCACCGCATTTAGATATCGGCTATTTCGTCCTTTTCTGGGCCAGAACTCCTAAACCGCTCAATGTTTCTTCAGAAAAAGTATTTCTGATAAGGATACATCTTATTATGTAGCTGTGCTTTTTCATACTTTTGTCTTCCTCCTGTTCGTCTGTCCGTCCCTTCCCCAGGTTTTGTTTTCAGGCCGGATATCAGCCATCCCGTGGCGAGGGATCTGAGTATTTCATGCTTTTTTTTTTTAAAGGAAATTTTACAGGTATCATTTCAATTCCCTTCTCAAACAGTTCGAAATGAGCCTCCAGGAGAAAATATTGGACATGGTAATACGAGCACAAATATGAAAGTTGGCCTCCTTCTGCTTACCTTTCTGATAAAAGGATTAGTATCTGAGAAGAGTTGCGTGCAGGTGAATGAATATATATTGCAGAACACTGCCATGCCATTGAGAACCTCTGAAGGCAGCCACAGACATTTATTTAAGTCTGCAGTCTGCAGTCTGCAGTCACTCCTGTCAGCCAGCATCCCAACGGGAGACTAATGACCCCCCTCCTATTGCATTATGGGTCAGTTTAGCTGAAGTCCCTGTCTCCATGACAAAAATAAAAGCGAAATAGAAGCACTACTCTTGCCCTTTTATTGGAATCCATTGGAGTCTATTTATTTTGATTTGGGGCTGTCGTTTACTCGTCCTCATTTGGGCTGTGAATGCAATGGATCTCTGTCATGGTACCCCCCAAATCCTATACAGCAGATGGCATTTTGGCGTTAGTGAAAAGAAATGAGGCGGCATCTGCCTGCTAGCTCTTATTGAAAAACGCTATTTTCAGTTTTTTATCCCCCGAGGCAACTCTAGCTGGTGGAGTATTGTCATCCCCTGCGCTGTCTGTTTGTCTGTCCCTCCGTTTGTCTGCCCATCGTTTGTTACCGCCCTAACTGATGAACCGTTGTAGGGAAAGCCCTCAAATTTAAGCAAGTTATGCAAATTGGATGTTTCCAGAAGCCTATCTAATGTCATGGTCATAGCTTTGATTTTAGACCTAAGGTCAAAGGTTGGGTATGCCCACCTGTAAGAGACGCTAAGGGATATATAGCGCCAAGCAAAATCTAGTTCAGCTTCCATTTCTTTACTCCCGTTTTCTGACTTGTGAAACAGACGGGCTGACTGACGAGCTTGGTACATTACTGGCTACCGAGACAGCAGGTACGCGTCAGGGAGGATAGCGAATCAAACCCGTAGCATTCTGCTAAATTGCTCCAACAGTGCCTGCCCATTACCTCCTGCCTTTATAAATGCTATAAACTAGAAACCCAAGTAATCATCTCTGGATGGCACAGCTGGGCTTCTAATTCATCGTGTCTTTAAAATCAAGAATATTGCCCCAGAGAAACTGATGCAGGCTGGGGGCCAATATGAGTATCCATGGCCATCCTGATTTTTATAGTTCTTCGGCATCATGTTTAACAATGCCGAACACATTAATACACAGTTGTGTGGTAATTACTGTTGAGTCTTGGGCTGGTTACAGGGGTGTCTCTGTTTTTTGCCGAATCAGCAGGTCTGATTTGCATCTCTAACAAGTCGAGAGATAAGCAGAAGAAATAAAATTAGTTTTAACCAAATTAGGCAGCAGAGAAAATATTTTAGGTCTTAACAATTTCCCTGAAGCATCTCTCTCTCCCATCTTCTCTTGGTTTTCTCTCTCTCTCTCTCTCTCTCTCTCTCTCTCTCTCATTCTCTCTTGGTTCTCTCTCTCTCTCTCTCCCTCTCTCTATTTCTCTATCACTCTCTTGCTCTCTCCCCCTCTCTCATGCTCAGCCTCATTTAGACACACTCTGGCACACAGGCAGATACCAAGATGCTCAAATACACGTACACTGTCATGCACATATACAGACTCGCACACAAACAGGCATTCAAGCACATTGTCAGACACAACTGCACAAACACTCACACACACACATTTCCATAGCAATACTTGCGAGGACATTGCGTTGAATTACTTTAATTCTGTACAGCCGTTTCGAACCCTAACAGTGATCAAATTCTCGCTAATACGAAAAAAAAAATTCATGGATGTATTTTACGGGATAGTTTGGGAGCCAAGTTGCTTCTAGTCTCATGCAGGAATCCCTCTTTCCGTCAAAAAAGCTTTCAGCTGGGGAACGGTCATCTTCTCGAATTTTCATGAAAGGACTTTCATGGCGATATTCAGGTTATTGATGTAATTCCTGGTATAATTCTTGGAGTTGCCGTCAAGAATCACAGATGATGTAGATCAGTGGTTCTGAAACCTCTCCTGGAGTGCCACCTCTCCTGCATGTTTCAGGTCTCTCCCTGCTTCTGCGCCGGTGATTCAAATGGTTCACTCATAATCAAGCATCTTCAGGAGTTTATAATGAGCTGATCATTTGACTCACCTGTGCTGGAGCAGGGAGAGATCTACAACATGCAGGACAAGTGGTACTCCAGGAGAGGTTTGAGAAGCGATTATTGAGATGATAAGATTGCTATCATTCAGTGTTATTATGCGCATGCAATAGGCCGAAGCGCTAGCGCACAAAGCGCGCCACTACACAAGCTCTGCACCGGAAGTGTGGCAGTCCCAGAAGAGTAAGAAATTTTGGTGAAAACGCCACATCCAGGTATTTTTAGCGTATTGGCGGTAGCGAGAATTGTGCATCACCCCAACCTTAACCTAACCGTAACTGTGCCCATAACCCTAACCTCAGCCACTTACCCATAATCCTCCGTAATCCTCTATGATGACCACCCAAAATGTCCTCCTAACCCCTAATGTCCTTCTCGAGAGTTGGTTCTCACAAGTATAGCTATACAAATCCACATGCATGCACACAGACACACAGACTCTCTTTCTTACACACACACACACGGGCACACAAATACACACACACACACGCACACTCATTCGCGCACACAGACACACACACTAACACAAACATGCGCACACGCACCTAATCTCTCTTTCACACACACACACACACAGACACACAGGTTTGCAGCCGCAGACTCCTCTCCTGCTGCCAGGTGCTGCTGGCTCGCTCTAGTGTAATTAACTGAGGCTGAACTGCTGGACTGACCTCTCTCCCTCTCAGTGCTGCTCAGACTTACTGTATGAAGTTATTAATTATGATGAAAATTTGCTGCTTTATTTCTCCCACAGAAACTCTTTGCGCTTCCTTTTATCTGCAGCTCTGCTGTCTGAATGGGGAGAAACACTCCTTTTTTACGTCCCAATTAAAAGTCAAGCCCTTTTCCCTTCCTCTCGCACGGGAGGGCGGTAATTTCTACGGGCGCCTGGAGTTACCATGTGTGGTATTCAATTAGACCACCATGACATAGATTTCCCCAGTCCCTCTTTTACTCCCGCATTTTTTTAATCACAGTCTTTTTCCTCTCTCTCTCTCTCTCTCTCTCTATCTTTCTCTCTCTCAGTGATAGTGGCATTGTTTTAAACAACACCCTTCCTTCCGCACAATATGTATTTGGATCGTCCTCATTCGTTTTGGGTCCGACAGTGACACTGAGGATGTTCAGCTTGGCTAATTACGTTAGCTTCACCTCCCCTCCCACACGCACGTAGGCTAGCTTGCTAATGAGGGAAATTGGCCTGTACATCACATGTAAAATGAAGAGAGGGAGTGCGAATGAAAGAGGGAGAGAGAGGTGGGGGGAGAGAAAGAACACCTGCTCCTCTCTGACACATGGAGGTGTAACAGCCTTTCATGATATTCGAATTCCTCTTATGTATTTCGCCAAAAGGCGCATCAATGGGTTTTTTTTCCATCCATAAAATGATAATGTAGTGGTTTTATCTTCTGGCTGCCCAACAACAAATCATGTTCATTGTACTCGGGACGGGGGGTGAGGGGGGTGTGAAACGCACATCTGACAGCTGGCCATTCGCGTCATTAGTCGTTTTTGTTTTTATCATAAAAATAAAAAAGGCGGCCGCACGACTTTCATCTCTCTGTCCCCATACTCGTGTTCCTGTTCCTGATCTCAAGGTCGACTGACTGCTGACACAAAGAGGCGGGCGTCGTCCCTGTCAAAGCTGACGGACTCACCGTACCCAACCCCCAGAACCCCACGGCTGATGAACGATTTGATGAGCGTTGGGTTTTCCGCAGTGACATTGAGCAGCAAATTCAGGGGAACTGGTGGCATTTAGTTTACTGCTAAGCTTTTCGTGGCTCTTGGTGGCGTAGAAAATGGATGAGGCCGTCCATCACCCCCCCCCCCCCCCACACACACACACTCCCAGCCCCCAGTCTGACTCAGGCTGAAATGAATCTTGGCTCTTTTAGCATGCTGTGTGTTTTCACACTCTTTATGGTCACCTTTGGAAGGGAAATGAATATCGGGCTAAAGGCAAATCGATGTCTAAAATCCGTTTATGGTCCCTGACTAACATTAATGAGTGGGCCAGGAAAAGTGCAGTACCCCGACTGTTGTTTAATGCTTATATTTACACATCTCATTCGATAGCCTCTTCCCCACCCCCTCCAATTTCTTAATCGTTCAAACAAGGCTATTAACCTTGAGGGAGAAGTTACTAAAATAACTTTTCAAGAAGTCTGCTAGAGAACACAACAGTGTACTCTGGGAAATCTCCCAGCTGGTGCATTGTGGGAGCGGCTGTTTTTAGGTTTCTTTGTTGATGGATGTAGCCGGCCCAAATTACGCTTTCCAAATGTTCCACATGAGCTGGTTGTTGTTTACTGCTGCAATTCTGATTGATTCTGGGAAAGATATTAACAATTAAACAGCTGACATATTGGGATGTACTGTGTGCTGTATTCTGGAGAACCACGACTTTGTTAGTGAAGACAACCCTCTTTGTGGAGGTCTACCATACTTATTTCAAATCCATCTCGCTAGCTACTTCTAATAATTAGGAGTTCAATTTTGAAAGAGGTGTACTTCCTTTGGTTTTGAATAAAGTCCTATGCAATGGTACATCCTTAGGAGCAGGACTGGTTACCACTGCATTTTCTGAACCTGTGTAAAGATGAGTAGGTTCAACCAATATCATGACAAAGATACAACTGAGCATGTGCTCCGGCTGTGGCTGATTACTCACTGGTTATGACTGATTTGGCTACGCAAAACCAATTACTCAACCAAAAAATGGTGATAAGCATACGCCGTGGTTGAATTGGCATGTGTTAAAGGTCCAAGCAAATCAGGCCCCCATCTTCATGTTGCCCCATGTGATACAATATAAGATCAGGTGAGCTAATGTAGCCCTTGCGAGAATCTACTCCCAGCTCTTCAAGCTACTGCAAGATGTGTTTTTCAACACTCTTAGCTGGGTAGCCTGCTGTTTGCAATTAAAGCATTCCATATTTAGCTTGCCCACCAATTTGGTCATCATGTTGCCACTTTGTGAAACTTACTGAATCTGCTTTGAACAGCAGCACACTGCATATATTACCAGATTTATGTGTATTTTTAGCTGGGCCTCACACAAATTCAGGTATTATATCTTAAACTGAGGGGATGATTGGGGCTGTAGTCTGCAGTATATGGGTGGAGACAATCCACCCTTATTACCATTATTAACATCATTATTTGTCATCAGCCATACCACTATTCTATCTGCTTTAGCAGTGTGGCTGAAGCTAAGCAGGTGTGGGCTTGGTTAGTACTTGGATGGGAGACCACCTGAGAAAACCAAGTTGCTGCTGGAAGAGGTGTTGGTGGCCAGTAGGGTGCGATCTTCCCTCTGGTGGAATAATCCCCAGTGCAGTGATGGGGACACTGTACTGAAGGAGACGGCATCTTTTGGATGAGACATTTAACCGAGGTCCTGACTCTCTGTCATTAAAGATCCCATGACACTCTTCGATAAGAGTAGGGAGTTCCCCAGTGTCATGGCTGAATTCCCAACCTGGCTCTTTCAACCTGCCACCTAATCATCCCCTGATCTAATTGGCTATGCAATTTGTCCTCTCCACCTCAACCCCCAAGGCTTCCTTGAAAAAGAGATTTCAATTTCAACGGGACTTCCCTGGTTAAATAAAGGTAAAATAATTTTAAAAAAAAATAGCAGGACCCAATGTGAAGATAAGGGGCTTCTTACTGTAGCTACATTGGGGCTTGAATCATCCACCTACCGAGGCCCTGTGAAGACCGAAACCACTGGGCTATGAGTAACCTAAGCAGCCCAATGCAATCATGTTGTCCCATGTTGGATGTCCTTTTCTGTACCATCTCATATGAGGATGGGATTGGTTGCTGGGGCCTGTACCGTGTAGTTGGATTACTCGCTGTAGCTGGATAACTGTGCCGAGTGGAAAACCGACCAAATTGCAAAGACATATTCCTGGTTTTACTCAGTGGAGGTATCTAGTAGCCTTGGTAATCCTGTTTCGTGATATGGGCCCCTGAAGCATGCCAGGATTAGCTACCGTCATCTCTGTCTGTTAGCAAGGTGCTCAGTATTGACGCTAATTTGATTTCTCGACAACGTGGCTTATGATTAATATCAGCTTGTTCACCAGATCTGATTATATACTGGGTGATCATGTTTTACCTCATCAGAGGTTTTTTTTTATAGGGTAGCCATGGTAATCTTTTTTTTACTTGAATGAGATCATTTGTCTTTTGATGTCAGGACAAAAACACTGTTTTCATTAGTAAAAGGCTTTACATCTTTATGAGAAGTAATTACTCAATACTTTATCTTGCAGAGCAGATACTGTTTAAACAATGTAACCGCGTGTATGGTATGCACCACGCATAAGTATAAAGTCGGCTTTTCTGCATGCAAATATATCACTGCAAACTCTTTTTATTATTTGATGACTTGGTCATCTTCATCCCTGCTGGGATATAACAATACCATTATGTAGTAGACTCTATTATTGTTATTAGTGTTATTACATTTCAAATATGGCTTAAACCTGAAGTCTTTTTTGTCAGCATTCAACAAGCTGGGTTTTGTGTTGCTCTTACTGTAGAGTATTTGTGCCTGAATATTAATGTGTGCTGAGTGCACAATGATATAGGAACACTATTTTTAAAATAACCGTTTTAGCAGCCGCTAAATTTTTTTAGCTTAAGAGCACATGTGCTTCTTGGGAAAATGTAAACGTGTAGGACTGTCGAGTGATAAATTTAATGCAATGTGCATGAATGATTCCTAGGAGGCAGAGTATTATCATATAGACCTATATCACTTTCACAGGCATCTAATTTGCCTTGTTGTTATGTATTTATGCAGATTGGTGTCTTGGATGGCCTGTGAGATAAGGCATGCTTGTTACATGGTGCATTTTCTCTTGGAGAAAGTAAAAATAATGTTTGGTTTCACCTCCTGCTAAGCTGTCTGAATGCGACTGGATGAGTTGTCATTAGAAGTAGAAAGTCCAGGCGTCAGCAAGTCCTTCCAAGTGTTTCTTCTGCTCATAAACTGATTGCAATAATTAGTTCTACCTCCTGTCGGTAGAATTGTGCTAATGCATGTATCCAGGTGACTGGAACAAAGTGCCTAAGAGGATTTTCACTAAATTAATCTGGATTATCTGCCGCTGATAGTCATGGAAATGGAAATAAACCTGTGACTTTGAAAATTCAAAGTTTTGCAGTTTTGTTTTTTCAGGTTTTCAGCAAAAAGCCCACAAACATCCATAATGTATGGCCCCTTTGCTACCTGTTGCTCCTTCCCCTCTGTATAACAGGCTTTTGTGTGTGGGAGTGCCCTCTCTGATACTGAACTTTGCTGTGGTTGGCTGGTGGATAGAGCTACTGGCACCGTAGACAGAGCTACTGGCACCAAGTGTCAATGAATTGTGACGAATACTTAAAAATCCCCTTGCTGAACTAGCCTTAGTTTTTATATATTCATGATGTGATTTAGTTCTGAACTACTCAATGAGTATGGAAAGGAAATGTGAGCAGGCTAAGCAGAGTTGAGGATGGCACTTAATTTGATACAGAGATAAGCGCAATGTGCTTTCGCCATGCAAGTTTAACTGTGCTTGGAATTCAGTGTAAATATTACCTAAAATCAGTAATACTTGGCTAGATACAGATTCCAGGAGCTGTCCTTAAGTAATAACTTTTTTTACTGCAGTCAATCAGTCCACTCATTAAATCCTTATGCTCAGCTATACTCTGTACTGTGGGACTCCGGTAATCGCAATTTTAAGAACACAGAAAAGTCGATTTCTCTCAAAGGCAGCAAATAACTGTATGGAGTAGCCTTTTTCACCTTGCTTTTCTAGAACTAGATAATGTTTTATGAATTATGAAAGTCGATAAATGCATTTTAGCATTTTCATACTCTTCCTGTTTAAAAATCAAACTTATTAGTTGTCTTTGCATGTTTTCTGTCCTTTCCAGTACTGTGCTAACTGACCTGACATGGTAGAGTTGTGGTCCCCAAACTGGGTCCTGGGGCCCCCCGGGCATGCTGCATTTGTTCCAACCACAATTGTATTGCAGGACTTGTCTTAATCATGTTAGTTTATGTTTAGAGCAGTTATTTACCCTTTTATGCCACATTGTGTTCGTTCTCTGCAAGCCCAAGAGCTCAGTTCTGATTTTTTGCTTAGATCAGATTTTTTTCCATCCTGTTCTCGCTTTTATTTGTAATGTAGCCTATATGTGACAATAATTTGAACGCATCACAACCCGGAAATGACCTTCATGTACAGACAACTCCAGAAATGCCCTACCAGACGGAAATACAAAGGGCGTGTCCGAAAACCCATACCTGTTTATTATTCAGTAGGCAAAAAAACTCTATGCAGAATTTGTGGTTTATCCTAATTCTCTGAATGACACCCAGATGGCTTACTGCATTCGGCAATATACTCTCTGTAGAAACCGATTAATAAATAAACAATATCTAAAATTGATGGGAATACTAACCTGTATTATTACAATATTTATGGACGGCACCAATTCTTATGCGAAGTAGTGTATTTCCATTTTCCCGGGGAGAAGGTTATCCTACATCAAGGTAAACTGGGACAGTAGATGGGTGAGATGGTGACCACTTAGTATGTCTGATTCTGTGCGTGCAGTGCTGCTGCATACACATTATATCTACTACATTGATGGTTGAGTTACAGATATCAAACAGAATTCTGTTTGTACAGATGTAGTGTGGGCATTCGGACGCATCCATTACATGACGGTGATTGCGGCAAGAAAGCTGATGTGGTTGTTGCAGTGCAGAGTTATTGACAGGAGTGACGTTAAAGTCATATTCACTCCACAATCTGATATGCATCAGAATCCGGTACTGCTTATGAAAGTGGCCCAAATCAGAAATGGAAATGTCAGATTCAGTGTGTCTTTTTTCTGTAGTTCACACTGTCATGGAAAAAATCTGATCTGTTACATCTGAGGAAAAAATTTGATCTGGGCCACTTTTCATTGGCTGTTTGTCAGTAGCCATTTCGACAGATATGTATACATGCCGTAAAGAATAAAAATTGCATATCCACATTGTGATATTAGACATGACTGCATAAAAAGAGGGGAGAAAAACTATCAAAATAAACAATCATTAGGTTCCTAATTGACGAAACTGTGGTCGCGAAAACTATCAATTTATTAGGCAAGCAAATGATGGTGTCAAAGCTGCTTTGTGTCATGTTTCTGTTATTAAGTTCAAGGCAAATTATTTTGAAAGAACTCTAAACACCTGCGTTCAGCAACCTAATTTGGAGCTTACAGATTTTCTCTGAGTCTGTGTAAAAAAGGTTGTTATCTGAAATTGCTTGGAAGATGGAAAGATAAACGCAATATATTCAAGGGTCTTTTATTCTTCATGGCGCACATGACATGAATATTTTTGTCAAAAATGTGACTTAAGACTGTAAATAACTTTGAACGTGAAATGCACCCAGTTAGAACAAGCAACAGCTTATTCAAGTCCTACAATTGCAGTTGTAGTTGGAAGAAAAACCAGCATCTACAGGGGCGGGGGGCTGGGATCGAGTACAGCTGTGGGCATTAGTTTGATGAACTGACTAGACTTCCCTAGCTTGAACGCGATTAGCCTTTTAACACCCTCAAAAGCAGTCTGTCGTAAAATGAGCACACACAAGCGCACATGGATTTGCTGCAGCCAGAACATTGTTGTTGAAGGTAAAATCCAGCTGGAGTGTGTTGGTGTCCTTAGCGGCTGAGGGAGAAATGCTCAACAGTTGCATTTACTGTAACTGTAGTCTTGGACTTCTTTACTGGATGAGATGTGAGCAGCGTTGTGGGAGCATGGCAGTTAGACTGAGTGTGATGTTGAAAACTACAGGAATTTGAAACGGCATATTTCAAATGCTGAAGTGTAAAAGGGTGGTCTAGTGGCGGTCTGGGGTTGTTTAGGTCCTCCTCTTGTGAATGTCAAGTGCAGTGGACATCGCAGTAACTTTTTCCCATAATATTGGATTTTTAACATGCTTTTTTGTGCTGGGAGCATAAGAGGACTTACATCATTGTGGGGAGAGAAAAATAAAATTAGAAAAGCCCATCATTTTGCTTTGCTGACAGGCCTTAGCTGTTTGTTGGCTATTCATGGTCCTTTCTTCCCATTTACTTATAGGTTACTATGCATGGTGAGGTGTTGGAACTGAGCTATGGTACATGTGTATGCTGGCCGAAAAGATCATACTGTCAGTTGCATGTATTATAGCTATGGGTTTGAACGTCAGCTGTCCTTAAGACATTCCCAGCGACACGTCTAAGTCTCCTACACCCTCCTCACCCCCCACCCCTCCACGGCTTTAATTGTCTCCACTTAAAAGTAAAGATGTTTTATTTCCTATGTCTAGCACTGCAAATGCCCATCATCAGTCATCTGCTCTCCGCCATAACAGCGGTAACAAAAGGGTTATAGCTTCAGTATTTCTTTCTACAAGGTCGCAAGCAGCTATTCAGTCATTTGCTACATAATATAGCAGTGCCAGAGAAGTTCCCCTCGAATGTTCTGGCATCAGTAGTAAGTTTGGCTCCCAACGCAGATCCGCCATTTTGGCTCTCGTTTGCCTGGCTGAGGTACAGAAATGGAAGGGTGAAAAACTAGGCAAATCTAACCGCAAAATCCATTAGTGCTGTAAGGAGAGGCTTCGGTCGCTTGGGGACTGTGGCACGCTCAGACCCTCAAACATTGACTTTGGTGGTGACCTCTGAGGCGGATAGCTTTGCTGTGGTTTGGCGGTCTCTCCATGTCTCCTTGTGACAAGCTTCTCCTCTCTCCTTCCGTTATGCTGTCTTCAAGCTGTTCGCATCAATGCCAAGATTTGCAATGTGCCATCAATTATTCATTTCCAGGAAGCCCTAAAAAAACGGAAAATCCTTAATAGGTGTTAACCCCATCATTGGTTGACAGGGCAGTCCTTAAGTGACCAGATTAGTGGATTTGTGTTAGTGCGCGTGCTCTAGGTTTCTAACTCGTGGCGGTTCGATGTTGGTTGTCGCATTAATTTTTTATTTCGCTTGTGTTGTTTTAAGAGCTTTTTCTTTTAGCTTGTTACTACTTTTAATTCCTGCTTTTTGGCCTGTAACTTTTAATTTATTTCATGGTCTTCACATAAGGGTATTGCTCGCATTAGTTACATTGATGTTGATGTGGTCTGTCAGAGCATGGATCTGTTGAGGATGGGTGATGGGATCATTTCTGACGTGGGTAATTTTGGTCTTGGATGGCCAGTGCATACGCAGTTTTTTTTCCATCAAATTCTCTAGCTAACTGAGCTTTATTGGCTTTATCAGCAGTAGTTTAGTTACAGAATATAAACCAGTCTTCAGCAGTTATTCATGTGCTTATCAGGAAATGTGCTTACTGTACCAGATGGTGTATACGGTAGGGCTAATTAGATCATGTAGGCAAAATATTGACAATATAACAAGAGACAAACCCAGCCTTTGAGGTCCAAACTGTTGAGGATCACTTGTTTGTAACTCAAGTAAATACTAATATTAGCTCATCGACTGAAGAGCTGGGGCCTTATGGCAAAAACGGCAGATGAAGGAGAGGATAGTCAGTATGAGGCTGGTTCTAAAGAAAATAAAATAACTGCCCAGTGTCATTTTTATGTTCATGAAATAAAAGTAGTTGTTCAACAGAGTAGATTGGTCCATTTGATTCGGTTTATTAATAGAAGTTGCCGGCTAGCCTTGCAGTTATGCCTCCCTTGAGCACATTGCACATTTAGGTCAGTAAATATATGGACATTTTCTCAGTTTCAGAGGGTGCTAATTTAAGCAAGCCTTTTCCCGTATTAAAATTGAAATTATAGCTCGCGGTCTGTATGTTGATTTGGGGATATATCCATCCATATGGAGTGAACAGTGTTACAGCTCCTTAAAATTGTGTCACCACTGGAATACTTGGAAACCTCGCTGTGTTTCATTGCTAGCAATGCTTATCGCTGTGAGCAGTCAACAACACAGACGGGCTGCATGAACAACAAGCACTCAAAACCTCGGGCGGGGCGGAGCTGCCAAGGTGCTTGAGCCAAATGGGTCAGTTAACATTCGGCTGCTTAAATGAATGCTTGGTGAAGAAATTTGAGCGCCGTTATTGCCGATGGGGGGGAATAAAGGCTGTCTGCTCAGCAAACAAAGTATGTGATTCCACTGGCTGTTGTAATTACAAACCAACTCAAATTCCTTGTATAAAAAGAATCAAACCTGTGGTGTCGGTTGTATCATATCACGGGGGGTTTTGAAAGTCTTTGTCTGTCGTAAGTGGGTGTCAGTGCGGATCTGTGAGACGTGCGTCGCTCCGTCGCGCATTGACTTGGGGCCGACTCGTTAGCGCTGTCACGCGCTGATGTGGAACGGGCTCGTTAGGAAACCCTCTTTTGAGAGCAGGAAGCGGTAATTACGGAGCCGGAGTTTGGGCTCGGCAAGGGCCTCGCTGTGTAAATCGGGCCCAGCGAGTTCTTTGTGCTCACAGTGATGGCTCTCTGCTCAGTGGTGTACTGACAGATAGCACTGCTGCTGTCACTAACCACCGCTAATGCTGTCACAAAAACCTCTGCTGGTGCTCTGATCCTGGGGGGGTGCAGGATGAGTTGTGATCATTGGCAGCCCTATTTTGGCTGTTTGCTGTGACGCCTACCACTTTTAGCTCATATTTAATCCAGAAATCACCAAATCTCGAATCCACATCCTGGCCTGGTGTACTTTTCTCCCCGGTAATTAACTTATTAAGTGAACAGTTGGTCCTTCTAATTGGCCAGACTGTCTTTACACCCAACTACCAGATAAATGGAGGGTGGAAACCCAGTAGTTCTCAGACCTCGAGAGCAGTGATTTGACAGTCTCTGAATTAGGCCTCTAACTGACACGGACTGTTTTTGTCTCCAGTGACGTGCAAGATATCCAGCCTGCTCTCGCGGTCTCAGTGCAATTTCCTGTCCCGTCCTGCTTCAGGCAGACATCAGTATCCCCACCCCACCCCCCTACACCTGCGGTGAACTGAGCGTGAGCCCGATCTGGGTGCATCTCTGATGGAATTAAATTGTCAGGTTGAGCAGCAGGTGGAATATTTCACGGCTCTCTCCTCCGGCTGGCGGGCGTGAGCTGCGGGGACGTCGAGGTCGAGTCGGAGGCAGACGGGCGCGATTCGGCCTGTCGGCCTGCTCCCACACCTGCCGCTCTCGCTCACAGACATTATTCGTCAGCTGCCGGGGTCAGAGCGCCGCGCCTCGGGTGTCTGAATGTATCTGTCTTCCAGCTTCATCTACCCCTCTCTCCCACATCTCCTACTCCCCTTGTCTTACCACCATCCCGCAGTTTCCATTTCTCTCTCATCCTCATCCCCATCCTCCCATCCGCACTCCTCCTCTCCTCTCCTTTGTCTCACAGGCTGTGGGAAGAGGTGACTGAGTGCTTGACCCTCCCTCTTTTCCCGTTTTTTTTTTTTTATTCCTGAAGAAGCGTTGGTGTAAGAGCAGCCTACCCTGGAGACGCTGACATGAGCGCGATTGTTCGGTTTTGTCTCTACCCCCCAGAATCCCCCTTTCCCCCAAATCCCGTCCCATCGTCGGAGAGAAGGGGAACGATTGATAAAAAAGCAGAGGGCTCTTCATAACCAGACACAAAGGCCTGGCCGTCCAGTCTCCCAGCTCTGGAGTGGAGGGGGTTAATTCTGTGGGTCGCAGTGTTCAGTGTCACCCTGTGATTCTCTGTTATGCTGCCCTAATATAGATGTGTGATGCTGATGGGCTGCTTTTTATTGCGTTTGAGGGATGGGTATCAGCTGAAGGAGACTGTTTCTGGGTGAAGAAGAGAGCAATAAAGGGGGGGGGGGGGCACCAGGTGCCGCATAACAAATAAGTGCTCTCTGTCGCTCGTTGCATCCTGATTGGTTCATTGGATACTCAGCGCAAACAAAGCCATCAAGGACCATCGCGTTGTGCGCCGTTAAATTTAAATGCATTATTCTTCTCCCCTCATTTGTAATTCCCTGATCCGTCGAACCAGAAGGCCAATCTCGTTACTACAGCGTTTGCTGTTTATTTTGCGAGGGAAAACAGCCGACTGCACCTCCCTACTGCGCTGGCCGACAGTCCGACTGCGTTGTCGCTACGTGTTCAGTTGGCCCGGGCGAAATTTTGGACAGCGTGGCACCTTGAGGCGTCTTTGGAGATGGATGAGACTGGCAGAACCCTGCAGACTCAATCCTTCTCTCTCTCCTGCTCTAGCCAATCACATTCCACCCTTCAGGGCTATTGGCTGCAAACTGCTCTGACGAGGTCAGGATTCAATTGTATCCCATTGGGGTACAAAGCCACATTACAGTACATAAAATTAATTTAGCAGATGCTGTTGTCCAGAGTAGCTCGCAATAAAGAGAGAGGAAAAGTGCTTTAAGCACATGATGAATATCGGCTTCTGTGCCAGACCTGGCTAACGGCATATTCCCTGAGCTGTGAACAGAAATGTGGGCTTGCTAAAGAACTGCTGCATATTAACTGTGCTCAGAAAGAACAGAAATGCTTATTGTGAATACATATGAACTGCATCAATAGAAGTTCATAAGACTCATAAACCAAGGAATAATAACCATGAAGACAATCTAATCAGATTAAAATAGAAGCCGGCTTGCGCAGGGAAGCTGTGTTCTAGCTGGATGTGCCTCTCCACCCGCCTGGTATTGATCTGTTCCGAAAGTTTCAAGTATTGACCCTTTATGAATGTTTCAGATATGAATACATAACTTCTGAAGGTTGTGTTTTGCTTTTCTTTGCTGGTTGGCCTGATAGCACAGTGCAAGCAAGGCCAACAGAACTCATGAAATATAAATGTTCAGCATAACTCCCTCCGCGTCTGGGTGAGCCGGTCCGTGCTCTTGTGCTGCACTTCAGGTCCTGACCCAAACCTGCTCTGAGTGCAGCCTGCTGGTACCAGCCCAGTTCTGCTTGACCTGTTTTTGTCTCCAGTTACTGAAATGTCCCTCTCTGGATTATACCTGTCATATTTCCATGACAGGTATAATCATGATTTTTTTTTCCTTTTCATCCCTGCTATTTGGCAGTCACTTCTTCATACTGGTGTGTGTATGTGTGTGCTTATGTGTGTGTCTGTCTGCGTGTGTGTGTGTATGAGAGAGGGAGAGTGGGGAGAGAGAGGGAGAGTGTGGGGAGAGAGGGAGAGCTGTAGGGAGAAAGGACAAGTGTGGGGAGAGAGGGAGAGTGTGGGTAGAGAGAGGGAAGAGTGTGGGGAGGGAGGGGGAGAGGGGGGGAGAGAGGGAGAGTGTGGGTAGAGAGAGGGGAAGAGTGTGGGGAGGGAGGGGGAGAGTGTGGGGAGAGAGGGAGAGTGTGGGTAGAGAGAGGGGAAGAGGTGGGGGGAGGGGGGGGAGAGTGTGGGGAGAGAGGGAGAGTGGGGGAGAGAGGGGGAGGATTGGACAGAAGAAAGGCAGGAGCTGGGGGAAGGAAAATGGAAATGTGGAGGTGAGAGGAAGAGTGAAAGGGATGGATTGGCGAGAGGAGAGAGAGGTGGCGGCACAAAGAGAGATACCGGGTAAGGGGGGGGTTTGTGTGAGAGTTAGAGCAGGTGAGGGGCTATTTGCCTCTTTGAATCCCGCTCTGACACCCATCAGTGTAAATGTCAGTGAGGGGGTGAGATGTGCCCTTTAAGCCCTGCTTTGCTGGGTTGCAAATGAACACCCCCCCCACACACACACACACACACACACACCCTGCCCATCGTGCCTCACACACTGCACCCACCCCCTGTAATTGGACACAAAGTTTCTGCTACTACTCATAATTGTGAGCTCCTCTATTTCTTTCTGTGCCAGGCACTAAAAACAGCCTGTAGGCTTCACCTCTTGGCTATTATCGATTCTCTCACCTTCATTTTGCCCTTTGGACTCGCACAATAGCCTGGCTACTGGGAGATTCCCATCACGCCTTTTCCGCCTTATGAACAACGAGACCTCGCAGTTTTGAAATCGTCCAGTCAGCAGCGCTTTCATTATAAAAAGGGGAGCCTGGTTTTAACGGTCGATCTCGGAGGAGTCTGTGGGCGGGCGGTCTCGGTGACTGTCTGAACTGAGCCTGTGCTCGGAGATAAATAATTCAGAGGGCCTAAGTATCGCTCCCCTTACCTGAGCCCACGTCTCCTGTAGCCCGACTGTCACCAGTCTGGGTATCGCTGTCGCCGTGCTAGCCGCCCTGCTAATGCCCCATCGATCTCCTCTAATTGAATGCCCGGGAGGACTTTAAGAAGGAGAGGAGAGAGGAGGTGTTATCGTCCCAGCATGCATTGCGTTTATTTTGCTTCAGGTCCTGCTTTATGCGGCCCTGTTATATCACTCATAATTTGCATTTGTGTGAAAGTGCTTCTGAGGTTCTCGGAAAAGGGTAAGTGCGGGGGCTGTGACGGAGGTCTGACTAAGGAGGAAGACGAAAGCCTAGATTGTGGAATTGGACCACCTTCTTGATGAGTTGCTGTCTCTTGGTCTATTTGGGCGTGCAAATATCACCTGAATGCTCACACGCATGCTCACACACACGCTCACTCACGCACTCATTCACATTCACACGCATTCCCACACACACACACACACACACACATTCCCACTCATACAAACTCACGCACCCTCTCATACACACTCACCTCCCTTCCCTCCTTTGCCTGACCTCCCTCCATCTCCACCCACCACCTTCCATCTCCCTCTCTGACCCCTTTCTCCCTCTCTCCCCCTCTTCCTCTCACTTTGCTGAACCTCCCTCCATCTTTCTCCTGCTTTCTCGGCCCCCCTGCCCACCTCCCGCTACTTTTTGAACTCCCGCCCCCCCGCCCCCGCACCGGTCTCTCTGGGCGGATTATGCGCCTGCAGGCTCCTCGCTCTGCTTTGTGTGCCCTGCCACCGGGTTTGCGTTAATATTTGCACACCATAACTTGTCAGAGACTTTGAAACCCATTGGGCGTAATCTCGTGCATCTTGGTGCGTCTTTTTTAATGTTTCCTTTTTTCACTCCGGCAGAAAATCTTCTCACAAATGACTTTTGAAAGACCCTGTTTTTACTGTGTGGAGACGAGGCCGCAGGGGGGTACTCTGCTGATGAACTCTCTTTCCCTGTCGCACCGCTCGGCTTTCACGCCCTGAACACCACGTCAGCTTTTCCCTGAAATGAGGGAACCTGCAAGGTGAACTAAAGCTGGGGATTTTATCCCCCGCCACAAAGTAAATGGAATATAAGAATGAATATATTATTTTCCGGGCCAGATCTCCTAAACCGTTCAGTATTTTGTACAAATTTAACATATGGATACGTCTTATTGTTTACATTTGCCTTTTCATACTTCCGTCCATTCTCCTGTCTGTCTGTCCGTCCCTCCACTGCATTTTGTTTCCAGGTCAGATATCAGCCATCCTGTAGCGGGGGATCTGAGTGTTTCATGCTTTTTAAAAGTGGGATTTGTGGTCTAATGAATCCCTATGGTCCTCCAATGAAGAACAGATCATTTTCCAATGTCATATTTTTTATAAATTAATAATTTCTTTAAAAGGACGCATTGTTGCAGTGAGTCAAAAATGAATACTGCATCTATGTGTTGCAAAAGTGTCAACTCTTAGTAATAAATTACAACTTTCCAATCTTGCAGTTTAGTACTTTCTTTATTGTGCATGCAAAAAGGATTTTTCACCAATAAATTTTAGTCTGGAAAGTTTTCAATTTTTCTAGTTTTTTTGCAGTGCGGCTTGCCCATGTCTCTCATCTGTTCCCAAGTTGCATATATCATTGTGAGTGGTTTGGTTATATCCTGTGAACTGGCAAAGAGAAAGGTGTGTACATTTTTATAAAATACGTATATAATTGTCTTGTCGGATGAAAAGAACATTACGCTGTCAAAATATGTTCAGTTTACAAAAATGTGAAGCACTAAGTATTTTCTGAAATATATATTTGATAAAAGTCTCTTGTAGTCTTGTTTCGAGTATGACAGAATAAGTGGTTCCTGAGATTAATGCCAGAGACTTATGTCAGCTCGAGGAGACACAGATAAATTGTAGTGTCTTGGGAGGATATGACATCACAGTGTAGACATTTTGAAGTGTGGAATAGTTGCTGTACCACTAATCCATACTTGGTGCCAGATAAAGCAATCGAATGTGGACCTTTGTATTGACTGTGGAGTCCATATGATATCACAGTTCAGAGTTCAGTCATGTTTGATCGTATGATGATGACTGTGATAGTCACTGCTCAGCAGTGCTTTTAGCAGGGAGTGCATTCAAATATGGACAGTTGCATTAACTTTGGAGTCATCAGGCAGTTTTGAGGACTTCGAATTGGAAAGTTCTCAGGAATATTAATCGTCACATGAGTAACAGAAGAATGCTAGTGACATTCCTAGTGAAACCCGTTTTTCGTCCTATGTATTAAGGGGGCACCACTGCGCGTCACATGAGTGGCACAAGGTCGTAAGAGGCCTTGCTGGTGATATCTGTTTTTCCCCACTATGAAGTACTACAGTGGCGCCCCCTTAATTCATAGGACGAAAAATGAATTTTATCAGGAATGTCACTTGCAACCTTGTGTTACTCATGTGACGAGATTGCACTTGACCCAAAGGAATTAGTTTTTTTTTTTTACCGTTATGGTTGCGAATTCAGTATGCAGATGACGTTAGGTTTTCAGCAGCAGGTGTGGTGGGGGGGCTGGAGAAGGGAGGGCTTTTGTCGGAGTGTTGAGGTCTGCCCTCTGTTACCTGCTCAGATGCGCTTGCGATATGAACTGCTGCCTTGTATCTCATTCATAAAGAGATAAATTTCTTCACAGCCTCTAGTAACTCGATATTGGAGGAATGGAGTTTTCATTTATTTATTTATTTTTCACATATGTATTATCTGTTTCAAAAATGGAAGAGGGTATATTTTTCTGTGATAGTGTCTTTGCGGTTTGAAAATTGAACGGGGCTTGGAAATTGAACAAGGGGGAACTCGGGTGATATTTATTTTTTGCTTTTTGTCTCTCTGTCTCTCTGTCTCTCTCTCTCTCTCTCTCTCTCTCTCTCTTTCTCTTATTCTCCTTCTGTGTGGTTGCAGACAGAGAGAGGCTTTTCCTGGGACGCAATGTGTTTGACTGTGGTGTAAATTGAGAAATGCATTGTGGGATAGATTTGCAGCCTGAAGCTGGGCCAGTGAGGTCAGGCCAGGCGGGCTGCTGGCAATGCAGCTCTCTGGGGGGTCTGGCCGACAGTAATTGGAGTGGTACCAAGGTGAACGGCGCTGAGGAAGAAGGGCTCATTTTGGGGTTACCGGATTGAGGCAGGGGTGGTATCCTCCCTGACAGTGGAGCCAAAAACCCTTTGCATTCCCCATCTTGAGCAGGAGCCCGGAATGTTCTACTGCTCACCTGCAATTAAAGAGGTTCTGTTCAGACGGAATACGGTCCGTCTGTTCGTCCTTCAGCCAGACTGCAGTAATTAGTCTCACAGCCGGGCTATGTTGGTGCCGTGCGGTTCAAAGAGCGGCCATCACTGTCAGGTGTAGAGGAATGCAACTGGGAAGGACCTCTGTCTGCCTCAATTAGATTGGCTGAGCGGAGCGAGCCTACCCAGTGACTACAGGGAATGATCATTATGCAGTGTGTGTGTGTGTGTGTGTGTGTGTGTGTGTGTGTGTGTGTGTGTGTGTGTGTGTGTGTGTACATTTTGTGTATTTGTACTTGCATGTGTTTATGCATTTGTTGGACAATTTTGTTTTGTTAGCACTGAGTATATTTAGTCCCCTGCCACAAACAGCAGTGGGGGATATTGCAGTGGACCTCATCCGTTTGTTCTTCCATCTGTCTGCCCATCCATCTGTCCCGATAAATAGGGTTTTTCTGGGGTTTACCTGCATGAATAAAATTTTAGTGTGTATGTTACTAGTAATGACCTTAATTTGGTTCAAAAATGTGATTTCATAGTGGCAGAGGGTATTAATGACAATGTTGTGTATGTTTTACGGGTTTTACTATTGTTGCTTCTAGGTAACCCAATTTGATGTAGGTTTTTGGTGCGATGTGGGTGTGTGTGTGTGTGTGTGTGTGTGAGGCTGTGTGTTTGTGGGTTTGTATGAGCATTGGCTTGCACTCAAATTGGCCCCTGGCTGGCCTCGGTGTCAATTAAGCAAAGTAACAATTAGAGTGGAGAACATAGAGGCTACAGTATATTTTCCTCCATTTTCTCTCTCTCTCTTTTTTCCTTTTATTACAGAAAATAAAGACAGGGCCGAAATCCCTTCCAAGGGAAAGTGAGCCTCTCGCTTTAAAAGCTGTGCTAATGAGCCCCGAGCCCAGCTCCTCTCTCTGTACTGCAGTTAGCGTCGCTCAGAATGAGGCCCTAATCCCAGAGCATGGCTGTGTTGTCTCTCTGTCAGGGCCTGGGCAGCTCGTGATTGGGCAAAAAAACAAAGGGCCCAAATCTGGCACAATTCTCTTATCCTTAGTGCACGTACATGAAGATACTTTCTTGGAAGAGTTGATGCTTGTGCATGTGGTAATGTGGACCTTTTAGCGCTGCGGAAAAGCCTTGTTAAATCTTGTCCTTAAGCAGGTTAACCGCATATTAGTTTGAAGATTTATTGAAGTGAACTCTAATGGCCTAAATACTGTCAAATTTAAAATGAACGTCTCTGTGTCCTAATGAAGGCCATTGGACTAAGTGGCAGACGTGCTGGGGTGGCCCGCGGCTCGTTGTACTGTGCACCCCTTCCAGCGCCCTTACAAATCCGCCATCTGGCGGCTGATTTAATGAGGTGTCACAAAGGGGCCACCCCTCCCTTCCTAAATTTTACCTCTGACTGAATGAGTCACCTGAACATGTGTGTTTTTTTTTCTGCTTTCAATTAGAAGATATTGGCTTGTTTCAACTTTCAACTTGCTGTGTACAGGTGGGATTTCTTCTCTCATTGGAAAACTTTGATGTGAGTCAAATATTCTCGTCTTGTTGGCTGCATTGTCTTTTTCAGCGAAAAAAGAGGGGACAGAGATACGATTTTTTGTCTAAATTTGAGACGGAAGACCTCATTCTTCCTTTTAATGTTCCTCAATACACAGAGGGCTGCGGCACACAGTCTTAAAGCTGAAGAACTGTCCCTGCGTGCCTGTTAAAGAAAGAATGGCTTTTTGCTGAGGTTTTAGCCATTATTATGGAGCGCTGAATCAAGTCGGGCCGCTTTTTCCGAGTCGAGCCATATCCACTGACAGGAGATAAATCTCTGAGCATGCAGCCATTAATGTGCACTTTTACTAAAAGGTTATAAGTGTGTCTGCACTCATTGGTTTTGGGCTGTTCTTCATGGTCGAGCTTGGCCTCTTGGTTCAATTAATTTGATGCTGTAGCATACTATGATATTCCAGAAGATTCTTTGCTTCCTCTTGTTCTAACATCAGGCAAAGTTGACAGAGGGTGAGGCAGCTTCATATTTATACCCTTAATTTTGGAACGAGATGCTGGAATAGCAGGTGTTCACATGATGTTGGCCATGCAATGTAAGTGTACTACAGTACACTGAATGTATTGCGATTTGAGTGACATCATGACAACTTCTGACGCTCTGTTGAGATTTTCCTCATGATTCTTTTCAGTCAAAGAAAAAATCATTTCCTCATCCTCTTGATTTCCTTTAGTCAGCTGGCAGAAAATTCCTCAGAAAAAGGCCGTCTTGACTTGTTAGCCAGTCAATGACTTGAACTAAGCACTTGAATTGGAGTTTCACCTCAAAACAACATTTAGCTTATTTGTTTGTATAAAATCCATGCCAAAGAGATTTGGTGTGGCAGCTCTTATAGGAGATACCGTCACTTTTAAGTTGTGGGTACTTAAATCCGTGTGTTGTAATTTGGGTAGGAATTTGCAGCCATTTGCATGCAGGTTGAGACTGTCCAGAGGTTTAGGGACTTCTGTGGAGCCAGCGAGAACGCCCTGTGATGTTCACCTCTGTGTTCTCCCTCACAGACAGCCAGCTGCTCCCCGGAAATAACTTCACCACCGAGTGCAACATCCCGGGGAATTTCATGTGTGGAGACGGGAAGTGCGTCCCAGGGGGGTGGCAGTGCGACGGGCTGCCGGACTGCTTCGACAAGAGCGACGAGAAGGGCTGCCGTGAGTCTCCTTACGTCTCCTCGCCTTCCTCCTCCTCCTGTTTCACCTCCGTTTCCTCCTCGGGGGGGGCACAGATGATGGGGGGGCAGTGGCTGGCAGTGTTTCCTCGCGAGAAGGTTCTAGGTTCAGCCATGTCCTCCCTGTGTGGAATTTGAATGTTCTTCTTGTGTTCTTGTGGGTTTCCCCTGACCATTAAAGACTTGTATGTTAGGTCAGATATACTCCTGCCTTTGCCCTCAGTCAGAGCTCTGGTCTCAGGTCTTAGTTCCTTGGCTTGACGATTTGGCTGCCCGCTACTGCTACTGTTTAATTTCAGAAGACAAAATAAGCCCAGGGTCTAACCATATTTTCAACCATTTCAGCCTTCCTTTTACCACCTTCTACTCATCCATCTCCTCCACCAGTTCCTTCCCATCCTCCTCCCTCTATCCCTCCATTTTTTGCTTCAGTCTTTCCTCATTTACCAAGTGCTTCACTTCCTCTACCACCTCCATCTCATCAACCAATCATCAGCCAATCGATCTTTATTGCCCCGTGTGGGGAAATTTGGTTTGCAGCCAGTTAAATACATTTAGCTAGATCCACAACTGCATTAAAAATTTTCAAAGGGCAACCGTAAAACATGAAGGCAATAAAGCTGTAAAACAATAACGCAATAAAAGATTAAAAACAAACAATAATTGAATACCGAAACAATGGAAACACAAAATATCATCGGCGGTGAGGCTAAATCCTGCCCTCCTTCTCCATCTATTAAACCTTCCTATAATCTTCATGCGCATCTTTATCCACTTCCTCCAACAGCCAGCCTCAGATGCAAAACAAGACCCTCCTTCCTCCCCCCGCCCCTTAAACCCAACTCACTTTTCTTACAGTAAATTGACAAAACACCGTTAAATCACCAACGGGGTAAGGGAGATAAAGAACAGAGCAGAGCCGTAATGTAAAACAGTGAGGAAACAGATAAGAACCTGATGGGTTTTACTTTAATCTCCTGTGTGCCTCTCTCTACGCTTGACTTTAATGAGAAAGAGGAAGACTACAGTAATGAGTTTCTGTGTGCTTCTCACACGATAACGAGGTAAAATGTTTTGGCCCCCCCAGAAAAAAAAATCCTTTTATGTCACCATCGGAGTTATTCCAGCCCCCCACTGCACACCCACTCTTTTGTCCTCTGTCTCTCACAAAATGAAAAGGAGCGTCTCCTTTTGTCTTTTTCTCCAAGCGGTTTCCAGTTTGGATTCAATTAGTGGGTCTGTTGACTTTTCATTGTTGCTGGGCTCTCTGTCCCTTACAAGCTCTCTCCAATCCCACCATCAATCCCCAAGTTGCCCTTCTTTCTCTGTTCTCTCTCCCTCTCTTTTTCGTGCTACCTCTGTTTGTCCTCTCCCTCTCTCTCTCTCACACCCGCCCTGTTCTATTTCTCCCTCTCTCTCTCTCTGATGAATCTTTTTTTCTCTCCCTAAAGTCACTTCCTGGATTAGTGTGGATCGGGAGGGCTTCTGTCATGTGTTTCCTTTCTCCCTGCTGGTAACCGGGGGAAACGGCCTCATTTAACCTCGCTGCGCTGTGAGCCGGCCCAGGTCTCCGATCAGATCAGATCTGATTAGATTAGATTAGATAATACTTCGCTGTTTGTAACGCAGAGATTTGTTCTGCATTACGGAGCTGATTCTCTTCGACACAAATGGCACAAACCACTCACCACTCACTCCTTCAGAAATAAACAAGATCCTATTATCGCTCATTATTGCTCATAACTGCACCTAATCCAGTCTGGAGCGGCAGAGCAGTGCCTGAGATTGTGTGTTTCACTCATTACATTGTAATACAATGAGCTGCGGAAAGTTGCTCCTAGCCTCTAAATGTCACATTATGCATAAACTGTTGTTTGATGCTGCTAGTTTGTTCATGACTTTACAGTGCCACGGCCTGGTTCGTTGCTGTGAGCATGGGTAGGTTGCTCAGGATGTTACTATATATCATGAGACCAGCCAGGGACTGACTAGTTCCTCAAAGCGTAAGGTGTTATGACTATGGTGCGGTAACGCATGACCCAAATTGCAATTTAAAAGTACTGCAGTACATTGAATATGATGTGCTTTGGATGACAACATGGCTGCAGACGCCATGATTACATTCTGACCCATGGGGCTTGCGTTCAAGTCCCAGCCATATGCTGAGATTTTCCTTTTGATTCCAAAAGATATTTCCTATTGATTAATTTTGGTCAGCTGCCAGATTATGCCTCAGAAACGAGTCATCTTGACTCCCTGGTCAATCAATGACTTGAACTAAACACTTACAGGGGAATTCTGCCTCTGAACAAAATTTAGCTTGTTTGTTCTGCTCTTTAGCCTAGAATCCATACCAGAGAGATTTGGGGTGGCTGCTGTTCAAATCTGTATGAAGTAATGACTTCCAGTGGATGTAAATTGTCTGACACTCTCAGTCCACCCATGCCCTCCCCCCAAGGGAGTACATGGTCATTGTAGTTTTTAACAAAGCAGGTACACAGTGAATGTGGTTTGTTCCTATATTCTTGCTTTTGCTTGGGGTAGAAAGCTTTTTAATGGCTTGTTTTAATCAAACCCACTTTTATGGGTAAAATTACTTATTTAAAGTTCATTAACCCATAAACCCTACGGACCAATATATGGCTCCATTGGAAGCTGTTGTTGTATTCAAACCTATGGAACTTTAGGCCTATTTTAAATTCTAGTGGAGATCCATAGGTTTCCAATGATCCCAAATATGTCCTCTTGAATTACTGGGAAATGTGTATGAAATGATGCACATGATCTAGATATTTTCCATTTGATGTAACGGTGTGGCCGTAAAAACATGGCATCCTGGGTTTGAATATTTCTCTGAATATAAGTGTGATGCACCTTCAGTGAAGCGATGCTACCAGCAGATACAGAATACTGTATGTCTGTGACATTGTTCTACAATATGAAAAAAAGTATTTTCTGATATTGAACCTGCTTAAGGGAAAACTTAAGTGGAAAAATTTGAGTTTAAGGAATTAGGGTTTGAATTCCTCTATAAGCACTGAAACTCTTGAAACACCTGTAGGTACTATAGTTTTTCAGGATTTAGACTTGTTGTCTGAGCCCAAACTTCTCGCTCTAGCTGGTGTGGCACACAGAAGGCAGAGTGAGATTAATGATCCTTGTCTTCAACTTGTTTTTGCTTGTTTCGTGTGGTTAATGAGTGTGCCAATTCATAATTACCCATTACCCAGCTACCCATTACAGCAAATGATTCCACTTACTTTTGTTTACTTGTACCGGCATTGAACGTGTCGATGTTGCCTGCGTGTTCCGTTTGTTGAATTGTTTTTAATTACAAATAAAACAAGTGTTTTTGGTAAACCTCATGGTGATTCAGTTTCCCCCAGTGACTGTGCATGTGGTAATGTTATAATTGTTTTACACGAAGTGTTAGCAAGTGTTATGTTTCAACTCTTAGCAGAAAGGGCACATGTAACTGGTTTTCAGCCGTTGGGCAGTCCTCAGAGCTGTGATTGGGAGTGTTACCTCTTCATGAATTATTGAGGGCTTGACCTCCTGGAAGTGAAAGACGCAGTTGATTGTAGATCTGCATTTTAAGGACGAGGTGTGCTGTTTCACAAAACGGGGTTTCTGAGTTAGTTTAATAACTATAATGAGCGAGATCCAGGACAGCTCTTCTTCATTTGATG